>CAXITT010000059.1:1394966-1425447 GCA_964033795.1 Lymnaea stagnalis
GTTTTAATTTACTGTAGCGTATTTGTATGGTGAACGAACGGACATGACATCAGCTTAGTTACTTTCTCTTTATTTTCTTTACTTTAATAAATTTTGTGTCTATTTTTGTCTAAAAATTTGTATCCAATCAATCCAGGGGGGGGGGAGTGCCCCCTTGCCCCTACCTGCGGGCGCCCATGCACCAATCCTAACTACGCCAATGACTCTATTTGCTGCGATTGCAGTTGATATTTATATATTTAAAATATCCATAAAAGACATATCAAACTTTTATACATGATAGTGATAGCGAGCCCCAGATCTCTCTTCTTTTCGATCAGGAGCCATCGGTGCCCTCGAATTACCCCCTCCCCCCCAACCAACCCAGATAAAATGACACTGGGTGTTCGTAATTAAGATGTGTGGTTTTTCTTGAAATGACAACTATTTTATATTCCTGTAACTTTAATTTTTGTAGATACACT
Organism: Lymnaea stagnalis; assembly: GCA_964033795.1. Taxonomy (NCBI): domain Eukaryota; kingdom Metazoa; phylum Mollusca; class Gastropoda; family Lymnaeidae; genus Lymnaea; species Lymnaea stagnalis. The sequence goes on from CAXITT010000059.1 coordinate 1,395,431, forward strand.
TGGACTTCAGGTGTGAGCCGTAGCTGGGTGGGGCCAAAAGCAAACAAACCCTTCTCCTCCTCGGTAATGCCATAAACTGATAAACTGGGGCTGGTGTTATAAGCTAGCCCTGGTGGCATAATTCTTGCGCTGATAGATGCATTTTAAATGCCCCTGTACCACCCCTCCCCATTTTTTTGTTTCTTTTTGATAATGTGTTGTCTAAAAGAAACAAAAAGGGGGTGGGGGAGGGGGGTTGATTTGCGGGCTTACACTTACATGTACCGTATACACACATTTGTGAGTTTCTAATTACAAATAATATTTTGTATATATATTTAATATATGAGTATGGTTTTTAACACTGTGTTCAGTAGGCGCGCAAAATTAAATTCCCAGAAGTTAACAATACATGGGATTCTGATTGATAAAGTGTATTAATTGAATTAATGTTTTGTCAAGAGACTGGACGTTCATGTCTTTCCGCCGCCATTGATTGGCCGGTTATTTATAGATTAGTAGTGGGCCCACCTCTAATAAAGCCAGCTGTCGCCTAGATGGCGTGAAGCAGAAACATTCGTTTCATTGTACGGATCCCCGATCCCCCCCCCCCCCCCCCCCCCCCCCCCCCCAAGTCTTAATATTTAATATAACGTCGGCCACTATTCATTTACTGTCACCTATAAGTTTTAATATAACTTGTGCCACTATTCATTTACTGTCACCTATAAGTCTTAATATAACTTGTGCCACTATTCATTTACTGTCACCTATAAGTCTGTGAAAGCCATGATTTCTATTTATTTCTGTGTATTTTCTATTAACATTTCATCACAAACCTTTCTTAATGTTCGTTACACCGTGGCTGCACAAATAACTCATTTAGAGTTAGAGCTAGAAAGAACTAAGTGATTTCAAACAAGAATTTTTTAAAAGTTGGAATTTGTGTGTGTGTGGGTGTTTATTCAATATTTGAGGATGGTCTAACTTTGTGACGACAGGTTGGGGAAGAGTGGCATGAAGGGTAAAAGGTTAGCAGTTCATTGACATCATACTTCATGTCAACATTTGCTATACTCCTTTGTTAAACTGAACTCATCTGCCAGTCTTCCAAGAGCCATTGAAGAATTTGTGGTGCTGTTGTGAAAGGTCCAGCATTACCATCAAAATCATAATGTTTAATACCTAACGGACCACCAGCACCCACTCTGTGGCCCACAAGCACCCACTCTGTGGCCCACCAAGTAACCAAATATTCTTTATTTCTTATTTTATTCTCAATAGCTTTCACCCCTATCCTATGTTGTTTTGGCCCACACAAGTCCTGTCCTACTTCCTTTTGGCCCACACAAGTCCTGTCCTACTTCCTTTTGGCCAACACAAGTCCTGTCCTACTTCCTTTTGCCCCACACAAGTCCTGTCCTACTTCCTTTTGCCCCACACAGGTCCTGTCCTACTTCCTTTTGCCCCACACAAGTCCTGTCCTACTTCCTTTTGGCCCACACAGGTTCTGTCCTACTTCCTTTTGGCCCACACAGGTCCTGTCCTACTTCCTTTTGCCCCACACAGGTCCTGTCCTACTTCCTTTTGGCCCACACAGGTCCTGTCCTACTTCCTTTTGGCCCACACAAGTCCTGTCCTACTTCCTTTTGGCCCACAGGTCCTGTCCTACTTCCTTTTGCCCCACACAGGTCCTGTCCTACTTCCTTTTGGCCCACACAAGTCCTGTCCTACTTCCTTTTGGCCCGCACAAGTCCTGTCCTACTTCCTTTTGGCCCACACAAGTCCTGTCCTACTTCCTTTTGGCCTACACAAGTCCTGTCCTATTTCCTTTTGGCCTGCACAAGGTTTTACATAAAGTATTACGGCCCACCTAACAATTTGAGCTGTGCACGCCTGCTTTCATGATAAAAAAATTCCAAGTTCAAAATGTGATTTGTTGTCCTAGTCCTATTAGTATTATCAATATCTTTGAAAATGTAATTCAAACCAAGACAACAAACACTTATGTGTTTTCTATAAGATCATTTATTACTGAATGTTTGGATACAAAGACAATGACATAAACATTTTGAGTTGAATTTTTTTTTCTTTTCTCATTTATGTTTCTATAAACATTTTTAAAGCATTAATTATTGGCAACAGGTCACCATATGTACAAATATGGACAAGATAACAAAACAATAATCAAGACCTATCTTTAAAATTTTCTGTATAATAATATTGTGGTCTCTGCAATACAAGGAAAGTCTGTTAAAAATAATTTTTATAGAGCCATACAGTAAACTTTGTACAAGCAATGCCATGGGTAAATCAACTTGAATGCCACAGGTTATTGGCCTTGAATGTCACAGGTTATTGGCCTTGAATAATAAACACTTATCTCTCAAGTCATTCTCTTCATCATTTTACTCCTGCCCAAGCTTTTATTAACACATTTTATTTAAAAGAGACCCAGCCTTTTACAGTGTTAAACTGCAGGTTATTATGTGTCTGTGCTTCTAGGTTATCACACAATTTATATTTGCAATATTTCAGACAAAGATGACCAAAAAAAAGCAAGAAAGCAGTAATAAAAATAAAATGAATTGAAATTCAATTACTATATTAGTGTGGTGATCAAATTAGCACTATGGAACAATGCACACAGTTTCATCTTCTTTTAAATAGTAGATATAACTTATAGCCTGAATTCCTGTTTAATGAAGACAAATATTTGTAGAAAAGTAAAATGTAATTTAAAAAAAGCATAGCATCAATCCTAGAACTGTCTGATGACATGTTGTTGTACCACTTGTTCTGATTCTATCATTGCTGAATTAAACAGCCGAAAATTCAGCTTCCTCTTATTTATAGCATGAATAAATGTATTTTAGAAAGAAAAAACAAATTTGTAGTATTTTCATCAATATATATCAATATCAGTTCACTGATGGCAGTCTTTTAAGAAGATCAATTTTTCACATTTGATACAATTAAAATAAATCAGCTACACGCGGCAGAAGAACATCAGTTCAAGTCATTCCATAAGTTATAAAATAACTTACATCCTATGCCAGTGGTTCTCATAAAGTGAGACATGAATGAATGGCTAAAACAGAGGAATTTTAACTAATTTAATGGAAGATTACATAGCTATTAAAAAAAAAAAAAATTGGAAATGCTAAGTTCTTGTGCTATGTCCTTTGTTGAAGATATTTCTTAATGAAATGTTGGTGGCAACACATGTGAGGCCCAATAGAAGAAGGGAAAAAAATGGAAACCACTCACGACACACTTTTATCACAACTGCTAACCTTTACGCTATTAAAATTATAGGGGGGGGGGGGGGGGGTATGTAAATTTTATGAAAACATTAATGGGGAATAATTATATCTTTTGAGGAGCACAGGCCTAAACTATACTCTAATACTTTAATGTATTTTAAAGTTCACTCACTTTTACTACACATGTGAGGCCCAATAGAAGAAGGGAAAAAAATGGAAACCACTCACGACACACTTTTATCACAACTGCTAACCTTTACGCTATTAAAATTATAGGGGGGGGGGGGGGGGTATGTAAATTTTATGAAAACATTAATTGGGAATAATTATATCTCTTGAGGAGCACAGGCCTAAACTATACTCTAATACTGTAATGTATTTTAAAGTTCACTCACTTTTACTTCTGAATAAATTGAAAGTTATAATATGAAAGAATATTCATTCTGACGTTCACGCTGACTTTAAATAAACATTTTCAGATGACCAAAAAGGAAAATAGCTTTAAAAGAATAATAATCTTATTCTTCACAAGTTATCTTAGTTGTGGCAATCCGACAGCTCTAGGATTAACAAAAGGAATAATCAACAAAATGTGGAAAGTTCTGTTTTTGGAAAACCAGACGTTGCAGATATGATTTCAAGAAAATTAATGTTCCACGATCAGTATTACAGAAACTTAATGTTTCACGATCAGTCAACAGATGCGTCTCCTTCCATCACCAAACTCACAGTGATTCAACCTGGCTTTTAGTATTGTCCTTTCACACTGGCTTACAACATAATTTAAACCCATGCATCCCACGTCTATCATTTGTAATACTTTATTCAACTTTCTTCTCTGTTTCTGTCTTTTCATCATCCTCTGTGTCACTGTAGTCTGTGGGCTGTTCTCCTGGCTTCAGCAGCTTTCCAACATACACATACTTCTCTGAAATCAAGACATTTAAAATCCAAAGTCATTGGCACATTATATAAAAAGCAGAGTAATGAAGATTTCAATGTTTGATGTTTCTTGCTAAACATTCCTTCAAAATCAAAGCTGAGCTCTATTTTTTGGATGCTCTATGTTCGTTATTTGTTGTGTTTGCTGATGACGGCACTCCGACAAAGTATTCTTTAGATTACCTTGTACAAGCTACTACTTTAAATATTCTTCAGATTACCTTGTACAAGCTGCTACTTTAAATATTCTTTAGATTACAAGCAACTAAATATACTTTTCTCAATATTTTAATCACACTGCAGTCTATACTAAATTATCCTTAAATAAGTAAGTGTGTGAGTCACTTTTACAATCTGACATTAACACAGTTGTGAAGTTTACATAAGACATTTCATGCTTCTCTCTGTGATGAGCTCAGAAACATACAGAATCACTTTGCATATTACACTTGCTCGTGTTAACATGAAAAGCTGCTTTTTTAATTAGTAATCAGCACAAATTAAAAGACCTTAATTTTTAAAATTGATCGTCAATCATAATGACTTATACCAATGGTTCTCAAAGTGGGTGGGGAAATAGCTTGGGGGGGGGGGGGTGGGGGGGGGGGGGGGGGGGGGGGGGGGGGGCGGCAATGAAAGGCTTTGGAAATTTTGGGAATGATGGAGACTTAGCTAATCTGACCAAAGAATGCTTTGCTGCGGATTAATTTTGGGTCACAACAAAAACTAAAATACTTTCAAATCTGAAAACAGTATGTGCAATAAAATCCAAACAAATTTCCATTTCTATGGATCAATAAAGATCATTTAATATAAGAATATATTTTTAATTAAGATTATATATTTTAATGAAAACTGAAATTGTTTGAAAGCTGGAATCAAATAAGACTTCGAGGAGGATAGACGTCTGAAAGACATAATATCTTATAATGTTTTACACATAACCAGAAGAGAGAAAATTCCTTTGCTCGAGCTTTAACAAAGAAATACCATGACACAAAAATAAAATTATCTTTTTATGCAAATGACCAACAACAAACTAACAAATACAAAGTTTAGAAAATGAAAGATAAGTTTTATTTCATTGGAATGGGTCAATTTTTCAAATGAAACACTTTTTCTCACTCATTAATGTTTTGTTATCAATGAAGGTTCAATTTGCAAGACCCATGAAAACAGAAATGGGTTAAGGTGTTGATATTTCGTGTTGCCCTACATTTCTTCAAGGAAATTCCAGTGAAAAAACTTTTCTATTGCAACTAGTGCAGCCTCAATAACAACTTGCTGCAACCTTGGGTTTTTGTTTATGTTTTGGTGTTGCAGGTGACTGAGATCAAGCTTATTAAAACCAAAACTGTCTGCCTTACTTTGGTAGAAAAATTAACTCTGTTCAAGCACCATATTGCCAGCCTCGATTTAGAATTTTCCAAGCAAGTATGAGCAAGAAGAAAAGAGTGGTATGCAATGCAACTATTTTCAAAGTTTGCTACCTTTTGAATTTGCTACATAATCTGAGCAATTTAAGGATTTTATTTTGATGTAAATTATTGTAAATGACAGACTGAGTGATAAATCCCTTTTCAGAACTGAGCCAGTTGATGGTCAATCCAAAAATCACTATTAAGTTGAATCCACTTTTGGAAAAATGGCACCTGGCACAGACTGGGTGATCAATCTGATTTCATAACGGAGGCAGTTGATGAACGGGAGGAGTGGTTCATCTTAAAATATTAAGAGGAAGAAGAGTTTAAAAAATGGCAACAACAGTTTTAACTCCCAAAGGAAAATTTCTATAGCTATCTTGCATGGTGGAAGGTGGTTGGGAAGCTTCGATGTTTTATTCCCAAAATTGTATTTGGTGGAAGGTGGTTAGGAAGCTTGATGTTTCATTCCCAAAATTGTATTTGGTGGAAGGTTGTTAGGTAGGTCGATGTTTCATTCCCAAAATTGTATTTGGTGGAAGTTTGTTAGGTAGGTCGACGTTTCATTCCCAAAATTGTATTTGGTGGAAGGTGGTTAGGTAGGTAGACATTTCATTCCCAAAATTGTATTTGGTGGAAGGTGGTTAGGAAGGTTGATGTTTCATTCCCAAAATTGTATTTGGTGGAAGGTGGTTAGGTCGGTCGATGTTTCATTCCCATAATTGTATTTGGTGGAAGTTTGTTAGGTAGGTCGACGTTTCATTCCCAAAATTATATTTGGTGGAAGGTGGTTAGGAAGCTTGATGTTTCATTCCCAAAATTGTATTTGGTGGAAGGTGATTAGGTAGGTCAATGTTTCATTCCCAAAATTGTGTTTGGTGGAAGGTGGTTAGGTGGCTTGATGTTTCATTCCCAAAATTGTATTTGGTGGAAGGTGGTTAGGTAGGTTGATGTTTCATTCCCAAAATTGTATTTGATGGAGGGTGGTTAGGTAGGTCGATGTTTCATTCCCAAAATTGTGTTTGGTGGAAGGTGGTTAGGTGGCTTGACGTTTCATTCCCAAAATTATATTTGGTGGAGGGTGGTTAGGTAGGTCGATGTTTCATTCCCAAAATTGTGTTTGGTGGAAGGTGGTTAGGTGGCTTGATGTTTCATTCCCAAAATTGTATTTGGTGGAAGGTGGTTAGGTAGGTTGATGTTTCATTCCCAAAATTGTGTTTGGTGGAAGGTGGTTTATGTGCTGTTGTTAAACTTGGCACCAGGCAAAGATATAGAATAGAAATACAAATGTCTCAAGATATTGAAACCAAATGTTGAAAAAACTGCATGACCAGAAAGTACAAAAGATATCTAAAATTCCTGCTAAATTGTTACACTACTTCAAAAAGGTGAGGTATGGCTTGATTAAATAAATAAACCTATTAATGTAGTGATAGAAGTAAAAAAATAGAACAAAATCATTCGCATTTATTCTCTAGTAGTAAAGTAGAATATGTTACACTTTGATAATTAATTGTGTAATGATCCTCTAACCAGGATTCATGCAAACTACTATTATTTAACTTTTAAAATTTAGGGGGGGAGGGGGGGGGGAGGAGCGCAGCGCTAAGATTGAGTTTGTGAACCTTGAAAAAAAGAAGATTGGGAGCCACTTATTTACAATGCAAAATATCCTTTAACACAAGGTTTCCCAAGCTGGCTGGCTTGCTTGCTCACACCCCCTAGTGATTCATGGTGGCATGCAAGGGTGTAAGGAACTTGATGATAAGACAGAGGATATATTATTGCCTATTAAGTTATATAAAGGTTTCTATTATTAGTTTTTAATCAAACTTTATGTAATAAGTCTCAAGTTTAAGCTCTAAGTTCTCCACTTTCTTGTTCTAATCCGTTTCTTGTTCTAAACCTTTTCTTGATCTAATCTTTTTTTCTTGTTCTAATCCTTTTCTTTTCCTCCAGTTTCTAAAAATGCATTGTTACTTTCATGTGATGTGCAAAACTTTGCCGAACAATTCAAAGGGTGTGCAAGACACAGTAAAAAAAAAAAAAAAACTGCTTTATGAGTAGCATAAATTAAAACCACCATACAGTAGTAAGTTATATTTAATTCCCATTCCCCACCCCCCAAACTCTTTATTTTTCAATTTGATATATTATGCAACAACAAAACTATTACTAGAACTCTTTAGTTCTTAGTACCCAGGCCAAGCACCCCTACTGTAGTTAATTTACACCCGAAACCTGTGAAAACAGATTATAAATCTCATTGAAATATTTTAATTCAATCGCTTTTAAAATAATTTATTGATGACCTTACATATTATTTTAGGATATGTGGTCAACTCATTCAAATAAAAAAATTAAGCCAATCCACTATTTTGAGATCCTGGATTTACAATAATAATTCAGATCGAAAAATTATCTTGAGTTCGAACTGGAACCTGCTCACCAATTGTTTTTTAAATATTTGAATATTATAATGAAGGTTTCACTTTCTATAAAAAAAATTAAACATTACTTTCCATTTTTCCATAACATTCTTCAATGTAGTTAATACCTTGGAACTGCATTTCCCATTCCCTGATACTTTCCATTTGAAGACTGTTGAGGTCACTTAGATCATCATATTCATTCTTCAAGGCGTCCTCTCCTAGTGAGAAAGTGGCTAAGGCTCTAGAGGCATCATGACCTGCAAATAACCCATAAGGGCCACCTGAAATGTAAAAAATTATTTTAAAAATTATTATACCCTTCTCAACCTCATTTAAATAAATGCTCATGCTGATTTTTTAATAGATTCTATTTTTAAAAAAAAAACACCTAGTATTATCCATAAAATTTCTTTAATGAAATTGTGTTACATACCGTTTAAGTTATAAAAATTAAATCTGTGTTGTTAGTAGTTTGCTCGTAAATTAGAAACCATCTATCACAAAAGACATCTAACAGTATTCAAAGAAAAACTATACCAAATCTAGTGATACTAAAATGTAATTTAATTTTTATAAATATATTTCTACAAAAAATGCAAATTTAAGTACAGAAGCCGCCAAGGCATGTGGTCCTGACAACATTAAACCACGAGTGCTAAAAGAATTGGCCAATGAAATCGCTCCTGCATTAACAATCCTCTTCCAATCGTCGCTATTCATAGGCAACGTTCCAACTCCGATCTACAAAAAGGGAGAGCATTACGACCCAGCCAGTTACCGCCCTGTATCCCTCACTAGCGTAGTATGTAAACTATTGGAACACATAATCGTAAGCGCGGTCATGAATCACCTGGAAAGAAATAATATACTCAATGACTGTCAGCATGGCTTTCGAGTCAACAGATCATGCGAGACCCAACTCCTTGAATTTGCTGAAGAGTTGAAGACCAACTTGGAGAACAGCAAGCAGACTGATGTGCTTGTGCTGGACTTTTCAAAAGCGTTTGACCGTGTCAACCATAGCTTGCTATTACACAAACTGCATAGATATGGGATCCAAGGCATTACTAAAACATGGATCTCTAGCTTCCTCAGCGACCGATGCCAGGCAGTAGTGGTAGATGGCAAAACCTCCTCCTTTGTCGGTGTTAAGTCAGGGGTCCCCCAGGGCTCAGTGCTAGGCCCTTGTTTGTTCCTAGCATATATCAATGATCTGCCCGAGAAGCTGACCTCTCAAGCAAGACTGTTCGCAGACGACACGGCGGTATATAGAACAATCGTCAACAGCTCTGACCAGAGCCAGCTTCAACAAGACCTCAATCGGTTAGCTGAGTGGGAGATGAGCTGGGACATGGAATTTCATCCCGTCAAGTGCCAGACCCTGTCAGTCTCCAGAAGCAGATTCCCTCTAAACCACTCTTACGAACTGCATGGCCATATTCTTGAGCCAGTTTCCTCCGTAAAGTACTTGGGTGTTACCATTCAAAGAGAGGTCCGCTGGGACGAGCACATTAACAGTGTGTGCAACCGGGCAAACAAGACCCTGGGGTTCCTAAGGCGCAATCTGAAGATCGGCAACTCAAGCGTGAAAGAAAAAGCCTATAAAGCCTTTGTCCGACCTATTTTAGAGTACGCTTCTACAGTCTGGGACCCATTTACCCAGAAAAGCATCGATAGGTTGGAGGCGGTCCAGCGACGGGCAGCGCGCTTTGTCATGAACCGCTACAGAAGCACCTCGAGTGTTGGCAGCATGCTGGAAACACTGGGCTGGTCGACATTGGAAGAACGACGACGACTATCCAGGCTCACCATCTTGTACAAGATAACAAATGGGCTGGTGCACTGCTCCGGAATCAAACAGAAACTCGTTCATCTTCCCCCTAGACTGCGACGAAGCCACGACAAACAGTTCCGGATGGTAAAAACAAGAACAAAGTACAGAAGCTCCTCATTCCTGCCGAAGACACTAGGGGACTGGAACAAGCTTCCAAAAGCAACAGTTGAGGCAGCTACACTAGACACATTTGTGTCTATTGCCTCATGTATTCCTACCCCCAGTTCATAACACCACTGCTGAGTCGCCCTTGCAACCAGTGATGTATCCCATTGAAACCCATGAACAGTAACATCGCAAACCCCTCTGAAACATAGGAGCCAGAATGATCAATTCATTGATCGTGGGCCCTTAAAATAAAGAAAAAGAAAGAAGAAGAAGAACTTACAGCAAGTGGAATTAAAGGTAAAATCCTCAAAATAGAAAAATTAGGGTAATTCATACACACAATAATAAAAAACATCTTTATAAGTCTTAGTCAATCTCAAAGTAAGTCTTGGCGAGTCTAAGCCTCAGAAAGACAGCCTACTAAGAAACCTGGGTGGCTTTTTTTATTAATAAAATATAAACTTTTTAGTACAGAAATTCTAGAAATTGTGGCACCTTTTGGCATTCTTGAGAATAAATTGAAACACAAAGCATAAACACAGTGATGTCGATTTCAAGGCCACTCTACTAGCCGTTGACGTTAATGGCTAAAATAAATCTGTGTAGTTTAACAAGAGACACTATACTAGTCTATGTATAACAGTTGTATAACAGCCATGAAACACTGGAGAGTGGATACCTGTATGAACTGAAGTTTTAAACAGAATAAAAAATAAATCAAAAGTAGGGCAGAAATAAAAAGCTGTCTCATCACACTGAAGATGTCTAAACAGCCAATGACAATAGTAACGCAAGCATAATATAAAATTCCTCCCAGTATGAGATGCAAGAACTCAATTAAATTTTGAGGTTCCAATTTAGATTACCAAAACAAAATATGAAGTATTTTTAAATATTAAAAATATAAAATACACACCTTAAAAGTGCCTTCAGCATAATTTAGAGTTGTAACACAATTACTGGATATGCTAATGAAGCATGTAATTAATGTCATCTATACTCTGCGAGCTGGTGATGCAATGCAAATGAGGTTTTCAGTTTCAAATCCGCATTAATTTATAGTGTTATTTAGGCCAATAACAGTAAAAGGATATAATCCTATTTCAGGTTTTCTGTTTGTGGGATCTTAAAAAGAACCTTCATCAATATAGACCACAGGGTAGACAATTAGAAATTCATTGCTCACAATTTCACCATTTTAAAAGCAAAATCAGTTTTTTATGTGTTCATATTTTATGGCCCCAATTCTTTTTTTTTTTTATCATCAATTAAAAATATTACCAACGTCATATCTCTGTCGTAAAATGTATCTTTGGTTACTTGAGAACGGATTTTTAAAATGCCCCGCTGTAGATATGAGTAGCCTTAGCATACATTTTGCTTTGACCAAACTGTTACATCCTGTTATTTTTTGTCTTCCTCATTTTACTAGAAAATTAATCTGTCCTCCCTCAGAATCAGATTCTCTCAAAACACTTTGCTATCAAACAATCAGATATAATTAAATAAAGCTTATAATTGATTTGTAAATACTGATTACATTTGATGCATTGTTGTTCATGTGTGAATGATCATACATGCTGTAGAGCAAACTGTGATTTTTTTAAAATGTCTTTTCCTAAACATTTTTTTACCCAAAAAGAGCAGTTACCCCATTCCTGCAAATAAAGTTTTCTGTGAGCACTGTAAAAATCTGATAAATGTTTTGCTGTGTTCTGAGTGACACATGGAGGCAGGACAGACATTAAACTTTAAAGACATTGCCATCTCAAAGACACAAAATTGGTAACACTTAAATAACTATTCCATAAGTTCTGAAAACAGAATTGGTGCTGCGTCTTGCTGCCTAAAACCCTTTAGTTTTAACTATTTGATCAAGTTATTATTACAAAAATATTTCAGAATGCCAAGGCTGAGATAAGGGCAACGTAAAATATAAATAATAAGGAAACTGGAAATACTTTTTTTTAAATATAGAAAATATCTTAGTTCTATGGTAGAATATTCCTTCTGGTACTTCTGAACCAGTATTTTAATGCATCTTGATTTACTATATTAAATGCAGTGTGACAGTGTGGTGTATGTGTGTGTGTTTAATGGAGTTAATTTTTAAAAATGAAAACAAAAACATTGATTGCAACATAATTGACATGGTCATATCTCTTGACCCTAATATAGAATGTTTGATCAAAATCCCTTAACCCCAAAAGATGTAATTTTTTTAAATAATGAATTTAGAGCTTAAACGCCAATATAATATTTTGCATTTTTTTTTTCTGTGTGTCTCTATCCAAGATACGTTATTTTTGGAATACACATTTTAAATAGGGCTTTAATTTATGTTTGCAGAACTATAAGCTTTCAAAGAAGTAAGTTTTTAACAATTGGTATCACTGTATTCTTTAAATATCAAAATACAAAATTCTCTATGTAACAATGTCCCTAATGCTACCACATGGCACTGATTTCGCTAAGTACAATTTCTTAAAACTACAGTGTGTTGGCGTGTACTATGTTCTTTTGTTTGACAGAATGGTTGGTGTAATAAAGCTGCGGTTGTAAAAGGCGGAGGGACATGAAAATACTTGTCCTTGTTAGTTTCAACTCCTGTAATGTTTTCAAAAGTCTGGTATAGCCTTTAAGCAAATACTTCTGCTGATGAATTGAATCTCATAAACTTGTACCTTCAACTGGTGTCACTTCCTAATTTCAACCTTACACCAAGACACTCCATTGTCATCAGATTTCAACTTAACTCAATCTATCTAGTAAATATTGAAATATCTAATAAATGAAAATGTATACAATTCTGGTGTACAGTATGTTAAAACCTGCAACTAAGACTGCATGAAGGGGGTGACTTCAGGTTGTTAGGGCAGCATGCCACATATCTGAGGGACACTGTTATGCACTGTCTTCTATAGTCAGAAATTAATCTCTTATTTTAAGTTTATGGCTCGTTCTAAACAGTGCATAACAAAGGACCATACCATATGAGGAATACAATAGCAAAAATACGACACTCAAAAAAGTTGCTAATTACAATTAATAAGATGTATCAAGTATCAATATAATTACAGAATAAAAGAAATATAATTACAATCAACTTACAGAGTAATGGTATGTCTTGTACCGGTATACAGTTAATACAATTTGCCAAAAATAAGGTACTATAATGACATACAATTCACACACAGAATAACACACTATTATCGTGTGAAGTCAAAATATCTCTCCCTGCTCCAAAAATGAATCCTGATTTTATATTCTAACCTACTGAAAGATCTCAAACAGCCTTACACATTGTTTACCTGTCTAGTTCACTCCCAAACTTTCCACAAAATTCTATTAGACCATATTAATTTATTTTTAGTTGGTAGTGGTAGTAAACAAAGGCCAAGATCAAAGGGAATAAGCCACGCCCAATACGAACGCAGCCTAAGTAGGGGTCAGGCAGAGTTCACACGTCGTCTAAATAACAGACACAATGAAGTTGCTAAGTTTTTTCATATATGATGTCACAACATGGCGGCTGATTTTTTAACACCCCCCCCCCCTGAGTTTTCATTGTTTTGAATATTTTAAATATAATTTTATTCTTTTTATTAAAATGTACAACTTTCTCAGTAGAGCATAGTGTGTAACTGTAGCACTCGAACACATGGTTTTAGGGTTCAAGTTAGGCCATAGATTTTAAGTTTGAAGATTCATGCTTAAGTGGGGGGAGAGGGTGGAAAAAAGTTATTTCATTAAATTTTAGGTACTTAAAAATAAAAAAAATCCATTAAATCATAACCTTTTGTTCCTAATTCTCTCTCCATATTCCCTCTCTTTCCCCTCCAAAATTTAGCAGCTTTTTTAAAACACTCACCATCTTGGTTGTGATGACTCGTTTGCATTTAAATATGCTAACTACCAAGACTAGCCTAAAAGCAAATGGTCAGTTTAAGCTTGGATTGTTACTAGAGTAAACCTTTTTTTTTTAAATTATTAATACACCTATGGAATGTTTTAAATAATAATTTCATTGGGTGGTTAATTAAAATAATTAAATTTTCCTGCAAATTCGAAAATAGGTATATTATTTTATTGTACTGATGTTTCTGACAACTTTTGAATTTTTAGTGTATTCTATAAAACTAAATTGGGCTTTCATTATTAAAAAAATATTTTGTAATGTTTTTCTTTATTTTGATTATTTTCCTACCACTGTGTAACTGTAAAAAATGTTTTAGTTGAGGGAAGGGAGCGACCGCAGGCCATTGGCACTACTTTTGGCATATCTAAGAGGGATACAATAAAGTTGTTTCATAGGCCACAATATTAATATACAGGTCTGAAATTACGCCAGGAAAGGGGGGTGGCCGCAGGTCGTTGACACTTATCTCCGCATATTTTGAGGGATAAAATTAAACCAAATTTAAGTACATTTAAGTACTGGCTGAAATTATTTCACAAAGTTTTCAGGTTTTGTTCTAATTTTCATTGCTCTTAGCCTTAATAAGTCACTAAAACAGTACATTCTCTATTTACCCTCCCCATTTTAGCAGAAGCTTGTTTGCACTACTTTTTTTTTTTCACAGCCACCATCTTGGTTGCCATGACTTTTGCCATGGCAGCTGTGGGAAGTAAATGCCACGGATTTTGAACATTTACTAAAATTATTTTTATATTATGTAGTAATGTAGGGCAGGGCTACAAAGTTAAATCTTAATTTACACCTCCTCCTTCTTCTATATATTTAGGGCCCACGATTAATGTACGAAGTGTTTACATGTCTGCCGTCCGGACGAATAATTCTAGAGATATTCGTCCGGCGACCTGGTCACATGACCGCATAACAAAGGCGGCCAGATATCTTTCAGTCAGCCTTGTCACGTGAACGCTAATAGTCGATCATAAACTGACGTCAGAGATGCATGGGGTCGATGAGTATACACTTCATTTCAAGAATTTGGGGGGGGAACTAGTAGGAAGAAATACTGAGAGCAAGAGAGAAAGGATACAAATATTTTTTTTATAGTGATGGTGATAGATAATTAAGGTGGGGAGTTCGAAAGTTCACAAAGAAGTAGACCCTACATCTTAACTCATTCCCGACGGTTGCGACTAAATGCGTCCTCTGGGGGTTCCTCCTTATGCGTCCAAATGCGTCCCGGCGCATAGCGACACACCTCTCTTATTTTTTAGTTCAAAATAGCAATGAAATCTCGCATCCCTCGAGACTTCCGGCTATGGCGTGATTTCTGCGTGATTTTAATTTTGAAACCGGAAGTTTTTATCTTGTTTCACTTTAAAACTACGTATGCTTTAGTACGGCGCGTCTATATGTAGCATTTGTTCGTCCGAGGTGCCGAAAATCGATTTTTTGGCCATTGTTCGTTATTTTTTCAACGCTAATGTTATATTTATATTAAACCTTATTCATTTTTTGTTGCATCTGTTCTTAATTCATTAACATTAAATAATATTTAGCAACTTAAAAAAATATTTTTAAAATTTAAATCGATTTCAAAACTGAGTTGCTTCCCTTTTCTCAGGAAAATAAATTAAGTCCGGAAGTAGCACTGCCGGAGGGAATGAGTTAATATAGGGCAAACTCAGTGTGCTGTTGGGGTAGCCAGCCTACTTCTCACGCAATATTTATAGTCTGAAATAAAACTTTGTTGACAGTAGATCTATTGACAGTCAACTGGCAAGTATTGATCTTATTTTCTTTGGTTAATATTTTAAATTTAGGCTACTAAGTTAAGCTTTATAAGATATTTAAACCAAGATAACTGACTTTTTCTTCTTTGCTTGCCGGTGAACTCTTGTCACATGACATGTCTGCCACAACAATAACACAAACTTGTCGCCCGGTGGTAACGTGACATGCCTGCCGGAAGAATATCTCCCGCACTATTTGTCCAGTCTCCGGATGTGTAGACTGCCATTAATGTATTGATCATTCTGACTCCTATGTACTAAGTATGTAGAGGGGATTCACAATGTTTCTGTGCCTGGTATTGAAGAGGATATTTCACTGGTTGCAAGGACTACTCAGCAAGGGTACCATGAACTGTAGGTTGGAAGGCCTGAGGCAATAGACTAGGCACTTCGATGAAGCAAGGGAGACTACTAACAAATTTATATGGGAAATATGTGTCGCCGCAAAAATCAGAGATTTTAATTTTTTGATGTTGGTACTATTTCATTCATAAAATAATTACTATATCCCAAAATTGTTTTCCTCTTCCGGCCTTTAGCTTTAGAGGACATCTTGGCCTACATTTTAATCAATTACTGTTTCTTTTACAAACGGTCAGCTTTGAGAAAATCCTTGGTGAATATAAGGCAAATTCATCATTAAAATTAAGTTGAAGTAAAAGACATGGCACAACCAAATTTTTTCTGCATCTCAGGCATTTATTGATATACATGTATGCCAATTTTCACAGCGCTATGTGTTTTACGAGAGACGCCATGTTTCTACGGGTTGGTAGTTTGCTTAACCCAATTTCGATGAATGTTACCACGCCGCCTTTTAATGGCGGAAGTTGCAGATACTTAGGAAATATAAAATTATTAATACTATTTACATCAAAATATTTGATAACTTGTGTTTCAGAATGCATTTTGAAGACATTTGAACTGGATTGTTTTAATTTGAGCTCTAAAAACACGTTAGAGTCCATATTATAAATGATGAGATTTTTCCGTGTGCAACAAGTTGTCATTGGCAACCATTCACAGCCACTTGCATAATGGCTATATCGTAGTACTACCTCAGAGTTTCATTCATAAGAGTTTGGCTTTGTGCAAAAACTATTAAATCATTGGTAAGCGAAAGCTTTAATTAATTATTCATGTGCCAAAGTTGAAAGTTTAAACTAAGTCGACCCTAAACAGTATTTTAGTGATAGGGGATGCGTTGCCTTACATAAACTATATAGTCACTGCGCATGATGCGATCGGCAGAAAGAGGTCACAAATTGTGGAGGTTTCGTCCATTGTAAAAAATACCAAACTCAAACGAACTCACCTTTAAATTTAAAATTTTTAAAATCAAAAAGTACTTAAGCTAAAAAGTTGATTCTGGTTTCATTTTTTTAATTTGAAATTTGCTCTAAATAACTGTATTGTTAAAAAAAATTATTTTCAATTTTTTTTATTTTTTTTTTAGTAAAGTACCTACAATAGACGCAAATGTGTCAAGTGTTGTCACCTCAACTGTTACTTTTGGTAGATACTTCGATAAAACAAGGGAGACTACTACTTTTTTTGTATCGGAAATGGGCGTCGGCGCCGAAAAATCCGAGTTTTTAATTTTCCGATGTGTGTGTCTATTTATTATTAAATTAGTTATTTGGACATATATTTGAGTTCCGTTTCCGGCCTTATAATTTGGAAGACATCTTGGCCTACATTTCCATCCAACTATTTTGCTTTTTTCAATCGAACTTCATTTTGAAAATCTTTGGTATATATAAGGCATCTTCAAATACAAAATTTTTTGTGAAATAAAAGGAACAGGTCTTTCATATTAAATCGTGTAAGGCATTAGATATTGATATATATCTGTGCCAATTCTCATTGATGTAGGTCGTGTCCCACGTTCGCTACGCTTCTCCCAGTGACCCATATCACCATAAGGGGGCTCAGCCTTATTTCGACATGGCGTGGGCCACGCCCCCTTTTTAATGGCGGAAGTTGCAGATACTTAAGAAATATTTAATTATTACCACTATATACATCAAAATATTTGATAACTTGTGTTTCAGAATGCATTTTGAAGACATTTAAACTGGAACTTTTTAATTTGAGCTTTAAAAACCCTGTAGAGTCCATATTATAAATGATCAGAAATTTCCGTGTGCAACACGTTGTCATTGGCAACCATTCACAGCCACTTGCATAGCGGCTATATCGTAGTACTATCTCAGAGTTTCATTCATAAGTGTTTGCCGTGTGCAAAAACTATTAAACCATTGGTCAATGAAAGCTTTAATTAATTATTCATGTGCCAAAGTTGAAAGTTTAAAATAAATCGACACTAAACAGTATTTTAGTGATAAGGGAATGCCTTAGCCTTCTATAAACTATATAGTCATTGCGCATGACGCGATCGGCGGAATGAGGTCACAGAATGTGGAGATGCAGTCCATGTTAAAAAAGGACAAACCAAGTCGTACTTTAAAAATTCATAACTTTAAAACTACAACAGCTAAAAATATAATTTTGGTGTTATAATTCTGTACAAATTTAGCTCTATTCAACTATGACATTGGTTTATTTTTACAAAATGTTTAAATTTTTGAACAAAGTATCTACTTTTGGAAGCTTGTTCCAGTCCCTGCTCTTGACTTAGGCCCTACTAAAGACTACAGTTAAAGTCTCAGTGTGTGAGTTGGGGGGGGGGGTAGCTTTTTTCCTATGGCGAGGCTAATATAATATTTAATTATGGCATGGCAATGATGGGCTGGAGTTTAAAGTATTAAGACAAAGAAAGATTAAGAAGACTCACTTTGATTGAAAGGCTTGAAAGAGATAGCAGACAGGTATATTTTGTTAGGCTTTGGCGTCATAATAATTATTATTCAATTTTTAATTACCTGGACCATAGAATCGTTTCCCTCTGGTGACATCGAAGACTTTTCCATTAACAGCAATTAGTACACGACCATCGGATCCTTTTCCATCATATTCCCTTAACTGCTCCAATGTAAAGTCTTGTTTTTTTAACGGAGGAAGCTCTGGCTCTTTGACTGGTGTGGAATCTGTCGACCGTCTGCTAGAAATAATTTTATAAATAAGGAAACCACAAATACCAAGCAATCCAAGATTTAGTGGACTTCCAAATAATTCTGAAACTATCCGCATTATTAGTCGGCTTCCAGTTTGTTCCTCGCTTTGTGGTGTATCATTGTCGGCCATGTTTCCTGAGCCTGTAACGTGACGTGTGATAATAAAAAAATACATGGGTCAAGGCCACACTACACATCCCGCTCTATGTTTTGAAAATCTTACAGGAACTATATATAAAAAAAAATAAAAAAAGATTTGCATCCTACAATATAAAGGAAAATTAAAAACTTATTCCTTGTTCATTTGATTTACATATAAAATTGGTAAAAATTATACTTAATGTTAATTATAAATGTAAATATTTTACTTTTTAAAAAAGATAGCAAGTGAACAAAGATGAAACTCTAAATTATAAATTTAATGACTAATTTAATTCACTTTATTATTTATTAATTTGACTGGACTAACTGGTCTTTAACTAACGTAATAGCAATAGTATTAAATATAAATAAATAACTGAATTCGAAAATTGGAATTCAATCATTTTTCATAAATAAATTAAAACTTCTTAATTTAATTTAAATTATCATTAGCCTAATTATTAGGCATCTCGTTAGACTTTAGACCTAAATAATTTTAATGACGTCACGCACCTGGGTCAAGAATTTTTTGACATCCATATTATGTATTATGAGGGTGTCATCGCCCCCCCCCCCCCCCCCCCCCCCCCCAGTATCGAATATTTAAACAATCTTATACTATATTGTAATAAATTATAAATGTAAGAACTCAAAAAGTTCTTCTTAAGTGCATCAATAATTCGAATGAAATAAAAAGTTTCATACGCTTTGCTTTGAAACGGCTTAGCATTATTGTTTCTAAATTAAACTTAATATAGGCATATTTACTCATCATTGTAGGCCTACATTAGTACTGGTATACTTACACATGTTTTGCAATTAAAAAAAATAGAATATTTTAGTTTAATTTTATTTGATAGCTTTGGTAAAGGTATCTGAACTGATCAAAAATTAAAAATAAAAAGTATAAAAAAGTTGAGAAAAAACTTTAAATCTTAATTTGAAAGGAATGAGAATGAAGCAATTAGGTATGCTCACAAGCATGGGCGCCCGCAGAAAACTTTCTGGGGGGGGGGGCAAAAAAATCGATTAACTTTCCAGAGGGGGGGGGCAAAAATTTTTTAGTAATGTTTTAATATAGTTTTAATTTACTGTAGCGTATTGTATGGTGAACGAAAGGACAGGACATCAGCCTAGTTACTTTCTCTTTAAGGGGGGGGGCAAAAATTTTTTAGTAATGTTTTAATATAGTTTTAATTTACTGTAGCGTATTTGTATGGTGAACGAAAGGACAGGACATCAGCCTAGTTACTTTCTCTTTATTTTCTCTTCACTTTAATACATTTTTTGTCTATTTTTGACTAAAATTTTTATCCAATCATCCAGGGGGGGGGAAGTGCCCCACCTTGTCCCTACCTGCGGGCGCCCATGCACACAAGCATGTGTGTGAGGGGGGCAAAGGTGACCGACGCCCCGGAAGCCAGCAATGGGAGGGGGGGGGAAGCCTCCAAAATTGTAAATTATTTACAAATTTTGTAGGTTGTTTTTTGATAGTGTTAATATAATAGTGTTTGTAGGCCTATACAATACTTATTTGGAGGACAACATTTTTAAAATAATTTATTAATAAAGTAGTTTAAACAAAAAATTGTTAAAATATTTTCTAGCCTAACCAATAAACTTAAAATATTTTTATAAACGCAACCAGGTCAAGGGACATGTAGGCCGAATTTCCACTTTCATCTCTTCTATAGCTCTCTGAATAAGTGTAGATTAATTTTTAGAAGAAAAAACAATCAGGTTTGTTTCAAATTACATTCCTTGATTCAATCATTTTGAAATCAGTCATTTGAAACGACTATAACTATAATTCTTGGCATTTGTGTAAATTTACCTTCTACTTCAAGCTGAAGAGAAAGTAAGCACTTATGAATGAGAAGATGAGAATTGTATAGCCTAGGCCTACCAGATAGAGATATTATTTAGTCAAACTCCACGTTTTAGTTCTATATTTTAATTTATATTATATGTATTATATATTAAAAAATATTCCGTCAAAAATGTTGGTCAGGAAATAGTTTCTTGTTGACTTGGCAACCCAGGCCAACCATGTAAAGTAAATAATTAAATGAAGAAAAATAATAGTTAGTGAATTAAGGCCTAACCATTTTAATTTATTTAAATAAATTTATTTTAAATTAGTGAAACTAACTCGATGCAATTTAAATTACTGATAAATCAATCAGATATACGTGAACTGTGTGGGTCCAATTTAAAAATTTTAAAATGATGGCAGTTCTTAGCCGAACCTAAATAGAGATTGATTGTTCTTAGATATCATGGCGTAATTTTAAATTTGTTTTCGTGAGTGTAGACGTGAGAATGTTAGTGTATCTTCTTAAATTTTTTGAAGTTATTGTTTTTTCTCTTATAGTCTGTGATCCATGTCTTGCAGAGGAAGGAATTTTGTCCAAACAACAGTCTGCTCATATTCAACGCAGGTCAGTGTAGACTGTAACTGTAGTCTGTAGACTGTAGACAGTGAGTGTAAGTAGTGTAGTGAGTAGTGTCAGTGAGCCAGAGTCAGTGTCAGTGTCTTTTACTAGGACTCTAGAGACGAGTGGCACTAGTGTTACTGACTGTACTACTGTAACTGTAATAGTAATATTAATAAATTAATGTTGTCATTTTATCAGTATTGTCTTTTCATTGTATTATTAGTATTAGTATTAACGTGTTACGTGTTGTGAGTGTTGTCCTGTAGAAGTAGATGGTAAAACTTTTTTTAAAAGTCGTATTGTTAGTTTACTAGTTACTTACTAAACTTACTACTAATCATATTAATCAGTCTATGTATGGATTATAATTATACTAATACTATGGACCATGGTCATGGGCTATGGGCATGGCATACTTTAACTTAGTCATTCATACTTCATACTATAGTATAATAACTAGGCCTATACTATGGACCATGGATCATTTATGGCCATTGCCATAAATTATGGATGGCCCCTCAGAGACCTGAAATTGAAATTACTGAAGAAAGCAAAATTCTACTATCCAAAATTTCGTGGTCATGGTATAAAGTATAGGAGTATTAGGAGTATCTCTTCTGTAGTATTAGTATAGAATTATAGAATGGCTGCTTTACAATATCTACTACCTACATTTTCATTACATGACATCAACATTACAGTTGTTGCAGAAATGCACCTTCTTATTCAAATTTAAATAGTTTTATTTTTAGTATTATAATAATTAATATAGTAATTATGTAGTAATTGACATAATAAAGAAAACCAAAATTAGCTCATCAGTATCATTAAATATGTAACTGTGGATTGTTATATTAATTTTGACAAATGAAATTTAATGATTAATATTTATTAATAAAAAGTGGAAAGGTTCTTGAATCTGAAAACTTTTAAATTTAGCAACTCTCATTCAAGAAAAATTTCTGTAAATATAAATCAGTAGCTAAGTAAACTTGAACATTATAGTATAGGATAATAGTTGCATAGACTTTTCATTTTTAATAAGAGTTGATTTCATAGAGCAATTATTACATGTTTAACACATAAGAGCACATGCACTGCATTTTTTTTTATAAGATATTCATGTAAAAAAAAATTTATTATCTGAAAAAATATATATTTTGTAAATAGAACTGACTTGTCTTCTTCAAAGTTCCTTCTCTGTCGCTTATAAGTTTATAAATATTTTTAAAATGTTTTTTCAATGAATTTTTTATCAGATGTCCTTATACGCTAAGGAGACTCTGGCAGACAGACATAAGCTCATTCCCATTTGCTGCTGTTCCGTTATTGACTGACATAGATGGGGATGGAGGCTTGGATATAGTTGCAGCTCCTTTTGGTGAGACGTTAGCTGTGATTGAGGGGGAAACAGGGAAACACCTTCATGATTCAGGGTGGCCTCAGCACAACCTTGATAAATCTGTTCATTCATCGCCTTTGCTGGTGAGTTCAGTATGACAGAAACATTTAAGCACATACTGGCACTCCGCCATCTGAAACACTATTTTTGTTTAAATTCTGACCGTTCTGGTTCTCTGTACATATTTAAACTATATTTTATTTTGTTTTTGTAAATTTATTTTTATGCACTAACGGTGCATAAAGATTATCACACAACCATAAGAAGGACCTTAACACAAATTTTAGATGACTATAACAGTAGAATCCTCCTATATAACACTCCCACTTTAACAGCCTGTTTGGAAATATCATGGTCTGGCATAGTTCCTTAAAATTGTGTATATTCAATTTCTCATAAATGGTTATTTTTATATTTACAACATTTTTATGAAGTATGGGGGGAAAAGGGTGTTATAAATATTACATTTTATGATATCCACTTTGTTAGCTGTTAAAAAAACCATGGCTATTCTCACAAAATCAAGGCTTCTGTTAGACCACATGGTATGTGTTCATTGATAGCAGCCACATGTGCATTGGGACACATTAGTAGCAGAACTAGTAGGAGTAGGAGGCATAAAAATATTGTAAAACCCTGAATTAACGAAACCTAGCTCTAATTATTAAATTATAGCAGGGTTACCTTGGTCATTTATTTTTAAATTTTTTATTTATTCTCAGTATGACATAGACGATGATGGAATTTCTGAAATTTTGTTTGTTACTTCACAAGGTGAAGGATTATTTTATAGTGCTGTAGGGCAAGCTCTTCCCATGTACACTTTCCAGGTATGGTAAAGTTTACTTACTTCTGTGATGCTAATGAACTTATATTTTATACATTAGAAAGCAAGTGAGACACTGCATTTAAAAATGTTGGTAATTAATTGGGGGAAAAGTGGAAGGTACCAGTATAGAGTTCAGGTCATTATAAAATGTACAGATAATATTAAAATTAAAGAATTGTCTTTGTGTTAGTTTTACTATTACCAATGCTCTCAGGCCTGATATGTGTAATTGTAATTAATTATTTATATATTTTAAAGAAGATTTGGCAAATTTTGAAATGTACAATTGTAATTTTTTTTTTTTTAATGTGTATATATAATACCGAAGTATTTTATTTTCAGCTTCAATCAGCATATGTCAATTTTAATTGGAATAAAGAAGGAAAAAATGTTAATTATACAAATATTCACAAACATGTTTTGAATAAAGAGGTGAGTTGTGTTAATTTTGTTTGTGTCTTAACGGGTTTGGTAATAGATAATAAGCTGGGAAAATGTTGGATCATTTCACTTTATATCTGTTATTAAATATTATGCTATGAAGGAAAGGGAAACTGTTACTGTTATAAAATACTATGCTGCAAAGGAAATAATATCTATTATTAATTAAATAATATGCTATGACTATGAAGGAAAGCCTCCTTTATTCTCATAGATAATCAGCAGATTAAAAATGTAGACCATTTAAAAAAATTCATTTTAAAAGGTTTAAATACTAGGGTATATAATACTGTATATCATCTGTATAATCAATGATTATCAGCTTTCTAATTTCCAACGACTTAGTTGTTTTGGTTGTTGTTGTTTTTTTGTGTGTATTTTTGCAATGCTTTAATATTTATTTTAAGGAAATAAACTGAACATTTAATTTCATTGTTTTGGCCATGTTTACAATAAGTTTATTCAAACTTACTGAACAGAGGCTGAAGTGTTTGAATATTTGTTTCATGCTCAGACACCCGATCATACAGCCCTGGATCCACATGTCCTGAGCTCACCTGTACTTTTTGAAATGAGATATCTGGCCATACCCATCTCGTATTTTCTCAGTGAGGATGATTATGAGTGAGTTAAATTGTAGTTAACTATAACTATAACTGAGCAATTTTTTTAATGAAATCTTGGTTTTCTATTGGTAACAGTTATTTCAAAATTACATAAAACAGCTATATTTTGTTTTCTAATCATATTTCTGGTATGTTTTTATCCTTGTCATTGTTATACGATTTTCCCTATTAATGAATTCTCTTATGCACTTTATTCATATCTGTTAATGTAAGATTCATAAATATGTATGTATACCGGTAGTCCATATTTATAGAAATTCACAATTATTGTAATTCTTTCCTGAAAGTTTATAAAAATGTTAAAATCTTGATTAAACTATTTTTTCAAATACTTTGTTTTCTTTAACAGTCATCAGGATATAGGGGAATCTCTGGGAAATACCAGCTCAGAGTCAAATATTTATATCAGTGCAATGGCTGTTTTGGATCTAAAAAAATTACAGACAGTCACAGAAGCACCTGGCAAGAAGCATGAGAAAGGGTCAGAATCATACACACAGATTTTCTTTCTAGAAATTTCTGAGGTGATTTTATTTTAAAATTACTTAAGGGAATATTGAAATGTCCTTTTAATAAAAGTTTAAAAATGTTATTGCCATTGCTGGTTACATAGATAGAAGTTAAAAGTTTTATAACAAAGTTGGATACGGTAGTTTATTGGCTGTTGAAATTCACCAACACTAACA
Organism: Lymnaea stagnalis; assembly: GCA_964033795.1. NCBI lineage: Eukaryota > Metazoa > Mollusca > Gastropoda > Lymnaeidae > Lymnaea > Lymnaea stagnalis. The sequence goes on from CAXITT010000059.1 coordinate 1,420,762, forward strand.
GCATTCGTTTTAATTTTAATTAATTTTTTTTTTTAGATATTCAATAAATTATTTTTAAAAAAACATGAATCAAAGCTAGTATGTACTGGTACATAAAACTGGGATTTAAAAAATCTTGCTCTCTTTTTAATTTCAAAACAAAGATTAAAAGATTTGATAAAATTTCTGAAATGTTCTTTGAAGATCAAAGTCTCCTACACTTTCAGGCTCCTGTCTTCAGCCTGTTCACACCAACCGTCCTTGACCTTGATGGAAACTTTGGTCCACCAGAGATAGTTATTGGACTTACATCTGGTAGTCTGTTTGTGCTGTCAACAGAGGGAGAGCACCGGACAGGATTTCCAAAGACGTTGAAAAATATTTCAGGCACAGTATGATCTTTGGCCTTTGCCCCCCACCAGTTGTGGATGGAAATAGCTGACCACATAAAATAACACACAGATGTCTGCAGTTAGTTTAGAAGCACATAATTTAAAGATGTGTGGTTGAAATAAAAATGTGTAAAATTTGAAATTAAAACTCAGGAAGAAAATAAATTGATACAATATTTTGTATAGTTATTTTTTCTTTTCAAAAACTAAAGAGATGGCGTGTATTAATTTATCACCATGGAGAATGACCTAATGAAAAAAGGAACTCTTTTTTTTGCCGTTGATTAAAAGAACACATTTCAAATGGCGTTTTGACCATGTATGAAGAGGCACTTTTTTTATAAAGAGTTTTTTTTTCTGAAGCACACAATGTGCTCAATAAAGTTTTTGATGTCAGTGCACAATACTAAGTTCTTGGCTTCAATAATTATTTTTTTTTAAATGTCAGCAAATCTTTCTACCTCCTTTGATAAAATTTTAACCCAAAACTGGAGGCAAGCATTTTGACTGGAGCAATTTCTCTGTACAAATTTTGCATAAAACATGTGGAGCCCATATCTTATCTTGATCTTCAATCTTGACATCAAATAACTTTCATACGTAGTATTCTTTTCTTCTTCAAACTCGTCACAGATTTCCTACATGTTTCACATCAAATCTCTTTAGCAGCTGTTTGAACAGATCAGGCTGAGAGGCTTTAGACAATAACATGTATGGTAACCTAATAAGATCATGGCTTGACATCTAAATAGTTTGCATAGCATTATAGTGGGCTAATGAAGAAGATCAAAGTCGATTTTGTCCCTTGAACTTAGTCCATTTATAGCATAGAAAAGGAAGCAGACAAATGTTTTTATACACACACACACAACATTTTGATCATATAAATACCTATACTTCCTATTTAAATTTAAAAATTATTGTATGATATATGATACACAGATTCAGCAAAATTGATCGTGTAAAGCGTATACTTATAGGGTAAAGAGTCATTTACATGTTTACAAATTCAGCAATATCTTAAAAACTCTAACAGTTACGATAAATCCGATGCAATTTTTAGAATTAGTTAGCCAATTAATACTACGAACAGATCTAAAATTCAAGGCACCAAAAAAGCTTTTTTTTCTTGGCTGTGTTATGACATACAATGTGAAAATTTTACGGCAAACAATAATGTTAAGGGTTCACAATAAATGCAGATCTGACAAAATATAACATCTTATTATTCTTTTTAGACTCTTAAACCTTAGGGCTGTTTATTTATTTGCTTTGGAGTACTCTGCTAATGCACATGTAAGCAATTTATCACTTATTGTGCACATATCAATAATATGTATATATACAAATGCTGAAGCAACCAAATCTACGGACAGAACGTGCATCGTATCTGCTCATTAAGTTGTATTGATTTAACCACAGGTCATTTGAAATATAAAAATTTAAAGGAATTTAACATTTTTGTTTTTAAAATATTTCTATTTTTAATTATTACTGTATTATTAAAACGGTATGGAACAAGATTAGCAGATCGTATTATAAGTGTAGATGGCCAAAGTGCAGATATTTATTAATATTAAAAGCTATTCAAATCTTGTACAGCATATGGTCTACAGCATATGGTCTACAGCATATGGTCTACAGCATATGGTCTACAGCATATGGTCTACAGCATATGGTCTACAGCATATGGTCTACAGCATATGGTCTACAGCATATGGTCTACAGCATATGGTGGACTAGAACCTCAGAAATACAATAAGTTCCATTATTCAAATAAAATGTACAAGGAGAAAAATCCTAAAAATCTCATATGACCCACTCATAAGCCGACCATTTGGGAGTTTTAAATTAAGCTGTCTGTCCAACTGATGAGTTGCTTATTTGTTAAACAGTATGTTACAACTATAGAAATCTCTATCCATAAATGTCTGCAGCATTGGAACATTGTGCTCTATCGTTAGGCTTTCATAGGTCGCCCAAGCCTGGATTCATTTGTGAGATATGAGAACAAGTTTCCCGAGCTTTCTCCCTGACAGATATCTGAACTTCAATGGCATTCGGGCTGTAACAGTATGACCATGACATTTTCCCTTTCATTTAAGAGTTACTATGGCTCCTCCTAGTCCCAATGAGACAGGAGCAGGGATGAAACAGATGCCTAGGTACACCTAGGACTGTATAGTGTTTGCCAGGAGCAGGGATGAAATGGCTGACTAGGTACACCTAGGACTGTATAGTGTTTGCCAGGAGCAGGGATGAAATGGCTGACTAGGTACACCTAGGACTGTATAATGTTTGCCAGGAACAGGGATGAAACACATGCCTAGGTACACCTAGGGCTGTATATTGTTTGCCAGGAGCAGGGATGAAATGGCTGACTAGGTACACCTAGGACTGTATAGTGTTTGCCAGGAGCAGGGATGAAACAGATGCCTAGGTACACCTAGGACTGTATAGTGTTTGCCAGGAGCAGGGATGAAATGGCTGACTAGGTACACCTAGGACTGTATAGTGTTTGCCAGGAGCAGGGATGAAATGGCTGACTAGGTACACCTAGGACTGTATAGTGTTTGCCAGGAGCAGGGATGAAATGGCTGACTAGGTACACCTAGGACTGTATAGTGTTTGCCAGGAGCAGGGATGAAATGGCTGACTAGGTACACCTAGGACTGTATAGTGTTTGCCAGGAGCAGGGATGAAATGGCTGACTAGGTACACCTAGGACTGCATAGTGTTTGCCAGGAGCAGGGATGAAATGGCTGACTAGGTACACCTAGGACTGTATTGTGTTTGCCAGGAGCAGGGATGAAATGGCTGACTAGGTACACCTAGGACTGTATAGTGTTTGCCAGGAACAGGGATGAAACAGATGCCTAAGTACACCTAGGACTGTATAGTGTTTGCCAGGAGCTGGGATGAAACTGCTGCCTAGGTATATCCAGTGTCTTAAGCTGTAAAGTGTTTGCCATCAGTGATTCTCATAGTCTTAAACCCCAGCTGCATTGAATGCTGTTCAAATTATGTTTTCTAACCACTCTTCCCAAAGGGCGCACTGTTTTGTCCACTATCTAATATTAAGTTGTTCATTTCTTGTCGTTGCTTTCCTTAGGTGGCTGCTGCCAATTTAGATGATAAAGATATTGATCTAGAGCTGGTGGTCTTAGACACCAGAGGCCGCGTCAGTTGCTTAAGCTCCCGTACCGGACATGTTTTGTGGACAACGGAAGTGGGAGGTACATCATTTGCAGGTAGCCAGATAGTTGATATGGACCTTGACGGCCAACTTGATGTTGTTGTTGCAACAGACCAAGGGTAAGTAAGCAGTTCACTAGGGATGAATGTGTCAAGTATCAAACTAGATCAATTAAACTTTAGAACTACAAAGGCAAACCTTTTGGGCTCAGTGAAAATGAGTTCCCCAACTCGTTTTTTAAAACTTCAACATTTTTTTCTACAAGTCTAGTTAAATTTCTTAATTTTATTTCAAAAGTTTAATTAAATATTTTCATGATTCCATTTTAATTCTTGATTTTGATTCAGAAAAGTGTTTGCTCTGAATGGTGCTAACGGTACAGTTTTACCAAAGTATCCATACAAAGCTGGGAGGAGAATTTCAGGCCGAGTACTTGTCACAAAGTTTAATGCGTTGCGGGGACCATATGATCTCGTATGTAAATTTCTTTAAATTTGAATATTTTTTTTATACATCTGAACATCAAGCCAACATTCTTATTATGACTTCTTATCATCCGATCAGTAAAAATTATTTGGTAGTAAGCTCCCTTGACCTTGGTTAGTCTGACACCTTGGGAGATGAGATGTCGGTTGAAAAACAAAAGTTAATTGCTTTTTTTTATGTTTGCGATATTAAGGTGTAAACAAGTATCTCAGGTGTCCAGATGTGCGCCTTTCATGTTTAAATGGTGTAACGGACAATGTTTTCACATGAAAACAGAGAGGTAGCATGAGTGAACAGTGAATTGTGTTGACCATGTATTTTGAGATGCAAATGTGAACTCCACGTTTTTGGAGAGTAAAATTATGTTTTTGTCAGAGCGGTTGTTTTCCACGCTTTGCTGATAATAAAGTATGAGTTGACTGAGATAGTAGAGAGCTGAGCGCAGAGCAGTAGAGTCAGTAGCGTGAGAGCTGTGTGATTAGACAGTTGACAGTTTAGTGTGAGGACGTGTCTTTCTTAATGATGGAATACTATAGATATATATGTGAAATTACATTCATGCAAGGATTATTTATTAATATTATCAATATAAAGTGTGTTCAATAAAGTACTGTAAGTTTAACCAGGATTCAG
>CAXITT010000059.1:1429196-1478926 GCA_964033795.1 Lymnaea stagnalis
GGGGGGGGGGGGGGGGAGAATGGGATGATGAATGAAAAGATTTAACCCTAATTTATGGCAGCATCATGGCATAAATTTTAAATATTGGAGGAAAGTGACATACAAAGGTGGTAGTAATGAATTAGTTGTGAACAGTAGTGTGCTGCCAATCAAGCAACAACCGGTTCAGTGCTTGTCTGTTATAGAGAAAAAATGTTAATGTATTTGTATATATTTTAAAAAAACTAGTTTGATCAATCAGTCAAAATTTAACAACTGGTCTACCAGGACTGAACCGGCTCCAGCACACCGCTGATCATGTAAACCACAAAACTCATTGGCACTGCTGTATAAAGCTTAATTTAATTATGACAAAATGATTCAAAGCGGGGGGCCTCCCCCCCCTCCACAATTTCTGCTAAAAGAAGATTTCTACTAAAAATAAAAATTTGCTAAAAAAACATTTCCACTATAACCCTTTTGTAATTACTCAAATTTTGAACCTATGCCATGTAATTTATAGCAATTTTATAGCTAATTAATACAGCAGCAAAAGCTGTGGTACGGCCCAAACCTGATGTGTCACATCATTTTTTTGCAGGTTTTTCTGTCAGATGATGGCATACTCCATATTTTGGCTGGAGATCACAGCTGCGTCTCCCAGACAGCCATAGCAGACACCTCATTTGTGGATATCATCACACACAATTTGGTGATGATGAATCATGGGATAGAATTCATAGTGTCCACTTCCGATGGAAGCTTGATCTGTCTTGGGTCAGGGAGTGAGAGTCCTGTAGAAGAAATTGTTGAAGAAGAATATAGATTAGAGTTCCAGAAGCTTGCTAACCCTTCAGATATTGATAGTCAAAATAATTTCTTGTTCAGCATCAATAAGGTAAAGAATTCATATAATGTATAGTATTATAGTAATACAATAAGACATTGATAATCTGGTCTAACTGGCTTGTAACTGTTTCTACTCCTATGGAAACGTTTTTTTGTTATGTTTTTTTGTCATGCGTAAGGTACGTTCACACTGCAGGTTTGTTACTGAGATTCTCAAATTTCTGTTACCATGGGCTGCTCTGTGACCACGTGCTGCTCTATGGCCTCGTGCTGCTCTGTGGCCCATGACAACTAGAGTACAAGGCCTTAGCGCAGCGGTGTTAAGCTTTTACGTTATGCCTCGCCATGTAGTCTGCTTGGGCTAGAGCTTCACTAATTCGATTTAAAAGCTATTCTTTGAATGTCAACTTAATACTGATTTAACTAACATTAGCTACTTCAGACGTGTTTTATTTGAACATATTTTGAGTTGTACGGTAACTAATTATCTTATATTTATGAGCTACCAGATAATCAAATTATGTAGCCCTAAAACGTATTGTCACGTATCGTCCTATAACATAATTTAGGACTAGCAAAAATACTGCTTATTTTAACAACACAACACTACAAACTGGTGCAGACAATAGACAATACTTTTCAATACATAGAATAGAAGTTTAAAAAGACATTAACGTGAATTTGAAATTTTTCTGTTATTTTGTCCTAAGTTTACAACAATAAAATCAAGACTGCATGGCATTGTGAGTAATCTCATAATCATAATTATAATGAATATGACAATAAACTATATTTTCCACAAAGAATAATAATTAAAAAAACATTGACACCAAGATATTTATTTGAATTAAGTGTTGTTTTCATTGACAAAATAATGAAGAATGTCTTGTCATTTTAATGTTAAAAGCACAAAATATAAGTGATATGAAAAGGTGACCAAAATATGTCATTTTTTTCATTTCTTGGACCTAGGAGGCATGAACATTCAAATTATGTCCAAGATCAGATGTATCAAAATAGAACTTTTAATAACATTAACATACTGTATTAAATGTTATTTACCAGTACCTAAATATATATCAACATGTATTATATTATCAAATTACGAAGAACAGAATAATATGAAATAAATAAAATACAAATTATGAATGAAAGATAGTTAACAATACTGTCAATATTTACAGACCTGTTTACCCTCAAACCCTTAAAATCGTACAATATCATCATATAATCTTTCAATACATTCTCTTTATAGAGCAAAAACGTGCTGTATATATAATGTATACACCTCAAAATCGTACATTGTACGCCAAAATCGTAAGAGTAAACAGTTCTGTATTTAAGATATAACATATACACATTTCATGGATAATGATGTATAAATAAATGAAAATAGCTACACTATCTGTATATAAATTCAATGATTGTGTTTTCAAACATTATAGAGGCTACTAAGATACATAGATTGTTAGAAATATTAACAATAGTGGTCAACTCTGGTTTTCTTCAATTTAAAAAAATGTTCAAGTACTTGCGACATGTTAGTTTACTGACAACACAATAGTTATATAGAACCAAATGAACCAAATGTTTCTGTGGATACTTTAAGCCCCCTCTGTCTAAACTAATTGTAAAATTAAGGACTGACAAATCTAGAGGTTTCTCCATCAGTTCACATCCATTCAATTTTGTCAAAACCACAAGTGCGCAATAACCAGCAACGTAGATTATTACAGGTAAATCTTCTTGAAATTACACAAATCTGCTTGACTGACTTTCATATCAATATAATGATCTAATGTGAGTGCATTATTTACAGAATTAGAGATTTACCTAACAGTACATAATGCATCGCAGTGCAGAAAAACAATAAGACGTTGTGTGGGAAATAGCAGTAAATGTCTCCCTGGTTAAACAATCAGCATTGGGACTCAAAGTTTGATAAGCATCAAGCCATTTAAGGAAGTTATTTAAATTAAAAAAATATTCATGTCATTCACATCATTTCTAATAGGTTGCTCAACATTGTCGTTACCGGTACGTCTAAGACCTATAACATGAGATTTAACATAAAACAATTTTCCACCATTTTGATATTACATCAATAAAATGGGCTGTCCCATCATAATGCATTATGCTATTATTGGGACCAAGCTCTCTCAAAGTCTCTATGATATAATCTGAAAAAAAATCTGCATAACAAACTTGACATTTTGCCTTTCCATGTTTGTTGGCCAAAGAGCCTTCATTGACAAACTATAGCCATATTTTAAAAGCTTATCAGACTCCAACTCATACAATTTTCTTAATGTTACGAATGAAGCAACATGATTAGTGTCATGTGTAACGAAGTCATGGAGGCTAAAAGAAATGGTGTCATTCTTCTTATTCAGCCAGTTATTTCTTACACATTTGAAAATATGAACTGGATCAATGACAAAAATTAAGGGGCGTGGCATGTCAAAGGGATGGGGATAAACAATACTCAATTTAGCAGGAGTCATAAAAAGCGACATTGTCTTTCTATTAATGGCATTATCTGTTACTACACAAAGCACATTTAAACCTATATGCTCTAATCCAATTATAATTTTCTTAATTAAATTATGTAACTCCTCTGTAGTTATTGAACTGACAGGTAAAATCTGTACAACATCTTTATAAGAAGATAGTAAACTTTGAATCACAAATACATGAGCTGTTGATGCCAGCTGTGCAGAAGAACTATCAGTTCCCACTATATTACCACCCTAATAATCTATCAATTGTTTTAGATGAATTTCGTCTAGCATCAAAATCACAGTCTTTTCATTTTCCTTTAGTCCATTCACATGCTGTCTTACATAAAACAAAAAATCCCTCCTCTTTCTGTTCTAATTCTGGCCCAAGTTTAAATGAGTTACAAACTCTTGTTATGGTACTTTGATGTGGTCATATTATATTGCCAGAATTTCTAACATATTTGTAAGCCTGAGGAGATAATAAATAAAATAATGATGAAAACTAGAAAAGATCACTATTCACTGCTATAATTCAATCTATTCTTCTTAGTATGTATGAGATCCATCTGAGATAAGAAAATACTATAAAAATATGTCACTATCACTTGCTATTAAATTACCCAAGGCTTCTTTTATAACATCAACATTTTCTTTTTTGTTACTATTATTACATGATTTTTCTATAAAATCTAAATTGGAAATTTCATAAATATATGAAACATTTTTTGGCAATGGCTTGTTGTCTATGACAGAGATTTCAGTTTGTTTAAAAAAAACTTTAACATCAAGGCAGTTGTCAATAAAAATAGTATATATTATTTCAGGGGGCCCATCACCTTTCAAATTAATAAAAAAAAACATGCATTCACTGATTCACTTTGGTACAGTTCATCCCAAAATGACGAAATGTTCATACTTTTAATTTTATATAAACGGTCACTAAAATCTGATATTTTATTTTTTCGTTCATACTCCTCATTAGTTTTTAAACTTTCTTGCATTGCAGCTTGAACTCTTTCTCTCTCTAATTTCTCCTTCTTTTCAGCGGGACACTCACATGATTTATTAGGCGCTAAATAGTAGCTGGGGCACCCCATGAATATTGAAGGAACTGCACCTTCTTTTAACTGTGGTCTGGTCAATGAAGCAGTAATGCATTTTCCAGGTCCAATTTGTACTCTGTTGTCCATACAATCTCATCGTCTGTGAAATGTTTATGGCAAATCTGAAAAAATTAAAGATGAAAGTTTAATCATAGACCAAATAATAAACCTAAAATGAATCATTTTAATCAGCCTCATCAATGTTTAGGCCCTAAATATATTTTAAATCATAATCATAAATGGCAAAGGGGCTTATATTGTTGTGTTTCTGCAAGTCGTGTTGAAGATTAAGGCCAGCCTACTTGTAATTGTCCATGTTATCTTACATTACACTATTACCATAAGTTTGGTCATTGCATATAGATACAGAGGCACAGTGCATCATGATAATGACACTATCAGACGATATACTATCTATGTATACATACTATGCTGATGCTTCGACTTAGTCACTCACTTAGCACTTAGTTAACTTAGTAATAGTAGTAAGGAGCCAAGGGAAGTAGCTTCCTCAAATAATACTAATACAGTTAGGCCTATATTGTAAAATATATTGCATTAAATTTAATAACTTAAGACTAAAGGCCTTTCTAAAACAACATGCAATATGAGTTGACCAACACTTACCTTAGAATATTCTGTTGGCTCGAAATCTTTCGTACGTATCGCTGCAATCCATCTTTGTTTCAATTTCAAGTTGCCATCTTTCAGAAATCGAAAAATGTGAGCTCTGGCTTCTTTATTGTAATTTCCCTTGCAAAATGGAGCACAACATTTATACACCATTTCCAATCCTTAGAATTTTAACAGCGGCGCACGGTTACACTATTTTTGAAGGAAATAACAATTAATCCACAATATGAATTACAATAAAAAGCCACAACTAGTGTCCTAAAACCACGCACTACACACAGACACAGTAGATAAAGGTCATTTTAATGATGGCCTCCCTGCTATGACGTTACGTAAATTCACACACCCTGTGCGAAGGCCTTGAGCTCTCGTAGGTCATGTGTGACCACATGCAGATCTATGACCACTGCTAATGATTCCCAATAAAATAATTAAGCACCAGATTTACACCAAAAAAACAATTTACTATAATCTACTGTGGCTGTACATATTTGTACATATTTGTACTGTACTGCACACTTAAATTCTTCATTTTTAAACCTATGAAGCTATTGTTGGAAATTGTTCCACAGGAACAGATTGTGTCCAACTGAAAGTAGATAAATTTTGTTAATTATTAAATCCCATTAAAATAATCAACCTCCACATTTAAAAAAAACAAAACATTTGACAAAAAGCTGCTGCGGTCAACATAATGATATATTTAAATTCTTAAGTTATTGTTAAAAAATTGTCTGCAGTAACAGATAGTGTTGAGCTGAAAGTTTTTTTTGTTATTTATTCATTCCCATCTCATTTCAATAAATGATCTCTACATTTTATAAAAAATAGATGGGTCGCTAAAGTAAAGTAATAGACTTAGTCATATATGTCCTAGTCATATTAATTAAGCCTAAGCAGATAATGATAGACCCATTATGGTATTAAATTATTTTTATTATTTTTTTACTTGTATCACTTAGTCAATATTAGATTAAGCATTAGCTTTTTAAATATATTTATTTGGCCATCCCTTACCAGTAACGATGACAATAATCAAAAAGACTCTGTTACAGACATAAACAGTTGCTAATTTCTTTTACCGCAGGTTTCTTAATTAGGCAAGTTATCAGTATCAGTTATCGATAGCATGGCATAGCTTTTTATAGATAATATATAATTTTAATAGCTGGTTATTTCTCTGTGAAATATTGCAGAACTTGGTTTATAATTTTAAAAATCATAAAATGAGTAAGCTTTCCATTGGGTTCCAACAAAATAATTTCTGTGTGATAGCTAATTTATTCAACAATTATTTATGCTTAATTGCTGTTGTTTGAAGAAATTTTTATTTTGCAATGTCTACTTCTTGTAGAATAAAAACTTGTAGAAGATTTGCAGGTGTTGGGATAAGCAAGATTTAATAACCCTCAAATGTTAGCATCAAAAAGCTATTTTTTTAAAATGGGTGATGGGGATATTTGTGTGTCTGTTAGTGTTTCATATTTCATTATGGAACACAATATTCTATAGTTGGTTTTACTTTATTTACATGGCTATGGGGTCTAAATTGCATCTCTAAAGTTATTCTTGTCGTGCCAAAGTGACCATCTTGTTTTTTTTTTCCTCAAATGCAGCCGATTGTCCTCATAGATGAAAAAACCCGGTACTTGAAAGAAGTGACTGGCAGCTCATTGGATCTCTACTTTTCTGTTCATGGTGCGGCCAGAGGGGAGCAATTTAAATTACAGGTAAATAAGTATTTAAACTGTTTTGCAAATAAATTCAAATAACACAGATCTGTATTGATGACTTTCCATATGACACTGTAGTTTACAAATATTGTCTTATGAATAGGATAAATTAGATCAATCTCATTTATCATATTCCTAAGACATGATATAAATTTTAAATAACGGGTAATAAAAATTATGAAGGGACAAATTTTAAGTTTGATAGAAAAAAAACGATCTTTTAAAACTTTTTTTTACGTAACAGTCTAATCATATTTTCTTCAACACAGATCTTTATGGGAAGCACCGTTGTTCACAAAGAGCAGATATCTGACGGCTCTTTTCCATCTTTAATAAAAGTTCGGACCCCAGAGAAACCAGGACAAGCCCAAGTTCGAGTTGTTATTTATGACCAATATGGATTTGCTTACGGGGATTCCATATATTTCAAGTAATAATTTGCCTCTTAGGTCTTTTGTTTAACATCGTTTGACTGCCACTGTCAGTGGGGTGTCTGTTTCAGTACTATTCAAGTAACAAAAAATTCAGTGCCTTTATTTTCTTCTTGCTATTATTTTTTAGTAGCTTATGTGATGTTCCATTAATGATTACAATTTACTTTAACCTTGCTCTTTGGAGCCCATTAAGTAGCTTTGAAGAAAATGCACCCATCTACTGAACATTATCATTGGACATTAAATCATTGGACTTATCTTTGAACCATCTAACTATACACAACACATTGCTATTGGACTTATCTTTGAACCATTTAAATTTAACACATTACATTAATTCATTGGACTTATCTTTGATCTTCAGGTTCAACCAATTGATATTACTAGACCTTCAGTGGTTGGTGCTGGCCCCTTTCATTGCTATGGTCATTATTCTACTGGTCAATCATGGGTTTCCAGCTAAGGATCTTTTACCAGTCACATTTCCATTAAAATCAAAATGATCATTTTTTTTTTAGTATTTCAGTTTCATTCATCATGAAATTTTTATGCAAACGGTTGTTATATCATTTATTATTATGGTTTAAAAAATTGTTCACATGCTTTGCATCTAGTTATAAAAAGATAAATGCAGCAGTGTGGCACAGTTGAAACACATATTTGGTTTTTAGTTGTGTAAGTGATTGAGCGTAGGAATTTAGCATTCCTTTCCCATCTTGGGTAGATTCAACAGGCTGTGGAGGAAATTTTTTTGTGTGCAGAACTCCTCTCCAGGAAATTTTTTGTTAATCCATAGAGTGCACCTAATATTTGGGAAGATAATCCATAGAGTGCACCTAATATTTGGGAAAATAATCCATTGAGTGCACCTAATATTTGGGAAGATAATCCATAGAGTGCACCTAATATTTGGGAAGATAATCCTTAGAGTGCACCTAATATTTGGAAAATAATCCATAGAGTGCACCTAATATTTGGGAAGATAATCCATAGAGTGCACCTAATATTTGGGAAGATAATCCATAGAGTGCATCTAATATTTGGGAAGATAATCCATAGAGTGCACCTAATATTTGGGAAGATAATCCATAGAGTGCACCTAATATTTGGGAAAATAATCCATAGAGTGCACCTAATATTTGGGAAAATAATCCATAGAGTGCACCTAATATTTGGGAAAATAATCCATAGAGTGCACCTAATATTTGGGAAGATAATCCATAGAGTGCACCTAATATTTGGGAAGATAATCCATAGAGTGCACCTAATATTTGGGAAAATAATCCATAGAGTGCACCTAATATTTGGGAAGATAATCCATAGAGTGCACCTAATATTTGGGAAGATAATCCATAGAGTATACCTAATATTAATATTTAGGAAGATAATCCGTAGAGTTCACCTAATATTTGGGAAGATAATCCTTAGTCTTCTTTTTAGACTGATTAATCAGCCTTAATCAATTAGGTATATGCACAACAGAATGTGCTATCATACACTGCACTGTCTATGGCAACCATAAAGGATGTCACCCTATTTTTTGAAAACTTTTGAAAATCTTAGACAACCCTCAAAAGTACTTTCGAACCGAAAAAAATTGTTACAAAATTAACATTTAAAATATTACACGTGTGAAATCTTCTGTCAGAATAAATCCATCGCAACAGAAAGTTGAATACCGGTATTGTTAATTTTAGGTTCTTTTTGTATGTAAAACAGTGTGATGCCACACAAAATCTTCACATCAGCACCCCCCCCTCACCACCCCCCCCCCCTCACCTTGCCCCTGAAGCGTGACATCCTTTACGGATGAGCTGATTGTTGTTTTAGTTCTTTCTGTGAAGTCTTGAATGTGTACAAATGTCAAACCTTGCCCCTGAAGCGTGACATCCTTTACGGATGAGCTGATTGTTGTTTTAGTTCTTTCTGTGAAGTCTTGAATGTGTACAAATGTCACTGAATCAAGTTACACTAGTCAGTTAGGCCATAAGTTACGCTAGTCAGGCCATAACAGTTACACTAGTCAGTTAGGCCATAAGTTACACTAGTCAGGCCATAACAGTTACACTAGTCAGGCCATAACAGTTACACTAGTCAGGCCATAACAGTTACACTAGTCAGTTAGGCCATAACAGTTACACTAGTCAGTTAGGCCATAACAGTTACACTAGTCAGTCAGGCCATAACAGTTACACTAGTCAGTCAGGCCATAACAGTTACACTAGTCAGTTAGGCCATAACAGTTACACTAGTCAGTTAGGTCATAACAGTTACACTAGTCAGTTAGGCCATAACAGTTACACTAGTCAGGCCATAACAGTTACACTAGTCAGGCCATAATAGTTACACTAGTCAGTTAGGCCATAACAGTTACACTAGTCAGTTAGGCCATAACAGTTACACTAGTCAGTTAGGCCATAACAGTTACACTAGTCAGTCAGCCACAACAGTTACATTAGTCAGTCAGGCCATAACAGTTACACTAGTCAGTTAGGCCATAACAGTTACACTAGTCAGTCAGGCCTAAATTTGCAGATTATGATCATGTGTGAGATGCCAATTAGGCATTAAGTTCCAGTTTTGTGCCAGAGAGATTCAAATGTTTGAGAATCGGAGGGATGCTGGTCTGTTTTTTCATCCATTTACTGTAATAATGTTTCCTTTGAACCCCCCAAGGGGGTAAATAAAAAAAAATCAATAAATAATACCCCTTCAGCAGTTGGTACTAATGTTACCAGCTAATTTTATCTTAATTCTTTAACAATTTGTATTCTCAACATTAAAAAATATAATACTGATAAGATAATTACAGTCAAGATTTGTTTCTCAGTTTCTAGAAGTAATCCTGGTTGTCAGGCGCAATAATGTGATAACGGCACAAAAAGGTTGAGAACCGCTGAGCTGAATTGTTTTAGACACGCGACCTTTGTCAGAGACTCCCGCTCAATGTTGTGTGTAGCCCATTCCCAAACGGGTTTTTATATCTCCTATGTCGCCGGTGACGTGCAGGAACAAGACATTTGAGACATGTGATCTTATTTTAGAGAGCAAGGCCGACCTTGTGTTCATTACGGAGAAGTGGTTTAAGAAAGTCGGAGATGAGGTCAAGCTGCAAGAAAATACACCCCCGGACTACCCCCTCCATTCTTGCCCAAGGTTGTCGCGCGGTGGCGGTGGTATTGCTGTCCTTTACAAGAGCTCCCTCAAGAATAGTCTGGCCTTCTCAAAATCAGACCAGTTTGTTGTTTCATTTGAGATTTGCATGATGCAACTTAATTATTGTGACCAAAGGATTACGCTTCTGTGCATATACAGGCCACCTCCCAATAAGCGAAATATGTTGAATGTCTCCCAGTTTACTGCTGAATTTAGACAGCTCCTAGACTCGTACGCCTCTACCAATAACAACATCATCATAATCGGTGATACCAATTGCCATTTCGATTCCACGACCAACAGCTATGTGAAGACTCTGAAATCAGCTCTTGACACATACGGTATGATCCAACTTGTCAGTGTCCCTACACAGAGGCGGGGGTCACATCCTGGATTGGCTTGATATCAGAGGACCCCGCAGCTATGATCCACAACCTCCTTATTGAAGATAAAATGATCTCTGATCACTTCCCCGTAGTCTTTGACTTGAGGAAACCAGAGCACCCTCTGCGCAGTGACCTCCGAAAAATAAATCTAGTGGCCTTCATTTGCGACGTCGCCGACCTCAGGTGCAGTGAAGAAGACCCTGTGACAGACTAAAACAAAGGCCTTATAGTCATAGACGAACATGCACCACTGTCCACACGGCGCGTTACGGACCGCCCCTCCGCCCCATGGCTCAGGCCAGAAAATAAGGACGCGAAGCAGAAGCTGAAGCAGCAACATGCTGAACGTCAATGGCGGAAGTCGGGCTTGACCGTGCACCGACAAATCTTTGTTGATCAAAGGGAACGAACCAAGAAGTTGGTCCTTGCAGCTAGGACTGAGCATATTAGTCATCAGATTACAGGCAGCAGCTCAAGCAAGGATTTATTTCGCATTGTGGGTCAGCTGACCAGTAAAAACTAGGCTACATCTCTGCCAAATAACATTGCTGTAACAGAGCTGCCAGACGCTCTAAATGACTTCTTTATAACGAATGCTAAGAAAATCAGGGCCAGTTGCATCGATTCCAGCAAGAGTTTTGCCTCTACGTGGCGCGACCGACTTGACTATCCCAAAGCTAAAAAACTCACATATTTAATTACGTCTGTCTCCCAAGGTGAAAAGGGGGGGGGGGGGGGGTACTTTTAACCCCCCTCTGGAAGGAGGCGAGAGAAAACAACCTAGTCATTATTATTTTTACATGGCTAGTAAAATAAACATAAATCTAAATGAGGGGAACTCGAATCCCCTCCTCCCCTGCAGATCTGTGACGGGGCTCAGGCCGACTGCAGGCTCTGGTGCTACTGGGAGGCTCAGATCGACTGTGGGCGCTGGTGCTACTGGGAGGCTCAGACCGATGTGGGCGCTGGTGCTACTGGGAGGCTCAGGCTGACTGTGGGCGGTGGTGCTACTGTGAGGCTCAGACCGACTGTGAGCGCTGGTGCTACTGTGAGGCTCAGACCGACTGTGGCCGCTGGTGCTACTGGGAGGCTCAGGCTGACTGTGGGCGGTGGTGCTACTGTGAGGCTCAGACCGACTGTGAGCGCTGGTGCTACTGTGAGGCTCAGACCGACTGTGACCGCTGGTGCTACTGGGAGGCTCAGGCCGACTGCAGGCTCTGGTGCTACTGGGAGGCTCAGACCGATTGCAGGCTCTGGTGCTACTGGGAGGCTCAGGCTGACTGAAGGCTCTGGTGCTACTGGGAGCACTAGGCAAAGTGCCGCTGGTCACCTCCCTAAAACCGTAGTAATTATGCAGCTTAACTTCAACGAGGTCAGAGGGAAAATCCCAGAGCTCACCAAACTTCTCCACAGCCGGGAAGTGGATGTGGCTCTACTTCAGGAATCCCTACTGAAAAAGCAACCATTGCACGTCACAGGGTTTTCAGTTTACCGCTGCACTTGTCAGAGAGGACCGCCCAGCTATGATCCACAACCTCCTTATTGATACAACAACAGTGATGATATCACAATAGAAGTCACGTGCTAAGACACTTTAGATCAAATCTTTGAGTGACTTAACCTTGTCCCAAAGACAGAAAACTTGTATCAGATGGCAAATAAGCACCACTATGGCACAGACTGCGATCAGCTTCCAGCTGTCTCCGTCCTTGAAAATGTCTGTGGAAGAATCATAATATTAGGTGAATTCAATGCAAAAAAGAATTAAACCTGGTAAATCAATAGAAAACAAAGGGTTCGCGACCCACAGGTTGAGAACCGCCGTCTGATGTGCTCTCTTATTTCCTATCATTTGTCCTCTCAGTAGTTTGGCTTCCATGTGGTCTGAGACCCACAGGTTGAGAACCGCCGTCTGATGTGCTCTCTTATTTCCTATCATTAGTCCTCTCAGTAGTTTGGCTTCCATGTGGTCTGATAACTTTTCATTTCTAGGCTCCACTTGGCAGAAATACCATGAAATGTCCTCATACAATGCCATTACATTTTTTAAAAAGCGGCCAATCCTTGGCTAGTTTGAGAGCAGCCTTTCAATCTACTTCTGTATCTGCATAGAATAGTTTTTTTTGCTAATAAAAAAAGCCAAAGTTTATTCCGTGATATTCCGTCCCTTCTGACTCATGTCCACTTGCCGCAAGGTGTAACATTCTGCTCTTCACTTACAGTACTTTAGAAACAACAGAAGAAGTTGAGGAAGTAGGGGAATTTGAATAAAACAATATTAGATTAAATCTAATCTTAAATTTTTTTTTTACAACTTGTTTATTACTTTAAGATAAATTCACTTTATTCTTTATTATCATTCATCATTAATTTTGTCCTAATCTGTGTTGGATGTTACCAGTACTAAAAATGTCAGTGGCATTGTTTTTTTAGTCATTAAAAAGTGATTGTATCATTTTGTTTAAAAGAAATCAACAGTATTTTAATGACATTGACATTATCTATTGATTTAAAGTGTTGATAGCATCATTACATGGATATCAAAGAAACCAAATTTTAATTATCGGATTATTAGGAAATTTTTTTTTTAACAATTACAATAACAGATATCATTAATTTGAATTTGGATATCATTAATTTGAATTTGGATAGAATTATTTCAAAATTAGCTTATATATGGGTATTTGTACACTGCAGTAGTCTGTATTTGTGAATTTCTAAGCATCTTATGCTAATGGAAGCCTAGATTCTTAAGACTAATGTCCAAAATTAATTTATAAAAATTTGATAAACGATACCTAGCCTAAATAGTACACACATACATATATATATAAGATACAAAATGATACATATAATAGAAGAAGAAACATATTTGCATAAAATGAGAGTTTTTTTATTGAATAAATTTTAAAATTCAAATTCAGAGCAAAAAGTACTAAACTGAAAAACCTTTAACTCAACACAAAATCAACATTTCTCATTAAAAAATGTTAAAAAGTTGTCAACAGTACCGGTATGTAGAATTCAGTACCGGTATGTAGAATTGTGTGCCTGATGGAAACACCATTTTAAAATCATATTCATGATTATAACGTATTGAAATTACAAAACTTTAAACTCGTCTATCTCAGAAGTGCTAAAATACACTTAATAACTTTTTCTAGTCGGCCCTTCAATTGCTGTTTTTAATTTACAAAAAATGAAATAATTAGATCATGGAAATAAATTAGTGAGCATTTCATCATGATGGCAACGGCACATTTATTATTGCTAGAAAAATAACATGGGTATGGCTTACATGAATCAAACAATATAATACTAAGAATGCTGAAGTTTTGCATATAAACAAAAAGAATGGACAATCGGGAAGAAAAATTCAGGATATTGTTAGTTATCAAATTCTTAAGAAAAAAAAACTCATCTGCAAAATGAGATGTTTAAGGCAAGCAGCTGATAAAACAAGAAGGGATCATAGTCAGAACAAGGAAATAAGGACAAATGGTTGGTGACATATCAATCAGCCAGTGTATGGCCCAAAAGCAAATTTTAACTTAATGGGTTTGCCCAACCCGTCGGAATGCCTGTCAATCAACCTGAAATGCAAGCCTACTTTGCAGGCACTCCAGTTTCGAGGCCAGAACAGGTCCAGGCCGGACGCGGATCTTCTGTGTTAAGGACAACTTCAAAGACCAAAACAGGAATCTTCAGCAGGTCTCACACCTTGCGACAGATCGCCAACAGTACCTCCCTGCAAGGCCACTCCTGAAGAAACTGACAGAAGAATTATCATTCATTAAAATTGTTAGCAAAAAAGATTGAATAGAAGCACATGAGGCAATGAGGACACTAAGATAGAAAATAAATACATTATAAATTATTATTATTATTAATTAAATTATATCATGTCCTTCCATTCTCCCACACTAATGAAAACATACCAGTATTACTAGATCAGGGTCAACAAACTTTTTGGCGTTATTACCCAAAACTATTTTTTTTTACATCTGCATTACCCCCTCGACTTGAAAGGAAGAAAATCATTTAATCTTTATTTATAAGTAAGATATAAGTATAAATATAAAAAATATAAAATAAATTTGATAAGATAAGTAAATGAAATCCTCATTATGGAACATACAGAAAGAATTCTTTCAAATAAATTGCACTTCAAATTTTAAAGAAATGTTTGATTTTGATACAATGTGTTATGTTATATGATGATATGGCCTGTGTGTTGTCCTAGGTGTTGTTCACAACGAGCCGTGTCATGCAAACTTACTTGAACCCCTTTTTGTTTTGATGTTGACCTTGATGATTCAATGTGTAGAACTCTACCATGACCTACCCCTCCCTAACTTGAAAAAAGCTTGTTTACATTCAAATTTGTTCTAAATGGAAGGTAGACAATAAACTAGGGTGATGCCATTTCTAGAATAGCTTTTCTGGAGGGTTCCAACTCCATCCCTATGAATAAGCCGACAGCTTTCCCAGCAGGAAGAGATTTGCAAGATATCCTGACAAGATTTTTCTTTTTGTGTTTGTGTATTTTTCACTTGCTGAGCTGTAATTCTGGAATGTAGTTTTTATTTCTGTTTATTTGACTTTGTATTTTTATATAAAATAAAGAGTATAATTAAAAACTACTAGCTTTGGCAGCTTTTGTCTTAGTTTACTGGTTTTCAGTCCTTTCTTATGCATTGTTCATCTACCGAGCCAAATCTTAAAACAGATTAAATCTGCAAGACCCTACCACAGTACCTAA
This sequence comes from Lymnaea stagnalis, assembly GCA_964033795.1. Lineage (NCBI taxonomy): Eukaryota > Metazoa > Mollusca > Gastropoda > Lymnaeidae > Lymnaea > Lymnaea stagnalis. Next base: position 1,444,733 of record CAXITT010000059.1, read on the forward strand.
CACAATGACCAGACCTGGTGTCCGCTGACAGGGGGGGGGGAGGGGGGATGTCGGGTCGCAACACCAAATGGAAACTATTAAATTTGATAGAGCTTGTTCAACTTGGTTTCAGAACAGAAGTTAAATACTAGAGCAGGGTGCCACCAGAGCACAGGCACACCAAAGGACCATGGGGAAAGTCGGGATGCGGTGACACCGTGAGTTTATCATACTGGTAGACACCAACTCTAGTGACACTATTACTATTGAACATAAAATAAAATAGGTGACTAGGCCAAAATTGCATGTACTTTACAAGACGTGAGCTTATACTACCTGCTTAGCCACTAGTCACCACAACATTGGTGAGTTTCTCTATAACACAGGCCAGATGAAGTGTTCACAGAAAAAAATCTATTTTTTGTAAACTTTGAATTGAAATAAATTTTATTTATGTGTATAGCACTTTCATTACCCGGTATACCCCAAAAATTTTCATTTTTACCCCATTTGGGGTAATTTACCCTGGTTCGCCAACCTCTGTACTAGATGGATGGCCCCAAACATTGGATTTACACATTCTTTTTTCAAAAACTACATTTTAAAAAAATGAAATTAAACCGAATATTTAACTGTGGCCTTATTACCTTCAGCTGGTGGAGGCTTTAGTGATGGCAGCAGCTTCTTTTTGACATCGCTGTTTGAGGTTAGAGAGGCCAACTTTAAAATTTTCTGCACCGCCTCAGTTTGATGCAAAAGTTCTATATCCCGATCCTTGATAGCTACCTCATCTTTAAATGTCAGCCTGGATTTTACAAACTCCTCACGACTATCGGATGACTGACAGTTCTCCTCCTCGGAAAACAGATTTCCAATTCCCAGGGCTGAGACTCCCAGGGGCATTGTGCTTTTCCGGTTCAGAGAGTGCTGCATGGGGATGTCTCCAAAGTCATCATTCGCAGCATGTTCATTCTCCAGAGGTTTTGAGGATTCCCCTTCAATGTCTGTAATTGAAAACAATCACGAAATGCAAATCAGAATTGTTGTTTAAATCATAAAAAACATACCTACATAATTTTCATGGATAGTTCGACATATAAATATAAGCTCACTCTGGTCAGCACAGAATATACATGTGCTGCAAAACTCTGCGTAACGGCAGAAAAAGAAAAAATTATTTTTTTTTAAAAACATTTATGTTTATCTCCATTTTAAATTACTGGTACAACTTTATAGACTAAAACTAAAATTTATTTTTAAAAATATTTTTTTTAATACAGTTGCTTCAAATTTGGAACTCAAACCAAGTTTCAAAGCTTTAGAATTCTTTCCCCTTGCAGAGTTCTCTCCCTTGCAAGCACTGACTCCTTACCCTTAAACAATTTAAAACAATGTAGATTCAGTGCATCCCTATGAAATATACTAAGGAAATTAAATTTTTAAGAACCTATTTTCTTTTTTTCCATTTGCATTTTCCTGCACTTCTTTGCTAACTGTCCCACAGTTATTCCAGCGGGGATAAAGGAAGACATACTTATAGTTTCTTGACTCTTCAGAGGAGCTTCACTACATTCAGGTGGCGAAGTCAAGTTTTGAAGCAAACTTGGTGGTCTGTTTAGGAACGCATCACCGGGGGCTTTCTTTTCTGTTGATTCCACATGCAGCCTGCTCGTCAAACTGTTTCCAGCCAATCGACTCCTGTCACGGGTTGTTGTGGGTGAATAATTAGAGCAAACAGATTTGTACCTCGATGGTGATCCTACATCCCCATCACTGTTGGAATCTGAACCACCTCCAGCACACTGGACTTTTGGGCTGAGTCGTTCAAGAGGCCAAGGTGGTGAAGTTACAAGAGCAGAATGCTGTTCTCTTTTGATGCATGTCTGCTGGTTAGGCGGTGAATTTAGAGATGCCTGATGGTTCTGGTCTTTTAAAGAACACATTTGATGGAGAATGGAGGGGGATTTCACAGGCTGAGAAGTCTCATCTTTTTTCACACTCTTTGCAGAAACTTTCCAAAGTTTTGATTTTCTAATACTTTCAACAGCAATGTCACAATCCTTAGATTTGACATTATTTTCAGGACGCGATGATGACCGAGAAGTTTCCATAGCAGATTGTGAAGTGGACTGATGATCTGATGAATCTAGTTGCTGACTGCCCATTGGGGACAATTTAATATTCTCAACTTCAGGACTAGACTTTACATAGTCTTTTGAATTTGGCCTTGTCATATCAGTTGAACGAAATTCTGATGATGAAGGTGATGAACTACTAGGACATTCTAGACTTTTCTGGCCTTTCCGGGGTGATCCAGTCGGTCTTGTTTTAAGTTGGATATCACTAACGTTTATAGGGCTTGCTGCATCAGGCACAGAATTTGTACTGTCAACTTCCACTGAATTCTTACTGACTAAGTTGAAGGATATTTTATCATCTCTCTCCTCAGGAATCATCAGGTTTTGATTAGGAGATTCTTTTATTTCTGGCCCAATAGTTGTCTTTTCCTCTCTTGGATGCGGGTTATTTTTCAATTTTGTGCTCCTTTCTTTCGGCACCTTTCCTTTGTTGTCCGTTTTTCTCTCGCCTGAGGAATAAATTGATACACCATGTGAAAAATAGCCTATAAATAATTCAATGACAATAGCATTGTAGTCCCATAAATTCAGTAAGAAAGAGAGGGCATCAACCTTCTTTGGGAGAACTGTTCATATATTGTTTAAATGCACAAATGCCCCCCCCATTTAGAGACTACCTGACTTATTTTCATAGGCCACTATTTGTTTTTCAACTATTTAAAGTAGCTATTTCCCCAAAGTAATGGTGGTTTTCACAATTTCCATAATGAATCAGAAATAATAGATAGAACTACGTCAAAAATAATCAAACACATTATTGTGGACTGCTTAAGATAACCAGTTTGCAGAGTTAATACGTCCTAAACTTCAGGTCTGTTTAAATCTCCTTAAACGTTACTCCAAATGGACATGAAACAACCAACAAAATTATTACAATTTAAAATCCCTTACCTAAAATTTAGTTAATCTCTAAAGTAAATCTCTAAATAATACTTCATGTGTTTGCAGATAGCTCTATTTTATTGTATAAAACTAATGAAATTAATGCACACTACATTTTACGGTGAAGTAGCATTGAGATGTTTCAAATTTAACACAGGCCTTCATTGCCCTGCATTATGACTTCTCCAAATACTGGGGTATTTGGAGAAGTCATAATGCAGGGCAATAAATATAAAGGAAATCTTGTGCATTATTAGGATAAATTACTAAACAAATATGTACCAGATGCATATATTTGCACTGTTCAACATATAATTTTATGTCTTTACATTTAGACATAGGGAAAGATGTTCCTTAGACAACATATTACAAACATATAATGTAGGTAATTTTAACTTGCACAAAAGTAAAAAGTCGTTCCCACACATTGTTATAATGTCTATGCTTTTATTAACAACTTACCAGACTTATATGATCTATGCCATATTGAATCGTGGCTAAAAGTGATCTCCTTGTCTTTGATATTTGGGCAGTTTTCTCTGAAGCCAATTTTGTCATACTGAACTTCTCTCTTGTCACCACTTTCAATTAAGTTGTAATAGCTTGTGTAGTGCTGGATGTTTTGAAATGCATGTGGCAAAAGGTGGAGGTTTGCCTTTAGAAACAATATTATAATTGCATTAGGTAAAGGTTTGCCATTTGAAACAGTATATTACAGAATTAGCAATGAAATGGCATTATTGTCTACTTACTTTTCAAATTGAATAAAAACTTGTATGTTTTTTATGGTTAACTGTTTACCATTAGAGATGATGTATGGTTTTCATGGTTAACTCTTTGCCAACTGAAATGATGTATGGTGCTAATGGTTAACTATTTACCACTAAAGATGATAAAATTAATGTATGATTATTAAAATATCAGAAAAGCAAAATAAATGCACCTTTGCACTTTTTTAAATTGTTGTCTGGACTTCTCTATTCTGAAATCCTTACTCTATGATTAGAACTATTTTTTGTAAGGCTGAAGAACGATATCCCATGTTTTTGCTGTTAATGAAAGGAAGTTTATTCCTTTCAAGGTAAATAGTTATTACAAAGCCAGTTTGATAGAGATCTTGAAAAATGCTAAGTTCCACAACCTTCGGCAGGTGTAGAAAAATAGATTTAAAGATTTATCTTAGTGTGATTCTTAACTCTCTTGGGCCTCACTCGCAAGAAAAGTGCAGGCTCCTGAGAACATAAAATACTAAAATTATTCCAGTAAAACTACATACCCTGCACTTTTCCACTTCACCACCGTTATTGTCGACATGGTTTAAATAAATGTAGACACCAGTTTTGAACTCCAAAAGCATCTTTTTCATCAGTACATGATGCAGTTGTATTAAGTATTTGATGTTCATGCAGGCAGCTGACAATAACTTATCGGCTAAGGGCCTCTGGAGCCAAACAGCTTCATCTTTCTAAAAATAAAAAAAAGTACAAATAAAAGTTTTAAGCCCAAAACAGAAGTGCAGTATATAATATACAATAAATACCGGGTACCCATAATCTTAATAAGTTAATTCTTGTCTTGTTACTAGACAGAAATTGTTTTTTATCATGATAGGTAATAAAGTTAAAGGTACATGTGTGGCAGATATCAGCTTTAATGCTAATTGAATAGGAAACTCTGACAGCAACGCTACCGCCCAGAAGATAAAACTACGCTGTTTAGTTTAATTAAAAAGCATGGCACACCTACTTTTCTAAAATTTCCGCTGACCCGCATGAAATGAACTTGGTCATTGGAAAGATTCAGATGATTTACTAAGCATCCTGGCAAACTTTCAACGTGACGAGGCCACTCACCATGGTGAATCAATCGATAGACAAAAGCATTGGCCACCTAGAGAGTTCATTATATCAATTAAACTAAAAATTGTTAGAGAGTTCATCATATCAAGTAAGATAAAAAAAAGATATCGAACAAAAAAAGTTTTTCTGGTTATCTTGACCTGGCCAACTTAAGAAACTTATTTGCAAATTGCAGCTGCGTGTTAGAAAGGACTAGTTTCAAAACTGTGGGCTGACATCCAGGGGGGGATGCATTCCTATATTTATTATTTTATACAAAATATAAATGGGCAGAATTTTTTTTTTTTAAATTTAAAACAGGATCAAAGTAACAAAGTTTGAAAAACACTGCTTTCTTTTTAAGAGTAACGAATATTTGCTTATGAATATCACCAACACATACCAATTACTGTACAATATTACCTGAGTATCAAAGATGTTGACCATGGAAATTTTATATTTGTGGTGCATCATGTCAGACACAAATCTACAGTCATGCATTACCTGAAACGAAAAATATTTCTTAAAAGGAAATGACTATAACAATGTGACTCAAAAGTTACCATTACACAAGCTTGAAATCATTAAGTTGTTTTTTTTGTGGTCGGGTCGCTCTTCCATTGACAATAGAACCCTCTCAATCCCAAGAACAAAACTAAGACCATCGGTGAACGCTCCTTCTACTTCCATGGGCCCACGTTCTGGAACCAGCTCCCCTTCCATATCCGCCATTGTGAAACTTCGTCCACCTTCAAAAAGTCCCTTAAAACCCATCTGTTTAGGTCTGCTTATGACCTGTGATGCACCCTCCTTGCCCTGCCCCATTTTCTGTCTCGGGTTGATCCTGCAGTATAGGCCAAAACGTGTCCTCGTTTTATAGCCATTTTAATTGTTTCTATAGTATAGTAGTTACTATCCTAGTGTCTCATTTTTATTTTACTTAGTTTACATGTTTTTAATAATTGTAAAGCGCTTTGAGCTTTAAGGTAAGCGCTATATAAAAATGCCTAAATGAATAAATATTTTTAAAAAATTAGAAAAACTATTACTTACTTTTAAAATAGCTTTTGAGGCAAACAGTGCATCGAGACCTTCATTGAAAGCATTTACACCCATCTTCAGCATGTCAAAAACAAACAGTTTAGTTTCCGTTGCGACCTAGACAGAAAAGACAAGAAAATAATAAGTCTTCCAAAATGTGTCATTTCAGCCTTGACAATATTGTAAAGGTGGAAGCGGTAAATGTATGGATGAGAATTACTTGCTCTAATCATAACTAAGTGCAGACATCATTACATAATTAAGCCAAAGCCGCCGTTGACTCTCATTATGCTAATCAACACAAATTATCTGCACAAATTCTTGATGGTCCCGGGGCATCTTGGCCAAACTGTTCAAAGGGTCCCAAACCAAACTGTACATAAACATTAACAAAGTGGGTGCCTGGAAACTTGTGATCATTATTTACAATTTGTATTTTATTTCAATCATTTATGGCTGATTTGAATGAATCTTTTCCCTTTTGATAATCTCCGACATTTGTATGGTACCTAAGGCAACAAGTGTCAGTGTTTATTTGACACCGTCAAAAGAGATTTAGATCATAAGAGACCAAAGCAAACAATTTAATGTCTGTTTCTCAAATTTTTTAAAACATGCGCCAAGCTCAAAGTGGTGGAGCCTCAATAATTTAATCCAGGGTGTTCCGTCATACACTCACAAAGGAACTTACACAGTTGCGTGTCTAATTCAAACTTTACGTCTCTTCAAATCAGGTTCTGCCATTTAATTGACAGTTTGGAGCAGAATCAAATAATAAAAAAGATTATACGATTATAAAATGTTCACTCATGCAGACTCAACAATAACGTACATAACAAAGAAGATCCAAACCGCTTCAGTTTTAGAAAGTGAAAACATCATTAAGTTCTTTACTTTAATGTCAAAAAAATTAATAAATCATTCAGTGTTAAGCATAATGGCTAATGCTACTGTTCTTGTTAGGAATACTGTATTAAAAGAAAATATTTATTTAAATGAAATCAAAAGAATACTAGCTACTTTAGTTCTTGCAATTATAATAATGGTTAAATACCAACAGAAATGATCTAAACGTTACTACAAAGCTGTCTATTTACAACTACATAACACTCTGTCATAATAGACACCATTTTCCACACTACTGCCTCTCAACCACTGTGTCTCCTAAATACAATGGTCGTCACAACCTCTCTATGCACCAAACAAAAATATTTAAATTAAAACCTATGAATATCAAGGGCACTTTTTATTGGATGAATCACTTGTTACAGAGACACCTCTTAAAAAACACCATCTGAAGAGCGCCCCACTCTGCTCCAAGTAAATAACACTCACTGAGCTGGAGAACATGAGAGTTTGAACTATCTTTTCCTGGGTGTCCTACTCAGAGCTAATCAAAAGCTGCGATTGTTCATAACAGCAGTTCTCCTCAGACCCGTTGACATGGAACTCTACTCAACTACCAATCAAAAGTTAAGCTCCTTTGTAAAAGCAGTTTTCCTCAGACCCGTTGACACGGAACTCTACTCAAAATACACGTTTTTAAATAACGATGAGACAGTTTAAAATTCTTTAGATTAATACCAATGATAAATGAAAACCAACCTCGATCAATGATAAGGTGCCGTTTCTTCCCAAGTGTACCCCATCAAAATTTACTGCGACGATGCTTTGTTCCATAATATGCTTCATCTGAAGATTAAAAAAGTTTATAAGAATATTATGGTTTTCATAATATAAATATACACAGATTGGTATTTAGTTATGTACAAAAAATTCTAATACTAACCAAGTAAATAGACAAATTTATCAATAGACAAAATTATAAAATACTCACTGCATCATAAAACTGATCACATATCCTATTCAGGAGGATGTACTCTTCAGTCTGTCTGTAATCTTCCACATCCTTACAGTCTTCTTCAAAGCCCTCTAAATTCAAAATTTTTTAAACAAAAAAATTGAATAAAGGTGCAGTTTCTAAATCTTCAACACTGAAATTTAATATTGTTTAAAACAAAACAACGTAATGATTTCGGTCGGCAATAACGAGACATACCTTTATCACTGTCATTATTGGCATCCTGAAATATGTTAGACATCGTCAATTCATCAGTGTCTAGATCTTTCAAATATGAAAGATGAGCAAGTGGAACTTTTTCAAAATTGAAGTTCTTTTTCCTTTCAAAAAAAAAAATTAAAAAATATTTAGAAAATTCAAGGCTTTAAGATTTTGCTGTATAAATACAGTATGCATCAAAACATTACGTACTGAAATGAAAAGATACGATATCAACTTCTTATCCACTTTTAGCATGTATTTTACCATCGCATGCGCAATTCAGTGTCTCTAAGCCGGCAGAGGTGTGTGGCCACATGGGTGTGTGTTTGTTGTTTGTTTAGACTAGTGTTTGGCAAACTCAGAAGTTAAAAAAAAAAAAAAAATCAGCAGCAGGACCATCACAAAATTTTTGAGAACCTAATTTATTTTCATCAACCTGTCGAGAATCATGTTTTTCGGAGTCAAAACCAATTTCTGTCCTAACAGCAGCATAGGCTCGCGAGCCACGATTAGCTGACCACTGGTTTAGACGATTATTGTATAGGATGGATGGGATGTGGGGTGGGGGTTGTTATACAACATTTTTGTAAAAAAATTAACTTCTGTGATTGTTTCTTCCAACTTTGGAATCTAATTCTAATTAAAAATAAAAGCTTCCAGACAACAGCATGAAGACCTTTTAGTCATTAAACTAAGAGTGGGTTTAGGTCAGTAGGTGCACCAAAAAAATGCTGGGAAAAACTTGCGTTACTTTAGTTGTACGTTTCAAAGAGTGCACCATTTTGCTGTAGACAATGACCATATCATTTGTACAGATTCTCAAAGATATCCAGGAATAAAAATGACCATAGACTCCCGCAAAAGGAGAAAATTTGCAAGTGTAATACAGGCATATTTCTAGGGGAATTTCACAGTTGAACACAAGTACGGCAGGTCAGTACCACTTGAAACAAGTTGTCCTATTAGGTTTTCATCTAGCGTTATTAGAGATCCTCAAGCCTGGTGTGGTTGCTCACACCAACCTCTCGTTAACACTATCAATTTACCTGAAGGCCCCTTGAATACTTTTTCCTCCCACGACATGCCAATTTACAAGTGTACAATACAACTGACTCGTCACATGGTATGGGCATTCACCAAGATTGACTTTCAGTACCAGTGATGCATATTTTGGCACATGCAGTGTTCACCTAACTCTCAGATGATTCTCTCAGTAAAAGTTATCTGGTTTTCCAACACTGTATTTGATGAATAACAAAATCCTCCCCTTCTCGACACACCCATTTCTGTTGATACATTAAAGAAAGAAAAAAAAAGACGACACAACTTTTTAAATCTATTTCCTATGGAGCAAGTGCTTACTTGAATCGTAGCTGCTTTTGATTTTCAGAATCATCTTGCCCATCTCCTATCTGTTGCACTGCAAGAAAGAAAAAAAAAGGTTCATATCACTTTTAATTAAAACCCCATCAATAAATGTAATCAAAGTTTACACAGGCAGCTGGAGTAACTGAAATACTAGGGAAAGATTAAGTTCATCATTGCAAAAAGTCTAGGATAACACTACCAGTGACAGCAACTGAGTTTTCAGTCAATTAATTGTAGAATTGTTGAATTAATGATTGATTTCCAAAAGTCAAATACAATTGCTCATGAGATAGGTCATATACATTTACTCATGAGACAGGTCAGATACACTTGCTCATGGGATAGGTCATATACACCTGCTCATGAGACAGGTCATATACACCTGCTCATGAGACAGGTCATATACACTTGCTCATGAGACAGTTCATATACACCTGCTCATGAGACAGGTTATATACACCTGTTCATGAGACAGGTCATATACACTTGCTCATGAGACAGTTCATATACACTTGCTCATGAGATAGGTCATATAAACCTGCTCAGGAGATAGATGTTAAGTATTTCTCTGAAGGCCTGAGTTAAGGAAGTGTTGAAAGTTGACCAAATCAGTTTCACACATTCAGACAGGCCAATAATTTTAGCTTTGAATTAACAAGACATTACAACTGGCCGTAAAAGGTACGTTTTTGCAAGTCAACAACAACTAAAACATGAAATCCATCAAAGAAGGGTTCAAGTGAACTCAACTGCTGATTCAGGGCCTGCGGCGATGGGAGACAACAAATGTAGAGATATTTTTAACTCTGACACTTTGCCTAAAAAGTCAATATCAATTTTTAAATTTTATTACAACTTTAAATTTGTCTCAGGCAAAAACATGACTAATTAAAGCATTGGCCGACTGTGGGGGTAAGCGAAAGGCAGGCCTTTCGGACTTGCTAAGAGAAGATAATCCCAAGAGTTCGGCAGATGGGAAGAAGGGATTCACAGCCTACTATTACGGGACCAGGAAGATTTCCAAGGAGACCTGACCTTGTTCTCTGAGGTGAAATTAGACAATACATGAAAGGAGGCTGCATGCATAAGGCATTATAATGGGTGCATAAGACAACGACCCAACATAATTTATGCAAAGTTTGAGTAAAAAGTTAACTAATAATTATATCACACCCCACCCCCCTTTTTTTATGTTTTCATAATGTATGTTTAATTGGTCATGTTAACAGAATTAAATCTCAGAAATTCATGATAAGTCCCTGTGTAAATTCATAAGTTCATATGATATCATTATTCATAGTTCATATGATATCATTATTCATAGTTCATATGATATCATTCTATCATTTCCTTTCACTCACACAACATTTCCTCCCATTGGGTCTTTTATAAGTGTTCTTTTATTCTAACCTTCTATACATTTATAGAGCTAAGTGCCATGTCTTTTATCTTAATATGTACTTTTTAATCATATTAATTACTTTTTCAGCATGTTTATTCATAGATACCTAAATTTATAGATCAACATTTCAACAAATAAAAATAAAAAGCTATACTTACTATCAACCAAGTCTGAACTGTAAAAATGTTGGAGTCCAAACAGCTGCACTCCATCGGAAGTGACTGTTGATAAATGTGGAAGAGTCATTAAATCAGCAACAGGAAACTAGTCCAGTTGATATGAGACAACATCTTGGATGTTTGTGCTGGACAAGGCAGACAGCACACCGCACAGCAAGGACACAAATATGATGATGACATAACTAGCTGCTCACAGTGTAGAGGCATGTATTATGGGTCTTAGTCCACACTAAATTTTTGAATATATGAAACTAGACTCCTTGGCTTCAGCTAGATCTTTTGAATAGATGAAACTAGACTCCTTGGCTTCAGCTAGATCTTTTGAATATATGAAACTAGACTCCTTGGCTTCAGCTAGATCTTTTGAATAGATGAAACTAGACTCCTTGGCTTCAGCTAGATCTTTTGAATATATGACACTAGACTCCTTGGCTTCAGCTAGATCTTTTGAATAGATGAAACTAGACTCCTTGGCTTCAGCTAGATCTTTTGAATAGATGAAACTAGACTCCTTGGCTTCAGCTAGATCAGGTGATACACGAAGTAGGAAAGGACAATACCACATTTGGCTAGACATTACAGACGATCCAAAGGTTCGGTTACTTTCGTAAGTTTCTTTAGGACGCTAAACTATATTTATCTTGATCCGGAAATCACCAAAATTCTAACCAGACCAAATACACTGGGATTGGGTGATTCCAAATACTCACAACAAAGGAGGCAAAACACTTTAAAAAAGGGAAATTTGGACATTTCCCTAATGGATAGAGTCAGGAAACTTGTCATTTATTAGATTTTCTACCTTACTTTTGTACAAACAAATACAAAAATTTAATAAAGAAATGGTTAATAAAACCAAATAAACAATCATAATTTTTCTCTTCAAAATTTGCCATTTTCGCCAATTGCTCACCCGCACCTCCCCTTACTATAAAGCAAAGCCTATTCAGAGAATTATTTAGCAGTGTTGTAATTTTTAAAGTGAATTTTAGTAAAGAATTTTAAATAAATACATTGGTCATTAATTACTTTGATATCAACCGGATGTTGCAGTTTTCTTTAAGAAAAAACACCTCAATGTGGCAAGATGTATCAGAATACAGCACAAATATTTCAGTATTTGACATAAAATGGCTGGAGCTAAATTCTTTTTTGCTCTACTAAAATGTTGTTCAATAGTTGTAGTTAAGGTAGAGCAAGACAGTGTTTCAATAGTTGTAGTTAAGGTAGAGCAAGACAGTGTTTCAATAGTAAAACCCCAAAAAGATTGAGGTAGGTTAAATCTTTTTTCCACCCTTTCACTGACAACATGACATCCTCATCAGATTACCAAATAGCATTGCGTTAATATGACCTCCGCACCTTTCAGAGTAGACTATTGTAAATTATTACACATTATCCCATTATTTGGTGGAAGAAAATTCATATTTGTAAATATATTAAAACAAAAGCATACTAGTAGTATTAAAGAAATAATTTAATATTTTAAATTTATTATCTGTAATGTAATAAAGTAAAAACAGTAGGCCTCGGCTGCGCAGGATTAGTCACATCAGGCCCTTCCTAATAATTGATGCAACAAAGAGACTGATGTCTGCATTTGTGCTATCACGCATGGACTATTGCAATGCTCTCATGCTGGGTCTTCCAGCTACGCTCCTGGATAAAATTCAAATAGCACAGAATAATGCGGCTCGCATTGTTCTCCGCAAACGCAAGTTCGACAATGCAAAAACACTTCTGAGAGAGTTGCACTGGCTGCCGGTGCGTGCTCGCATAGAGTACAAAATCGCAACTTTGTGCTACCGCTGCTTACATGACCTGGGGTCGTCCTATCTGAAAGAGCTGCTGACGCCTTATGTACCCACTAGAGAGCTCCGCTCATCCGATAGTGGCAAACTCTCGACACCACCCGTTTGCCTTCAGACTTACGGAAAGCGCACTTTCGCATTTGCTGGTCCAACAATTTGGAACGCCCTTCCTGTCGATCTCAGAAACAACCTGACACTGGAGTCCTTTAAAACCGATTTAAAGACACATCTATTTCGCAAACACCTTCTGGGATGATTGTCTACCTTATTTTCCAGTTAATGCATAATGGCCGTGTTGCTTATGGTTGAAATGGCTAGTAAGACTTTGACATTGTATGCTTGTAATTAGTTTTTGTAGTGTTGCGTTTGTTTTAAATGTGGTAAATTATAGATTTGTTTTTTGTTGACTTTGTACCGCGCTTCGAGCCTTTGGGGATGAAGAGTGTTTTTGAAATGAACTTTATTATTATTATTATATTATTATGTAAAATTGAAAATGAGAGAATAGGGTCACAAAATAAGGTGGTTCAGGCCATCCTACCAGTACATAGACAGTAATTTGAAATAAATAAATTAATCACAAATTACTTTGATGTCAACCTGATGTTAATGCAATGTATGATGCTAGTGAAGAATGATAACAAAAATTTCAGGTCATCATTCGGGTCTCATCACCCTAGTCCAGTGTTGGGGTTTCCCAAAGTAATGGCATTGTGATTAGGGTGAGATAACTCTTAGCAAAACCCACCCCAATAACCCAATCTTTACGCAGTTGACCTGGGGAACCTGCATGACCTATATTACGAAAAAAAATTAAGTACTTATTGCAAAAATTCTAGGATAAAACTACCAGTGATTGTATTTGAGTTTTCATAAAATTAATTGTAGAACTAATTGATTAAGGTTAATTTTAGTTACTGTGGAAGTCATCTCTGGCCTTACTGCTAATCAATCACAGCCAGAGGCGTAGCGTGGTGGGGGCAGGGGGGGACAGATGTCCCCGGGCGCCAGCTAGTTAGGGGCGCCAAAATGTGCTTTGATGTTATTTTATTGATGAAAATAATGGGTTTGAGAGTTGAAAAAAAGAAAAAGGGGCGCTAAAAATGGATCTTGTCCCCAGGCGTGAATCATGTCCCCGGGCGCCAAACACCCTCGCTACGCCACTGATCATAGCCATGTCAGCAGTGTCGATGTCAGCACTACAATCATTGTAACAAGGGGTATAACATTGATAGTACCAGTGATGACAACAATCTCAACTGTCAACTTTTTGTCTCAACTACAGCTTTAAGTCAAGACTAACTGATACCTCAATTAGTACTTGTTGTAACTAAGAGTAAGTAAGAGAAGAGTCAAGAATAAAAGTTTCATTGAGTTTTAAAAGAATCTTTGACAGTAGAATCTTGATCAGGTTGACAGCAGTTAGGCCTAATCCAAATTATCGGGCTGAAATAGGAATGGGTAGGACACCCCAAGCATATTAACACAATATCAGTGATTAATCAGCCACGGATTAACTATGTAATTAGCTTGGAAAATCCATTGTAAGCATAACTTTTAGGTAATTATACTATCTTGGCTAAAATGCAGTTAGTGGTGTCTCTCCTAAGACCCCTACCCAGAATTTATTTTCTTTCTTATTTTTGTATTGAAATTTATGGGAACATTTGAAATGTCTGGTTACATTGCGACATTATTATAGTTTTATAGAAATACATAGTATAGAGTATAAGTCATAGGCATTTAGGTGGATTACTTCATTTTCAACCAATAAAAAATTAGCATCTTTTTTCTGCTGTTCATTTTGGTCTTGGCCTTGGGGTGTAAGCAAGGAATTCAAGGATGAGTTTTTCTACTTTTTATTCCTTTTGAATCTCATTGTTCAGGTCCAATCGTTGGTCCAGTCACCCTACGTCCTGTATTGGCGTTGAGATTCGGATTCCCCAAAGTGACGTCACTACGCTTAGGGTGATACAACTATTGACTAAACCCATCCCCTTAACTGCACATTTACCCTGTTATCAGATGACTTTAAGACTTGGGTCTTGGGTATGTGAATTATCAGAGTTTGGTACCCGCCTACTAAAACTAAAATGTATCCCTAAACCTAACCTGAAACCTAATTCACACTTAAAAGATGTGGTGGCATCCACAACTATCATTAGCCAAGAGTTTCTGTTGTCTGCGGTGTTGAGTGACAACTTTTACTTGTAATTAAGTCAAACTAAACTAGATGTACCCAGGAGTTGTATACCCGGGGCCGCCCCGGCTTATGCCCGGTTAACTTGCATGCATTGAATGCATTGCAACAAAATTGTATAACTAACCAACTACCATGTGGTAAAAAAAATTAATTAACAATTAGATTTACCATTTTTCAAAATGATTTTTCCTGCAATGCGATCAAGAAAATATTCTGAACCTTTGAATATTGAGTTATTCTTCGTTGTAAGAACATATTGGCGAGCCTCCCGTGCTTTTGTTACCTCCGCCATTTTTAAAACGAAGTGGCTCCGTTTTCGTCGACTGTCAAAAGTGTCAACGGACTTACCTGAGTGAATTAGTGGTTCGCAAAATAAAAGTATTAATAATTTTATTTCCCTTTTTAATTCTGCAGCACGCAGAGGGAAAAAAAATGAGGGTTTGGGGGCTGGTCAGTTTGATACCAAGCAGAGGCATTGTGTGGAGACCCTGCAACCCTTGCGGGTTCTTGGGGCCTCGGCTTATAAAGGGGCTCCAATATTCCAATATGTGATGTTGAAACAAATTAAAAAGAAATTTTCCTGGGCTACAAAAAAAAAAAAAGTTGCTGTTAAGGTGGACGTCTGGGGATGGTGAGTTAAAACGGGACACATTTTTTATCTCCTTCTACTTTTAGCAACATTGGAGCAGAAGAAATAAATATTGGCTAAATTCTTCAGTCACGGTAAAGCCTTTTATTCAGATTTAGTTCATGGAAAGAGGGTTTGGGGGGGGGGGGAGGAGGTAGGGGTTGAAACAAAACAAGCAGCAAATAATACCATGAGTGGTATCAAAATCAAAGATCGGCATTGACTGATGTTATTTTTATAACGAAGTGATGATAGAAAAAAATCGTTTGAGGTCTGTGTTGCAAACTTCCTTCTGAGGAGCAGTTGCCAACTAACCAACTCCCGCAGTAGGCTGCAGTAGGTACATTAACAGAATGGGCCGTTTGCTAGGCTCCGTGTAGTCTAGGGCAGTGGTCCCCAACCTTTTTATCGCCGCCGACCGGTCAACGCTTGCTAAATTTACCGCGGCCCACTAAGGGGGTGGGGGGTGGGGTGGGGGCGCGCTGATTGTTTTAAAAATGTTTTGCTTTAATAATTTAAATTTAATTGTATTTAAAAACGCCTTCAAAATAAAATACAGTTACACCAACATTTAAAGTGATTAAACATTTTATCTCGCTAGAACGCTAGATCAATGAGAGCATTTTTTGACATGAGCTTGTTTTTCTGCAACGAAACGGTTACATTTGGGGGGGGGGGGTAATAGGAGACAATGAAACCCGATGTGTGTTGCTTGTGTCCAGCTTATTCCGTTATTCTGTTTTGGCTGTTGTCACTGCAGAAACTAGGGGAAAACACTATTTTATATAATAATATATAATTATGATGTATGTTTTCGTCCTTCCGTACACACTGCAATGACGACAATAAGTACCGTAACAACACCGGATGAAATGATAGGTCTATATTTACATCATTCTATCATCATCACAGTAGTCAGTAGGCCTAATTACACATCCACAAGCGTACTCTCGACACACTACCACCGACAAGCTAGAGCTTGCACCGAGGGACTACGCCGATAACTAACATAGCTCCACTCTCTAACAATAATTCTGATTACTTACTTGCGAACCATATTCTCACATCCTTACTAGATTCACAACTGGTCCTCACGATAACAATTATTTCTCACACAACTCGACCACGCCCACAAACCAGTTCATAGCAATCTGTTAAAAGGGGGGGGGGGGGAGAGTTATTTTTTTAAGAAAGACTTTGTATCAAAGACGACTTTAAACGAGCTAAAAAGAAGAAAATAACTAAATATTCTTAAAATGCATGACGGCAAAAAAGACCCCCCCTCCCCCCAAAGACACACCAGACATCCAACCAGCAAATGAAGACTTACAAATAGAAGAAAGCGCACCAAATTAAGGAAGAAATAGCCCTGGCCATCAAGCAGCTCACATTAGGGAAAGAAACGGTACCGGATAACATCACAGCAGAGACGATGAGAGCTGATATAGATACCATAGTCAACATGCTACACCCTCTGTTTGAAAAGATATGGGAAGAAGAGAGAGTTCCAAAAGATTGGAAAGAAGGATACCTCATTAAGATACCAAAGGAATGGGATCTCAGCAATTGTGCAAATTACAGAGGAATCACACTGCTGCCTGTCGCTGGAAAGGTCTTTCACAGAATTATTTTGAATAGAATGAAAGACCAGGTCAACCTGCAGTTACGAGATCTACATGCTGGCTTTCGCCGAAACAGATCATGCACAAATCAAATTGCAACATTAAGAATCAACGTAGAACAGTCCAATGGATGGAACGCCCCTATATATAAATTGTATAAACTACGAAAAAGCCTTCGATAGCCTGGACCGACAAACCTTGTGGAAACTTCTTCGGCACTATGGAGTACCAGGAAAACAAGTCAGGATCATTCAGAGTTCTGACGAAATGACTTGCAGGGTGATACACGAAAGTAGACTCACTCACAGATGCCTTAAATTGGCAACTGGAGCCAGGCAAAGATGTTTCTTGTCCCCCTTGCTATTCCTTCCCGCCTTTGCCTGGATCATGGAACAATCCACAGACAAAAAGATGAACGGAATACGGTGGACACACTGTAAACAACTGAATGACCTTGACTTTGCAGACGACATTGCACTTCTGCCCCACGACTGAATGACCTTGACTTTGCAGACGATATTGCACATCTGTCCCACGACTGAATGACCTAGACTTTGCAGACGACATTGCACATCTGTCCCACAACCAGCAACAAATGCAGGAGAAAACAAAAGATGTAGCCACCATTTCATCACAGCTCGGACTCAATATAAATAAAGGCAAGACAAAGATCATGAAGGTAAACTCAGTGAACAAAGAGCATGTCTCTCTGGCAGGAAAGGAACTGGAAGAAGTGGAGTCTTTCATATAGGCTGCACCGTCGACATAAATGGCTGATCCGACACTTCTATTGCTGCCCACAGATACTACTTACCAGCTAAGTGCTATTTCTTATTTTTATACCGACTTTTCTGTTGTTTTGTTCGCTGACGAAGGCTTTCTGCCGACACGTTCGCTGTTTTGTTGCGTTTAATTTTTCAGGTTTAACCCTACTCTGTTTTACTCATTTTATTTTGATCCGACGCGGATGTAAGGGCGAGAATTCGAAAAGCAATATCAGCATTTGTGCTACTAAAGAACATAATATGAGAGTCGACTGAGCTAAAGATGCAAACCAAAGTCAGAATCTTTAACCCTAATGTCAAAACAGTCTTACTATATGGAGCAGAAACTTGAAAAACAACAGCGAGTACTATATATGCAAACAGTACAAACCTTCGAAAACACATAAATGACCAAATGCCGTCACCATCAAAGCTCTACTAGAAAGGAATTACCAGGTGCCCATTGATGAAGATTGCATAAAGAAAGGTTGGAGGTAGATAGGGCATACTCTCCAAAAAAAAAAAAAAAAATCAAGAAAGCATCACAAGACAATCCCTAACATGGAAACCACAGGGAAAAAGAGAGTAGAACTGATTGTTTTAAAAATGTTTTGCTTTAATAATTTAAATTTAATTGTATTTAAAAACGCCTTCAAAATAAAATACAGTTACACCAACATTTAAAGTGATTAAACATTTTATCTCGCTAGAACGCTAAATCAATGAGAGCATTTTTTGACATGAGCTTGTTTTTCTGCAACGAAACGGTTCCATTTGGGGGGGGGGGTAATAGGAGACAATGAAACCCGATGTGTGTTGCTTGTGTCCAGCTTATTCCGTTATTCTGTTTTGGCTGTTGTCACTGCAGAAACTAGGGGAAAACACTATTTTATATAATAATATATAATTATGATGTATGTTTTCGTCCTTCCGTACACACTGCAATGACGACAATAAGTACCGTAACAACACCGGATGAAATGATAGGTCTATATTTACATCATTCTATCATCATCACAGTAGTCAGTAGGCCTAATTACACATCCACAAGCGTACTCTCGACACACTACCACCGACAAGCTAGAGCTTGCACCGAGGGACTACGCCGATAACTAACATAGCTCCACTCTCTAACAATAATTCTGATTACTTACTTGCGAACCATATTCTCACATCCTTACTAGATTCACAACTGGTCCTCACGATAACAATTATTTCTCACACAACTCGACCACGCCCACAAACCAGTTCATAGCAATCTGTTAAAAGGGGGGGGGGGGGGGGGTTTTTTTTTTAAGAAAGACTTTTTATAAAAAACGACTTTAACAGGAGTAAAAAAAAAAAAAAAACAAAANAAAGACCCCCCCTCCCCCCAAAGACACACCAGACATCCAACCAGCAAATGAAGACTTACAAATAGAAGAAAGCGCACCAAATTAAGGAAGAAATAGCCCTGGCCATCAAGCAGCTCACATTAGGGAAAGAAACGGTACCGGATAACATCACAGCAGAGACGATGAGAGCTGATATAGATACCATAGTCAACATGCTACACCCTCTGTTTGAAAAGATATGGGAAGAAGAGAGAGTTCCAAAAGATTGGAAAGAAGGATACCTCATTAAGATACCAAAGGAATGGGATCTCAGCAATTGTGCAAATTACAGAGGAATCACACTGCTGCCTGTCGCTGGAAAGGTCTTTCACAGAATTATTTTGAATAGAATGAAAGACCAGGTCAACCTGCAGTTACGAGATCTACATGCTGGCTTTCGCCGAAACAGATCATGCACAAATCAAATTGCAACATTAAGAATCAACGTAGAACAGTCCAATGGATGGAACGCCCCTATATATAAATTGTATAAACTACGAAAAAGCCTTCGATAGCCTGGACCGACAAACCTTGTGGAAACTTCTTCGGCACTATGGAGTACCAGGAAAACAAGTCAGGATCATTCAGAGTTCTGACGAAATGACTTGCAGGGTGATACACGAAAGTAGACTCACTCACAGATGCCTTAAATTGGCAACTGGAGCCAGGCAAAGATGTTTCTTGTCCCCCTTGCTATTCCTTCCCGCCTTTGCCTGGATCATGGAACAATCCACAGACAAAAAGATGAACGGAATACGGTGGACACACTGTAAACAACTGAATGACCTTGACTTTGCAGACGACATTGCACTTCTGCCCCACGACTGAATGACCTTGACTTTGCAGACGATATTGCACATCTGTCCCACGACTGAATGACCTAGACTTTGCAGACGACATTGCACATCTGTCCCACAACCAGCAACAAATGCAGGAGAAAACAAAAGATGTAGCCACCATTTCATCACAGCTCGGACTCAATATAAATAAAGGCAAGACAAAGATCATGAAGGTAAACTCAGTGAACAAAGAGCATGTCTCTCTGGCAGGAAAGGAACTGGAAGAAGTGGAGTCTTTCATATAGGCTGCACCGTCGACATAAATGGCTGATCCGACACTTCTATTGCTGCCCACAGATACTACTTACCAGCTAAGTGCTATTTCTTATTTTTATACCGACTTTTCTGTTGTTTTGTTCGCTGACGAAGGCTTTCTGCCGACACGTTCGCTGTTTTGTTGCGTTTAATTTTTCAGGTTTAACCCTACTCTGTTTTACTCATTTTATTTTGATCCGACGCGGATGTAAGGGCGAGAATTCGAAAAGCAATATCAGCATTTGTGCTACTAAAGAACATAATATGAGAGTCGACTGAGCTAAAGATGCAAACCAAAGTCAGAATCTTTAACCCTAATGTCAAAACAGTCTTACTATATGGAGCAGAAACTTGAAAAACAACAGCGAGTACTATATATGCAAACAGTACAAACCTTCGAAAACACATAAATGACCAAATGCCGTCACCATCAAAGCTCTACTAGAAAGGAATTACCAGGTGCCCATTGATGAAGATTGCAAAAAGAAAGGTTGGAGGTAGATAGGGCATACCCTCCAAAAAAAAAAAAAAAAAATCAAGATAGCATCACAAGACAATCCCTAACATGGAATCCACAGGGAAAAAGAGAGTAGAGAGGAAGGCCAAAGAATACAAGGAGACGCGAGCTAGAAGCAGACACGCAGAATATGGCATACATCTGGAAAGGAAATCATAGGACCGTGATGAATGGAACATTCTTGTGGACGGCCTATGCCCCAGACGGGGTAAAAAGGCATAAGAAGAATAAGTGTAGATGAGCATTCTCTGTAGCCACATTCTCTGTAGCCACATTCTCTGTAGCCACATTTTCGAGCTGAATGTAAACAAGTTAAATGTTTTATTTTTATCAATTTTTTTAACACATTTTATTGTAGAGCATACCTTGTTCTTCTATTTCCTTCACACAGCTTGAACGCAGTCTTTCATTTATTATTCTTTATTGCAAAATTCAGGATCCCATTTACTGTTGTTTGGTGTGACAATAATGAGACTAACGTCTAAAGACTTCAGCAGTTGACGATGAAAGACCCAGGAGGAGCAGGAAAAGTCAAGGAACCAAATGCAGCACATGAGAGACTGGAAGGAGCTAGAATTAAGTATAAAATTTGGCTCAAATCTTGACAAAGAGACACTAGCTTTAGTGAGCAAGTGAGTGAGAAGTTATTGCAGTGAGTGAGTGAGCAAGTGATCAAATGCAGTGGGCGAGTGGATTGAATCAGTTAAGTGAGTGGAGACCATGAGCAAATGAGTAGAATTTGAGTGAGGAGTGAGTGAGCGAGTGTTGAGTTTAAAAAAAATTGTTTTGCTCTTCAAGTGAAAGTGAACACATTCTCTGGGATGTCGTGTATGTCGACCTAGGTAGTTATGTCAATCCCCCCCCCCCTCCCCGACTTGTTAACCATGTTTAATTCTTTGAACTGCCTTACTCCTCGAAGATTTCTTGATTTCTTGCAGAACCCTTCGCGATTTAGTGGCCCCCCCCCCCCATACCTTGAGAATCCCCGAGTAAGAAATACAAGACATTTTCTGTCAAAAAATGGATCTGGAGAGAATAATGGGTCGATATGCATAGGAAGTTCTCTATAATTGTGTGTATGTTTTTTGACTGAAGCATAAATTTATTTAAAAACCAACACATCACTTAATAAATAAATGACTGGAATACTATTTCAACATTTTGGCTATTGGGTAACTTAAAATGAATTAATAACAAAGAAACTGAATTTTCATAAAACATTTATTTCCAAACATTCAAGCATCCAAAAAAAATGAAAATCAGAGTAGCCTACAAAATCTTTAAAGATTGGGATGACAATTTACATGGGTGGATAACACTTGATATAAATCTCTGCAACTAATTCAGTAATTTACCATTTATGATTTTAATTAGAAATCACATAATAATCACAAGTTTAAAAAAATGTATGGTTATTAGTTTGTACCAGGTATTTAATTTTTGTAAAATATAGGCTAAATTTTGTTTCAAATATATATAAATATTAATAGTGGTTTTATGTACTCAAGCAAGACTTGTTAACACCCAAATGTAAGATTTATCATTTGCACCTCAGTTTCATTTTTCTATTCAGGCCAAGCACTTTTGCACCCTCAATGATTTTCAAGGTTTTCCAAAAGAAAGTAGGGCCCGTGGGATGGGCAAAAGAATTTTGATGTCACCTTCAAAGAAAAAAAATCCCTCCATATAAAATTTTAAAAATACCCCCAGGGCAGACTGCACCCCCTTCTTAAATACCCCCAGGGCAGACTGCACCCCCTTCTTGCATCACTGCCTGGTAATGATGGAAACAAAATTATCAAACTTAAGTTAAAAACTTAATATACCAAACAACTAAACTTTAACATTTCTTTAAAAACAAAGTCTGAAAAAAATATTTTAGTATTATAATTACATAAAGAAAAATAAATCATTATCTTTGTGTTGTTGACCTAATTCAATTTGTAAAAAAATAAGTAAAGAAAGAATTTAAAATTGTCTGTAATTGGTGCTGGAAAAAATAGGCACTAATTAATTTTATGAACTTACAAAAGGAAGGGGTACATCTTTAACAACGCTGTTTGTAAATGTGTCTTAAAAAGTCAGCAACAAACATTATCAAATAAATAAATAAAACAAATATAGAATAGTAAGTCCACCATGAATGTAAATTCAATAAGAAAATTAAATACAATAGCAGCCATATCATTCATTAAATATTTACTTGAGCCCATGTGATATACATATATCCCACCCACTTTATGACAAGAACTGGAATATTGGACTCTTCATTGTGTTAAAGTGCACACTGTTGGAAAATATAGAGCATCAGTATAAATCTTTAACACGTGTAGAGTATAATGCTTCTCTGTTGATTGCCTAAATAAATGTTACAACAAAAGTTTTTTCCCATCAATAAGGTGCTCATGTATATGTGCCATCTCGAGTCAACTTATGAGAAGCTTTTCATGAATCTCATCTGTCTAACATTCCAATACGCTATAGAAATCCTGAGGAGTTAATTATCTTTTTAAAAACAAATCTCTTCAAACACACACACATTATCAAGAATATAAAATTCTAATACTGTCATTGTCATGAAATTTTCACCAAGATTTGTTATTAAAAAAGTATCACATATTACGAGGATCATTTTATTTCTAAATAGTTAAGTCCTGCTGTTTATTAAGTGTGGCGGTGCTTTTCAAACTGCCTGCAATGGCAGGACAGAAAAATGTGAGCAATTTAAGGAGATCAATAAGACAAGCAATAAGTAGGCCACAGATCCTTGCTACAATGCATAAGCACTAAATTTAAGGCAATGTATAAAAGGAAATCAGATATTGAATATTAGCCTGTTTATTTACATTTACTTTTAACTACAGGAGTAAAATATTGTGTGGATTAGATCATCTTCTATAAGCCATACTTGCCAAGCCTTTCCAGCAGCTTTAACTTTCTTGTGGGTGTATAAACATGATAACCCAATACATTGGTCTTCAGGAAAAGGGGGGGGGGGGGGGCTTTTATTCAATTTGAGTTAAACTTTCTTGTGGGTGTATAAACATGATAACCCAATACATTGGTCTTCAGGAAAAGGGGGGGGGGGGCTTTCATTCAATATGAGTTCATGGTGAACATTTGATGTTGACAGGATTTCACTCAAGACTGGGTTTCGGTGGCAGTGTCACCCAAATAAAATTGCAGAGTACCCGGTATAGATGTTTAGTTTTTAAAAGTTATGAAAAATTAGCACATAGCCAAAGCAATATGGCTTCGATTTTTAATCATCAAAGCCCATCAAAATTACCCACATTAACATTTCATTAGATTGTGCATTTTAAAAACAACTTGGATTGCAGCTGGGCAGACATAATTTGAATAACAATAATATATTAAATCTTTAGGTTCACCTATATCCTATAATAGATTATAAACTTTTATATATTCAATATATATGCACCTCAAGATTTATCGTACATTATAATCAATAAAGAAGATTATTTCATCAACTCTTTCATTATTGCAGACTTTTCAAACCTTTGAAAAGTATATCATAGCCATTTCCAATTAGGTTATATAATAATTTAAGATTGCCCATTCATTTTTTTTAAGGTATTTAAAAGATCCCGGTGAATTCATTATTAAAAACGCATGAAAAATAAAATTAACATAAATTAAATGGATCCCAAAAACTTTGTTACGTTATATTTATCATCTGTAACTGTCAATAAAAACACATGTACTCAGAACATAAACCCATTTGTAACAAAATAAAACATAGTTAACAGTTAACACTGTTACGGGAAAGCCTTTGAGGATTTCCCTTAAGTATTTCCCAACATTATTAAAACAAATTAAGTATATTTCATTTAAGGTTTTTGTTTATCCCACCTAACTTTGGATTCTGCCTGATGCAAGGGATCAATTATCTTAACATGAAAAATGACAATTAGATCTACCAGTATTTAATTCCTCTTCTTTAATTTCCTGTTTTGCTTTTATAGTTACAAGAATGTGATTCCGAAAGCAGAAACACATTATTGAAGCAAAATACAAATAATTATCACATTCATCTTAGTTAAAACAAGTTAATTAAAAAAAAAAAAAAAGATTTCTGAGCAATTTTGGAGTTCACCAGACTCCATATTGGTAAACAAAAACCTAAAACTTGGTCAAATTACTACTTTTAAAAAAAACAGTAAGACGTCAAAAATCTGATAGCCTAAAAAATGAGCAAGAATAACAACATAATTTTTGTTGAACCATTGGCATCTTTAAACATAACTAAATCTAAAACAAGAATTTCATTAGCATAACCATTACATGAAGTAATCTTTCCCAAGTCATGTGGTAAACAGTGACTTTAATAGGTTTTTACAATACATGTTTATACCCAGATTAGAAAATCTGGTTAAGTTTATTATCAGGATGCAGTTAAACCACAATTAGTTACTAGGAGGTGGCTAAACCACAATTAGTTACCAGGACATGGTTACACCATTTGTAATGCAGTTTCTGTAACTCATGTAAATAGAAGAGGTTCCTGCATCTGACACTAGACCTCTTATAGTGATGATGTGATTACAGCACCCTACTGCAAGGAGTACCATATTAATCTGATTTTTTTTGTTAGGCGACCATACAGGTCTACATTGTATTGAGTCAAGGCAGTTGGCATGTAGGATTCAAACAGTGCACATTTTGAGTATCACGTTGCAAAATGGAACAATCATATTTAAGTTTGTTAGCAAAATGTAAAAAGAATGGGAAGATATATCACGTCCATGTTTCCCTAACAGCCTTAGATTCTTAGATTGGGAAAGTAAATAGCAAGATAAATACATGTAACATTTATAACATATAAGGGAACATTCCAAAGAAATTTTTCAAGTGTCTAAATAACAGACTGCACCTGAAATTTCAACACAATTTTTAAAGCAAAAATAACTTAGTGTTTACTTTTAAAATTTGCATTAGCTTACTTTTAAAAATAAAACGTGTTCAATCTTCCTTGCATTGAGCTATTAACAAGTTCAGATATACTTGCTTTAAAACTCTATCCAGGGCAAACACATGAGAACATACCTACCATTAATTTGGATCTTCTGATCTTATTTCTTCTTTTCATTTGGCACTTGTGTTCTTCCTTATTCTTTTCTTTCATTTTTAGATATAAGTAGGATATACACATTTTGTAAATTTAATTTAGAATTGTATTAATGTTTTTTGTTGTGCTGATGCAAGCATGTGCCTAAATATTTGAATTTTTATTTTGTCTAATCATAATTGGAGCTTAAAATATTTATTGTTTTTTTATATGCATAAAATTGTTTATTGGGACTAAGAAGTTGAATTAAAATACACTGGATTTATCATGACATGTCTTTAAAATAGACACACAAGCTCCTCAAGAGATTACAATTAATTTAGTCTGACTGTAGTTCTGAGATATGCTCATGTAAAGCTTTTCTAAACTTGAGCATGCTCCTCACGTCTTTTACTTTCAAGAGATCAGCAACAGAAAATTTTGCTGCAGAGATGTGATCAGCTCTGTTAGAAGAAGACAGTGAAAGTATTGCGTCTTCTAGAGAGGCTGTCATTGTGCTCTTGGCTGGGTAGAGTTTCAAATTCCACAGGCTTAGTTTGATGTGTTCCACGCCACAGTCACCTGAGCTGGCTTGAGGCGAAGGACATGCAGTGGCAGGGCAGCTTTGACTCTTTTGAGAGCCAAATAAATAATTTTGCTTTCTTGGAATGATATCCATCTTTGTTAGACCTTGAGCAAGTAAAAATTGACCAATGTCTGAATCCATAAAAGGCAAATTCTCTAGCTCTTCAAAGGTGGTAGATTTCTTTAGGTCATCACGTATATTGAAAAAAATTGTGACAAATTTCACGGCACCATTATCAAAAATAGGAACCGTGTGAAGGAAGGAATGACTTGGAATAACTTGACTACTCTTACTTAGGGTAGATTCTGATTTGGTGAGTTGACAGTTGCTGAGTATACAACCAGAAGAAACCTGGACTGGCACCTCAAAATCACAATACTCTATCACACATTTCTCATCAATGGCTGACTGGCTGTTAATAAGAGAATGCATTATGCAAGATGTTTGAGCTATATTACTGCTGCTGCTATTTGAAGGTTGAGCGGAATGATTAAAGTTTGTCCATCCATTAAATACATTCTTTTCAAATGCCATTCTATCTTGGAATACACTGTCCATGCAGAAATGGTATAAAAATTCTGCTGTCGTGCCGATGTGAATGAAAGCAGAAGCATTGAGGATTAGAACATGAAATTCTGATCCATTCAATGAGTCAAAGACCCCTTTCCTCATCTCTTGAAGGTTGGAAGTCAGCTGACTTATATTTGACGTCTGCTGGATGTAGCTACGATCTGCATGTGATCCTACAGACTGGAGGAAATCTCCATAGGCATCAATTTCACAGCCAATATCACCCACAGACTTTTTAAATCCAAGAAGCTTCTTCATGACATCTGTTCCAAAGTAGAAAGAGCTGTCAGTATAAACTGCTTCCCCTTCTATAGCAATCCCACCAGCGAAAATGTGTGGTGTTCCGTTGATCAGTGCTCCATGAGAGATCATCTTCTCAACAGTGTACTTTTGAAGAGCCTGTAAACATTCCCTGACGTCTACTGGATGGGTCTTATCAACTTCGTCTTTGACTACAAACACGCCGTGAGACTGGCCTACTTTAATTGGCGAAGGATGTGCCAGGGCAGTGAAGCCTTTACTTGGTATTTTCCAATCTTTATTAGATCCAAAACTATAGACCAGAAAATCATCTGCACAAGCTAAAAATACCCCAGGTTCAATTTTGTCCACTAACGGCCAGTAAAGTGCCAACTTCAGATCCAACATTTGGTATGGGGGATTTCCATGAGGCAGGAGAGAAAACACTTTCCCTAACACTGATGAGCTTGGCATTCTTTGACTCCAACCCCCGGCATGTATCAGTAATATTTTTTTTGCGTACATCTCGGCACAGTAGATTTTGTCAAGATATTCCAAAGCCACAAGAGTTGAGCCACCATTACCTAAATCAATATTTGAAAAATATTTCATAATTAATAACACGGGCAAAGCAGATTAATTGAAAATTAGATGTCCCTAATTAATTTTATTAATTAAGACCAAGCATTTCAAATTTTAAAATATTATTTACCTATTCTAACACCGGGTGGATCAGAAACAACATGAATAGGAAGATCAAGAGGTAGTTCCTGTCTTGACCTCTTCTCATCAATTTGAAGTTCAAAGGCCTCTTTCTGAGCTTCATCTGCTGTTGTTATGACAACCAAATCCCAAAAGGGTTTGCCTAAAATGTTTTTATTTTTTCCTTTGAAAAGAAAGAAAAGAAATAGATCAATTTCCCATTTTTTATTATTTCATTTTAGCACACCAAATATAGTTGAAAGAACTAAATTTTAGGTGTAATGTTATTTCTGAGAATTTTCTGAAACTTGTATCCCACCAACATCTACATATGCCATTTTACACTGAACTTCCATACTCTACCAATGTCAATCTCGTCAATATTAATCTGAGTATATATGTGTTTCTCTGGGGATTCATCAAATCGCTATTGCTTTTTATACACTATACGTTACTAAAACCGGTAACAATATATACTTATTTGTGGTAATAACAAATAAATAATATACAATATATTCAATATGATTCATCGTATGATATAGAAATCATAAAACAGTTGGACAGACACTAGGATAGTCGTAAATATTAGTTTGAAGGCAGTGCTAATACTAGGAATTATTCTTCCGAAAACACCTTCAAATTTATTTTAATAAGGTGGCGAATTCTTTAGGATTATTGTGCATGTGATTGTAACTATTCTTAGAGAACTCATGTGGAATGTAACTGTTGTATTATCTTGTAGAATAGAAGATCTTGATAATATGAAGATGATTTTATTCCATAAATATAATATAACTATTTCAACTGCCTTAATATTTACATTTCAAAATTATTATTTGAATTGATGAGTGACAAGTCGTTTGTGTCCAAATTTCTTTTATTCTTTGATAATTTATGTCGATTTACTTTTTGTAGTGGTGGGGGTGTGTAAAAATTTTTGTCAAAATAGTGTGAAATCGTTCATTGATGGCCCCTTTTGCCTCTTAGTATGTATGTTCAGTATTATGCATTTATAATGAATAAATACATTTACTAAAATGCTTTTTTACCCTAGTCTAGTAACTAACTACAGTCTGCAACAGTAGTCAGTAGAATCATAAATTAACCCCCTGGCGACGTAAGGGCTGATCTATCGGCCCAAGGTTGACTAGCGAGAAAGACAAAAGTCCGAACCATTGGCCCGATAAATCGAGCCTCACGATTGGCTGGCTTGGTGTTGTACCAGCGAATCAAAATTATTCTTACGTATTCCTGCACATCCCGGCATTGTAATGGTGGCGTTCGTTGATGGTCAACTAAATTTATTTGTGTGCAGGAACTTTTTTTGTGTTTATAGTTATATCGTGAAATTCAAACATGTCTAACAGCGACTCTGATCAAATTGTGCTTAGTGGTTCTGATTTCTCACTGTCTAGCAGTGAATCTGACACTGATGAAAACAACCAGGAATGTAACGAAGACAATCAAAATGATTATGTTTACTATAATGTTGTGAATCCTTGGTTTAGGATTAGGGTTTCTGAATTGTATAGACCTCTATGAATTTTTAGAAAAAATAGAGCCTATAAATATGCCTCATGGGATAAGCACTCCAGTTGAGTACTTTATGCTAATTTTATACAAAATATCATTAAAATATTTATGAGAGAGAATAATAATTACCTAAAAGTATGCAGAAAACTTTCTCAGTAACACCCAGCTCAAATAAACCATAATTGGGTGCACAGTGGTGAAAATGACTACTTTATCTGTAGCAAACGAAAAGTACCCAGAGGGCAGGAAAAGGAGTAGAACTCTATGCCAGGGGTGTCTGAAGGGCCTCAATGGGCCTCATTTCCCAAAACATGTGTGTTAGGATCTATTCATGCTTCATCCATCAAAAAATTCACACAATTTACACCGGTAAGTCATGTTTATTCTTAGTTTAGCCAAAAATTGTATGCATAAATTATGCAAATCAGGACAGACCATTTGCATAAATGTTGAAATTTAAGTTTGATTTATAAATATTGTACTAGCTTATTCAATTTTATACAAGAATATACATATTCTTAGTGATCATCCCATGACATCATTTACGTGTTTATTCAATTTTTTTATAAATGTAAAATCAATAGTTTATTTTTGTATACATTTTATTGCAATGTGAGTGCCGAGTTTGTAAAAAGTGCTCCGTCTTTTTGGCACAGACAGCCCTATAAAGGCTCCATCTCCAAGGGTTAACAATTTTGTCATTGACGAGTGATATAAGTATAAGCCTAACATTGGAGCATTTTAAAATTAAAAATCTCTAAACTAATTAAAATTTACCCAAGTCTAAGACTAAGAGTTAGTTAAGTAATGGAACAACATTAAAACATTTTACTGAACAGTAATAATATAAATAATAAATTGAACATGTGTTAGTTTTCCAACAATTTTTCTTGTATTTTCCTTGGTTTTAAATGTAAGGACAACAAAAAAACTGATTCATTTAATTATGACAATTATGTTATTAATCACCCATTCACACAGTAATAGAATATGATTTGTGATCTAATTAATCTTAAATAAGGCCTAAACTAGTAATCTAGTTTTTTTTTGTTTTTTTTTTTAAAGTTACAGGCAAGTAAATTAGTTTTTATTATGCTTTGTTTGTAAGCTAAAAGACTTGTTTTGACTTACACTTACACTTTGACTTCACTTACCTCTGATTTGCTTATATTCATATAATAGATTTCGCATAAATTCGGTGATGTTTGCATCCTCACTCATTTCTTTACATTAAAAATCAAAACGATTTAAAATGTATAGATTTTATTACTGCTTTTAAAAATTATCCTTCAGAGAGCTTAGTGTTTAGTATTATTTTTAGTTTTATTCTTGTGTCCTTTCAAACAAAAATTATGGCCCTTGCGGCCTTGGGAATACTAGGTTATTTTAAATTTTTAACTGCTACAGTTTACTACTAAATACAATTCAAAATTAAGACTACTTAACAAAACCATCAAATGCCACACGAATACGGAAGGATCACACAATTCGAAATGGGGATCATCTAAGAAGAAGAAAAAATAAAAAACTTGTACAAACATTTTAATGCGAAGTGTATTCAAACTTAATGAGATTATGACAAGTTACATCAATACTTAAAAGATGTTATTAAGTAGTGCCGAGAAGCTCCCACACATTTGTTTTTTATGGCAAACTTCTTTCTTGTACATTTACAAATTGATCAGTAGGAAGTAGGATAGTTTGAACAATTTGGAACGAGGTTTGTTAACAACCTGAAAAAAGGACGCAAAAACAAAAACAAAACAAAAACACAACGAAAAAAAAATGCAACAAACATTTTTATAAAAAAGGCGCTCTTCTGCGAACAAATAGTTATAAAAATTAAAACTTTGCTAAAGTGCTGTATCCGAGATGTTGCATCCAAGAGGACAGCTATAGGAATGAAGTCATTGACGTCAATACCCCCCCCCCCCCCCCAAAAAAAAAAAAAAAGGCGCGTGTATTTGTGTTTCTTCGATATACAACAGCATATAAGGTTCCCCATATGGAAAAATTGGCCAGATTTAAATCGATAAAATTGGCAAGAGTTAAATCGATAAACTCAGATGCACATTCTCAGACGTTAACGGTATTCTTAAATGGGAAGGACTACAATTTATATTTTCAAATATCTAATAATCTGATAAGTCTAAGTAGATGCGTCCATCAAATGCGTCAACAAATTTTAAAAGGGGTTTTTGACCACCTATTTTTTGTAGGGGTCAAGGACCGTCAAACTTTCAAGGATGACACCCCCACCAAAAAAAAAAAAAAAAAAACCTAACTATATCAACATTTTAAACACTAACATCAGGTTACTGAAATATCGAATGAGGATTTTCCATCCCTAATATCAATTATCTGAAAATGCGTCAAAAAATTTTAAAAGGGGTTTTTGACCACCTATTTTTTGTAGGGGTCAAGGACCGTCAAACTTTCAAGGATGACACCCCCACCAAAAAAAAAAAAAAAAAACCTAACTATATCAACATTTTAAACACTAACATCAGGTTACTGAAATATCGAATGAGGATTTTCCATCCCTAATATCAATTATCTGCTACTTCAATTTCCATGGGTGACTGCTAGACTACACTACGAATTACTTTAAAATGTCCATTTTAACCTTTCGACTAAAAAATGCAATGCGTGAGTGAATGCAAAGTCGTTCTTTAAACAAATTATAAACAAAAAAGATTTCCGTTGATAAAAACGGGTCATGCAGTTGATCAAAGTTTTTTAGTAGAATTTACTGCCGCCCTACACTGCAAGGATCATCTCAGAATGTTTTTTCGTTTTTTGTTTTGTTTTGTTTGGTTTTTTTTTTGTTTTTTTGTTTGCTGCATATTTAATTAACTCAGTCTGAAAATAAAGAGAGGGGAAAATGATAATCCGGTCATTTAAAAAAGATTTTAAAAATATTATTTGATGTCAACAATGGGGCAGGACAGATATGACAATTTAAGGTGGTAACAAAACAAAAAAAAATTCATCTTCCTTAATTTAAAAAAAAATATTTAAAAAATTGACATACTTACTATACGACAATAGAAAGACGCAAAGAAAAACACATATTTTTATTTTGAGTATTTAAAATAAACTTTTTTTGCAAAAAAAAAAAAAAAAAAATTTGACAGCTACACAAACGTGATTCAAGATAAGTGGTTCAGCTAGATCGCAATATAATTGTGCACACTGATAGTTAATAACATTGTTCAAACACGTATGCAGGCTCAACGCATCGTAATGATGGGGACCGCTGCACATGACACGTATGCAGGCTCAACGCATCGTAATGATGGGGACCGCTGCACATGACACGTATGCAGGCTCAACGCATCGTAATGATGGGGACCGCTGCACATGACATGTATGTGGGTGTCACATACAAATTATGCACATTTTTTTGGGTAGCATATGTAAAAAATATTTTTAAAACTTTTGTTGAATAGATATAAAAAAAGCAAAAAAAGTTATGTAGAGTGTATTAATACAAAGCTTGAAGTATGTAGCTATAACACTTTTCATCCTGATATTTGACTTTCCTCATAAATCTGAGATCTTTAAAAAAGTTTGAAAAAAAAATCTGAGTAACTTTTTAAAAGCGTTTCATAAAAGGATTTTTCTTTTTTAAAAAAAAACATGCAAAGTTAGAAGCATGCAGCTACAATGCTTATTCTGATTGAAACTCTCGATTGATGTCGAGTCTACGGCGACATTGTCCATTTGGTTCCAAGCAATTATTGTTCGTGGGAAGAATGATTGTTTATATTGGACTGTGTTACACCGAGGCACAGTGAAGCATTTACTATTGTTCCGGTTGAAACTGCTCATGGAGTTGTAAGAGGGGAAGTCCGTGTTTATTGAGCGTTTGGCTCTGATGAAGCGACCTGGCTTCTGTGGGGTGAGATACCGTGTTAGCTGGAATGGCCGGCAGTAGCCCCCGTGACCACTTTATATAGAAATGACTATCTTCACTCTCGCAATCTCTATCCTTCCTCTCAGTCCGCCTAGCGGCCTGGTCATAGCACAGAAAAAGCACTGGTCCGAGTCATGAGCGACCTCCTGTGCGCGATGGACGGTGGCAAACTCTCTATTCTCACTCTGTTGATCTCTCTGCTGCATTTGATACCATTGACCACCAGATTCTTCTTGACCGTCTTCATCTTTTTTTCGGACTTACTGGCTCAGCTTTAAACTGGTTCCAATCATATCTTTCTGACAGAACTCAAAAAGTCTCTATTTCCAACCGCTCTTCCAAACCTTCAGCCCTGTCTATTGGAGTTCCTCTAGGATCGGTCCTTGGGCCGGTCCTTTTCATCCTCTACATTAAACCTCTATCATCTCTCATTAGCCACCACTCAGTTTCCAGTCAATCCTTTGCTGATGACACTCAAATCAGTGACTCTTGCTTTCCTGATCAACTTGATGCCACAATCCTTCGCATACAGGAGTGCGTGGACGATGTAAAGCGTTGGATGACTTGCAACAAACTGAAGCTAAATGATGATAAAACGGAAATCCTTCTCATCCACTCTCAAAACAAACCTCTCCCTCCATTCGCTCCTTCTTCTATATCTATCGGCAACTCTGA
>CAXITT010000059.1:1484667-1499057 GCA_964033795.1 Lymnaea stagnalis
CCCCCAACAAAAAGGACCCCCAACAAAAAGGACCCCAAAAAAGGGTCACGGACAAAAGGGCTATAACAGCTGCATGAGGTAGGGGGGCCGTCTATAAAGTACGTCACGCTCCAAAGGGGTGGGGGGAGGGGGTGTAAGAAAGTGTGACAGTTTGTGACAGGGGGGAGGGGGGTCAGGCCATTTGTGACGTCACACATTTATTTTTTTAAATTTTATTTCTAATTTATTTTTATTTTTTATTAGAATTTAATAGCTTTAAAAATCATTTTCAAAAATTTTGTGAAACATTTGAATTAATTTTCTGTTCACATACCATGGAATGCGTATCTCCTGAATATGTTGTTCACGATTCCTCTCGCTAGGAGCGCTAGTATGCTGTTACGAAGCCTTGTTTTATGTATAGCCTTGCCGAGATCAACAAGGGTTTTCAAAGTACAACCATATGATCTTTACTGTCCATCTTTGCAGACCAGCTTACTTGATCGAATTTGCAAAGTATGTCACTTATAGGCCTACTTTGCCTCACAAACAATGTCGAAGAAACATGCTGCACAACACAGAGCTTGGGCTCGGGAGAATGTGCCACCCAAACTGTTCCAGAATCAACTCAGATAAAACGAATCAGTCTTTGAAAATCGCTGCTAGAAGGCAAAGAGAGGTCATGGCAGTTATTGCCAGAAGAGAAAATGCACATTCAGATGATGTTGAGTGGCTACATGAGGATGAAGTTGATCTGTCTGAATTTATCCTTCCAGAAAACGATGATGGTGAAAGATCGATGTCAGTCGTAACTATGGATGAACACTTCACTTCATCATGGATGGATGATGTACAGTGAATATTTTTGAATTAAACATAATTCACAGGCCCATTATAAACAGATTCAATATAGAACAAGAGTTTGTCACATAATTTGTCAGTCCAGTCTTTTTTTAGTCAAATTGTTGTTTTTTTCTCCTTTTTATTATTTAATCATTCACTGGGTGAGGTCAAGTTTCGCTAATCTACTTCTTATTCTGTGTAAAAAAGATTTCATAATCGGAAATTATCTAAAACTTGACCTCACCTTTTGCAAATGAAAAAGCAGCAGATAAATGATGTGTATTATATTATTTTCTAGTCTAATTTTTGAAAATTTTTGCCTTCAAATTCAATCTAGTTTGAGTTACTGCTTCAATGAATAACTGTGACAACTGTTGACAATTAACTATTCTACTATTAAAGTCATTTTAATAATGTGATAGTTAGTTATTTTAAGTGGACATTTTATATTTTAATACAGTTTAATAGTGAAGTGTGTTATAGATTAAATTTTAATTAGGTGTTAATTTTTTTTTAAAAATTGTTCGAAAGTGTGACGTACATAGGGGGGGGGGTTTCCGAGATTTGTGACAGTTTGTGACAGGGGGGAGGGGGGTTAAAAATAGTCCAAAAAAATAGTGTGACGTACTTTATGGACGGCCCTTAGAAGTTTAATAGTGAAGTGTGTTATAGATTAAATTTTAATTAGGTGTTAATTTTTTTTTAAAAATTGTTCGAAAGTGTGACGTACATAGGGGGGGGGGGGTTTCCGAGATTTGTGACAGTTTGTGACAGGGGGGAGGGGGGTTAAAAATAGTCCAAAAAAATAGTGTGACGTACTTTATGGACGGCCCTTAGGGTCTCAAGCCACTGAGAGGAGGGGGGCAGAAAGGTGTACGATTTGTGTGCTGTTGTGTAGGACCATACAGAGCTTATTTGGGCCCCAAGCAAATCCAAATTTTGGGCCCCAATAATTTCAAAATAATTGTATTAACCGTAATCGTATTTCAAAAAATACTTTCCATTGAAAAAGTCTTATTTTCATTTAAATTTTGTTATATACTGGAGTGTAAAACTAGTGCATAGGCCTATATATCTAGTGTTTATAAATTGATTGAATACTTTTATATTTATAGACCCATGAAGTTGAAAATTTTCGTGGTGATTCTCTTTAAACTCTGGGCGTGAACTGCAAAATATTTCTTTTAAAAATATTTATTTGATTGTTAAGTGGCCTAAAATTACATCAAGTCCAGAACCTATGCAAAAGCAATTGTTTGTTCCGATATCGTAATTTTGAATTGTATTTTTCATATCATGTATGTATGTTTTGCACTGCATTTGAACATGCGCTATTTTATTTTTGCAAAATGCTCATTTAACAAGAATATTTATATTTATGTTTGTAATACTCAATTGACACTATACATTTTTTCTTCAAATTTTTGTATGATCTCCCTATTTTGTGTATGTTTTTTTTTTTTGTTGAAAAAATGAGAATTTGATAAAACCCAATTTGTTAGATACGATAACCAATATTTTTTTATATTTTTATTTTCCACGTGACTTTACTACCGCCGATTTATCAAAATGGCAGCCATTCAAATAAATTTCACTACTATTAAAATATTCGAAAACAGAACCAGGACATGGTTAAGTTTCTCTCACCTTCGAAGATTACCTAAATACCATTTCTGATGCCCAAAAACTTGGCATAATTCAAGTCTGACTTCTAAGAATTGTTCAGACGACGGGCCCTGAGAATTTCTTTAATAATAATGGTTCCGTAAGTTAAATTATTGGTAAATAATTTTTATATAATATAGGCTACTATACTATACCCTTTTTAGCCCCCTTTTTGGCTGATGTGAAGAGATAGCACCCTGATGTCATTTGCGTGTTTTGTCCCTGGTTCTGATAGGGTCAAAACTCTAGTTCCGATAGGGTCGAAACCCAGGTTAGGGGAGGGTCAAAACCCAGGTTAGGGTAGGGTCAAAACCCAGGTTAGGGGTAAGTTTATTTAGGTTTATTATGGTTTAGGGATAGATTTCATTTAGGGATCAGGTCAAGTTTAGGGCTAAATTTAGGACATACGTTCGCCATGGTAAAAAAACGCGCGCTATCCTCACATTTACCCAATTACAAATATTTGTCATTTGTACCTATTATTATTAAAGTACGATCACTGAGTGAGAGAATCAGTACGAGGTCAGAAAAAAATGGCCCCTGGTCAAGTTACAAACCGCCACCTAGGATGAGAAATTGGATATAGTAACATTAACATTTGAGAGAATTTATGTCAGAATGTAGAGACAGGAGTCATAGAATTAGGACTACCACTACCATGTGAAGTGGGATGGAACGCAAAAAAATGGTAGTCCCAGGAGGTGGGGGGGGGGGGCAAATGGTGATCTTAGTAAAGACTCTAGGGAAGGGATTCTTAACCTTTTCGTAGCGCTGCAGGCCCACTTTGTTTAAAAGTAATGCACAACAAAATTCACCAGAAAAAGGGGGAGGGAACGAAAAAAAAGGGGAGCCCGGGGGGGGGGGGGGGGGGGGGCAAATGGTGATCTTAGTAAAGACTCTAGGGAAGGGATTCTTAACCTTTTCGTAGCGCTGCAGGCCCACTTTGTTTAAAAGTAATGCACAACAAAATTCACCAGAAAAACATTTACTGCTGCTAATCAAAATGCATAAAAAATGATTAAAAAAAAAAAAGCAGCTAGCAATGGCAGCAAATACAATGTTCTGGTCTTCCCATGAATATCAAAATACTGCACCTCAGGTTTGTAAAGGACAGTAATAGACACAGGGAATTTTTATTGTGGGGGGTGCAGAGATTTGTGACATAATATATTTGAATGGGGCTAACTTTTTTGTGACAATGGGGGTCAAAAATCTACCCTCACTTTGGTGAAAATTTGTAAACATAAAAAAAATATTACAACTGCATTGAGCCTTGACAATGCTTTACAAAAACACGAAGATCAACTTTCTAGCTCAAGTGGTTGAAATGTTATGTATTTTCTAGTAAGACCTCAAAACCACTATTTTACTATTAGTATGTCTATGGACATGGGAATTTTTCTCCACACTTCATGGCCCGTATTTTGCTTTTATAATTATGCCTATAACTTCAACAGATCCTGGTACTGGTAGTTATGTCACCTGACAGTCCTGGGCTCTTCTCTCCACAACACACTCAATAATTGTTTGACCAATGCCTTGGATGTCAGGAACGAATTCATGAGGCAGGTAAGGGCACACATTCTTCAATGAGGAACACTCAAGGTGTGGGAGTTTACCATCAGGGTCCCATTTGGAGAGCTCTGCTCATGACCATACAATAAATGTTTCCCATGATGTTTTACTAGTGCATCTGTTTTTGCTACATTTCATTGCTATAAGATAAGATTCTTTTCTTTATTCAAATAAATGTAAATGTGCTTTGATTACATTTGTGCCAGACCAGCTTTCGACTAAAGGAAATATTTTAGGGTGCTCTTATCTATTAATGAATTTTGATTACCTTTTTTAGCACGATAGCTGTATTTCATATCAAATTAAAGGAAATTAGACAGAGAATAATAATATTTATATTATTATAAGATTAAACATAAGACAATAATTGTTAACATTTTATTGGTAATTTGAGATTATCCTTTTTTGATCGGAAAGAGTTTTATTTTTTGAAATTATTCCATTTCCTGAAGGAATTACACCCATTTTTGTAATGTTAATGTCAAACAAAGGAAACAGTTTCTTTGCATATGTATAGATACACAAAGGTCAAACACATTATTTATGAAATATTTTACTTTTAGTACAAATTTTTGTGTGTGTGGTCCTTTCTGAAACAACCCTAACACACAGAAGAGGCCTCCCTGTGCATCCGATGCACACATAGCAGCAGCGTTTGGTTATTTTGTGCATTGAACAGTATGCTACTAAGCACACGGTTCGCTGTAAATAATGCCTGTCAATCATGCATGTCGTAATTAACCAGGTGCTTATTTTCACAGAGATGCTCGTTTGGACTGTTGATGGGATTTTTCAACGTTTGATAGTTTGGGCACAGGGTAATGAGTGTTTCAGGGTTCTGGGCTGTAGAAACTATTCTTCCTGTATCTTTTCTGCCTAATTTCCGACTTCTCTTTGCAGGTGCAGGAGCAGTGTTATCTGAATCCTCACTGTCGCCATTGTAAAAAAGTGGTTTTGAGGTCCTTACTAAATAATTCATAACTTTTTAACCACTTGAGCTAGAAAGTTGATCTTGGTGTTCCTGTAAACCATTATCTTGGCTCTGCAGCTGTGGTAAGTTGTATTTTTTAAAATGTGTTGAAATTTTTACCTGATTTAAAAACAACTATTTACACAAACCTCCAGACTGTTGATACAAAAACTGTTTATGACTTTATCACTTGTATTAAGATTTCACCAATTATTCAATGCTGCCAGTCTGCAGCCCTAATCATTGTTTGTTAATCTGGCAGGTCCATGGCAAGGGAGATGTGCGAGATAAGACTAAACTTTTACTGGAGCGCTTAAAGATGGTGGAAGCAGAGAACAGCTCTTTTGACTTAGAGAAGGAACAAAAAAGATAGCTGTATGAGAAATGTCATGATGACATTGCCAGTCAGCTTGTCCAGGTAGTTATCTTAATTCTGTAACTGGCAAGAACATTTTTCTGTTGCGCCAAACCATTTTTAGCATTTTCATATGCTTGTCAAAAAGTGCAAAATCCCAGACTAAATGTATTCAGAGACCCTTACAAGTAGACATTTTCTTAAAGTGCATTAAACAAGGTATCTTATAGTATGAAAAGAATTTGTTTTAATATTATGTATGTTGATATTGACCTTGACCTTAACAGTGTGAGTAAAATGTTACTACTTAAAATCTGAGTCCAACCCAAAATAATGCCCCATAAATTGTTCAGAACATCATAAAATACTTTCAGAAATGAAAAAGTTATAGTTAATTATATTGAAAATCGTAATATTGGTG
This sequence comes from Lymnaea stagnalis, assembly GCA_964033795.1. Classification (NCBI taxonomy): domain Eukaryota; kingdom Metazoa; phylum Mollusca; class Gastropoda; family Lymnaeidae; genus Lymnaea; species Lymnaea stagnalis. The sequence continues at coordinate 1,490,476 of CAXITT010000059.1, forward strand.
AATTTTTTCCATTCACAACCTTCAAATTTCTGTCATAAAAAATAACAAAATTCATGGGGGAAAGCAGGAAATGGGTTCAAATATTCTTTTTCAATTGCAGTTATTAAATCCATTTTTATTAATTAATTCTCTAGAACATACACAAACATAAATGTCTTTGGGATACAATATTTGTCTTACTCTGTTCGATATCCACCATTTCCCAATCTGCTTAGGGATAAAATTGTCAACATCTGACTCTTATGTCGCCATCACCGTTAGAGTTAATACTCTAATTACTGGCACATGGAATATCTCTGATATCGCTTTGTTCATGCTAATCTATTTGAAATAATTCCAATAAAGAAATTTTTGTTGATTATGACCAGAGTGGGGGACCCTCTTCGACATCAGAAATTATGTCTGTGAAAAAATATAAGAAAATTTCCCCCCCCAATTAATCACACTAAATCCCTGATAAAAGCACATGAGCATACAGACAGTAACACAAATAGAAAGCAAACTTATTCATTTAGAGTGATGCACATGAGCATACAGACAGTAACACAAATAGAAAGCAAACTTATTCATTTAGAGTGATGCACATGAGCATACAGACAGTAACACAAATAGAAAGCAAACTTATTCATTTAGAGTGATGCACATGAGCATACAGACAGTAACACAAATAGAAAGCAAACTTATTCATTTAGAGTGATGCACATGAGCATACAGACAGTAACACAAATAGAAAGCAAACTTATTCATTTAGAGTGATGCACATGAGCATACAGACAGTAACACAAATAGAAAGCAAACTTATTCATTTAGAGTGATTTCCCATTAAACACTATACATTAGATCATTTGCCTTTTTAATAATGATTTTGCTAGCGGCAGATGATATCGCCCAAGACAACTCATAAAAGTGTATAACGGCTAATGATTGGCTGTTATGATAGTTACAGGGCTACATTTTTTTTTACCTAACACATAGCTCTCCTTGTGAGTTCATTCATTGAATAAAATTGGTTATTTATTTTTTTGCTTACAATATCAAAGTAAATAAAAATTATTCAGTTTAAATTTTTCTTTCAACAAATGTGAAACTTGATGAATACATTTTTCTATTTGAAATGTCTTTCATGGCTTAAGTCTTTTATGGCTAATATTTGCCTGGCTAATGTTTTTTTATGAATAATTTCTTTCATTATTATTGTCTTTCATGGCTAATTTCTTTCATGGCTAATTTCTTTCATGGCTAATTTCTTTCATGGCTAATATCTTTCTTGGCTAATTTCTTTTTGGCTGATGTCTTTCATGGCTAATTTCTTTCATGGCTGATGTCTTTCATGGCTAATTTCTTTCATGGCTGATGTGCCCATTCCATAAATTGTTTTACCAATAACTGGGAGTGAGCCCGGACAAGATTCAAACCCACCGTCTCTAAAACATGCGACTGGCTATCTTACCAGGATGGGTAATGGCGATAGATTGATGTTACCAGGGTGGGTAATGGCGGTAGATTGATGTTACCAGGGTGAGGGACGTCGGTAGCTTGATGTTACCACGTTGGGAAATGGCGGTAGCTTGATCTTACCAGGGTGGGTAATGGCGGTAGATTGATGTTACCATGGTGGGTGATGGCGGTAGTTAGCCTGTTACCTTCAATTATTAAATAATCTTAGTTTAAATAAATTTGAAAAAATTAGTTTTAAAGAGGGAGAAAATGTCAAGTTCTTAAGTGTTCATTTACTGGTCCATGCAGTTTAAACCAGATCAAGTCAGAGAGTTTCATGGATGCTTGTTGTTTTCATTATCTAGTACCACCAACTACATTTGATTTAATCAATAATTCTATTCAATTGATTAGAAATGTCAGTTTAACAACAATAGAATTATTGTTTTAACATTAAATAATTCACACCTCTAAGTTGTGCACATCTGTAATTGGCACCTCTAAGTTGTGCACATCTGTAATTGGAACCTCTAAGTTGTGCACATGATTAATTAGCACCTCTAAGTTGTGCACATCTGTAATTGGAACCTCTAAGTTGTGCACATCTGTAATTGGAACCTCTAAGTTGTGCACATTTGTAATTGACAGCTGTAAGATGCGCACATCTGCCCCTAAAATGTATACACATTGTATACATTATATATTCTGCATGTTTATTAAGATACTGTATCTTATGATTTTGAGACGATATTGTACGATATGCACATCTGCCCCTAAAATAAGCAGCCTCACTTCTGATTAATGGTGAAGGGTTTACTGCAACATGCATATATTAATGATGTTTTAGAGTTTAAAAATGATATGCCTGCAAAAAATAATTTTGAGGCAATATAGTCCGATTTTAGGAGTTCGATGGAAAATTTAGATTTATTAAATCTTTTTAAAATAGTTAAGTTTTGCATGTGTGAATCGATGCAGTATAAAGTAAGGCACTGTTTACCTAGTTAAATTTAATGCAAAGTCAATAAGTAGAGAGTGACCACAGAATGCTAAGTCAATAAGTAGAGAGTGACCACAGAATGCCAAGTCAATAAGTAGATAGTGACAATAGAATGCCAAGTCAATAAGTAGATAGTGGCCACAGAATCCTAAGTCAATAAGTAGATAGTGGCCACAGAATGCCAAGTCAATAGGTAGATAGTGGCCACAGAATGTTAAGTCAATAAGTAGATAGTGACCACAGAATGCCCAGTCAATAAGTAGATAGTGACCACAGAATGCCAAGTCAATAGGTAGATAGTGGCCACAGAATGCCAAGTCAATAAGTAGATAGTGACCACAGAATGCCAAGTCAATAAGTAGATAGTGACCACAGAATGCCAAGTCAATAGGTAGATAGTGACCACAGAATGCCAAGTCAATAAGTAGATAGTGGCCACAGAATGCCAAGACAATAAGTAGATAGTGACCACAGAATGCCAAGTCAATAAGTAGATAGTGACCACAGAATGCCAAGTCAATAAGTAGATAGTGACCACAGAATGCCAAGTCAATAAGTAGATAGTGACCACAGAATGCCAAGTCAATAAGTAGATAGTGACCACAGAATGCCAAGTCAATAAGTAGATAGTGACCACAGAATGCCAAGTCAATAAGTAGATAGTGACCACAGAATGCCAAGTCAATAAGTAGATAGTGACCACAGAATGCCAAGTCAATAAGTAGATAGTGACCACAGAATGCCAAGTCAATAAGTAGATAGTGACCACAGAATGCCAAGTCAATAAGTAGATAGTGACCACAGAATGCCAAGTCAATAAGTAGATAGTGACCACAGAATGCCAAGTCAATAAGTAGATAGTGACCACAGAATGCCAAGTCAATAAGTAGATAGTGACCACAGAATGCCAAGTCAATAAGTAGATAGTGACCACAGAATGCCAAGTCAATAAGTAGATAGTGACCACAGAATGCCAAGTCAATAAGTAGATAGTGACCACAGAATGCCAAGTCAATAAGTAGATAGTGACCACAGAATGCCAAGTCAATAAGTAGATAGTGACCACAGAATGCCAAGTCAATAAGTAGATAGTGACCACAGAATGCCAAGTCAATAAGTAGATAGTGACCACAGAATGCCAAGTCAATAAGTAGATAGTGACCACAGAATGCCAAGTCAATAAGTAGATAGTGGCCACAGAATGCCAAGACAATAAGTAGATAGTGACCATAGAATGCCAAGTCAATAAGTAGATAGTGACCATAGAATGCCAAGTCAATAAGTAGATAGTGACCACAGAATGCCAAGTCAATAAGTAGATAGTGGCCACAGAATGCCAAGACAATAAGTAGATAGTGACCATAGAATGCCAAGTCAATAAGTAGATAGTGACCATAGAATGCCAAGTCAATAAGTAGATAGTGACCACAGAATGCCAAGTCAATAGGTAGATAGTGACCACAGAATGCCAAGTCAATAAGTAGATAGTGGCCACAGAATGCCAAGACAATAAGTAGATAGTGACCATAGAATGCCAAGTCAATAAGTAGATAGAGACCATAGAATGCCAAGTCAATAAGTAGATAGTGACCACAGAATGCCAAGTCAATAGGTAGATAGTGACCACAGAATGCCAAGTCAATAGGTAGATAGTGGCCACAGAATGCCAAGTCAATAAGTAGATAGTGGCCACATAATGCCTAGTCAATAGGTAGATAGTGACCACAGAATGCCAAGTCAATAAGTAGATAGTGACCACAGAATGCCAAGTCAATAAGTAGATAGTGACCACAGAATGCCAAGTCAATAGGTAGATAGTGGCCACAGAATGCCAAGTCAATAAGTAGATAGTGACCATAGAATGCCAAGTCAATAAGTAGATAGTGGCCACAGAATGCCAAGTCAATAAGTAGATAGTGGCCACAGAATGCCAAGTCAATAAGTAGATAGTGACCATAGAATGCCAAGTCAATAAGTAGATAGTGGCCACAGAATGCCAAGACAATAAGTAGATATTACTTTTAGACAGCTGGTAGGATTTTCCCCCATCCTGTGTTTTAAGCTTGACCAAAACATAAACTGGAAAGAACGGGACACTTTAAAGGTCGGTTGTTTTGTTTTTTTTTGGGGGGGGGGGAGTTTGGGACATCAATACTAAAAATATTATTGCAAACTGTGCTCTTGGCTGGACTTTGAGAGCGTCCCTTTTTAATATAGTTCCACTCTTTGGAATACTCCGCCATAAACTTACATTGACACTTGGGCATAATTAATGTCTACATGAGAAGATAATATAAAAATTAAAGAATAAAGTTCAACACCTAATACAAATACGAACAGGCCGGCAGGGATCACACATAAGACAAACACATTAGGTGTAGCGGTAGCGGAATCTGCGCAGTTACATCATCCCCCACCCCCCCCCCGCAGCTTCAAGTCTCGTATCTTTCGCTATATATTTACATATAAGATCTATGGCAGGGACAGTGGCTTCGTTGGCTTCACAACTATAATTCTTGTATGAAATATCTTTAGTAAACAAACTAAGTCCTCAACTGCCATTACCGTACTCAAAGAACAACACTCTACCACCATCTACAATAATAATACGTCATATCCTTTTCCACACAATACGTCACAAGATACCAAGAATAATGGATAAAACAACAACACACATAATCTCAAACCAACACGCCATCACACCACACACTCAAGTCCCTAACATTCCTCCCCCCCGCTTCCCTTGACATTAATTTGAAAAATTCATGTCACCCACAAATACATATCCCAAAATGTGTCAATAGACATCAAACAATTAACACGAGTAAATACCAAATGTAAACCAATCAATTGCAATATTACATTTTCAATTAAGCGCCATGTATTACAAACAGACTTATAACACATTGCCACTCCAAAATGTTTAACCAATCTGGCAACATACATAAAATTGTTAGTATCACCTCCCAACTCAACAAAGTCAAACCCTTAAATACAATTTGGTTCTGAGCAATTCCTGCTCCCAAACATAATATATCATCTTCACGTGTACATTATGAAAACAAAATTTCTCTCATCCAACTCGAACAATTGGGGAAAAAAAATAGCCTCCTCCTTGTAACTAAGGTAAAAACCATGAGCCACAGCAAAATTGTCTGAGTTGGAGATGGACTCGACACGCCCCCCCCCCCGTTTTAGGAATGTCCTTGACAAGCTCAAAACCTCAACGTCGTGATTATCGTAGCCTGTCCAGGTCCCAATATTTTCGAACCTCGGACAAGATCCAAATCTCCTTTTTGTCAAAATCCCAGCGTCGCCCAATATCGCAGTGGTTCGCATAATCATCCCCCCTACTTAGGCATGTTCAAAACAGTAGCATCTAAACATTGCTATGTCCTAAGGATACTGCCTAGGTGACTAAATTCTGAAACCATCACCAGGATATCTTGCACGAGGATTCCACTATACCGCCCTGACTATTTAAACCGCTTGTCTCAGGCACAAATGTATAGTGTCTGTACACTCAGTGTTTTGCCATAGAAAGAATACAATATAATTTCATAATGTTATTACCATGAAAATTAATTTTAAAAATGAACAATGACATACAAGCTTTTGAAAACTACATCTTAAAAATGAAAACTTCAATGCTAAATTTTAACGTCTGTTAGATTTTATATACGCCTTCAAATTAGGAAAATTTATAACATTGACAACAAAATTATTGTCCCGCACACAAAAATTGACCCCAAAATAAACGAAACTCTGCCTGTTAAAAGGAAAAAAAAAATTAACATCTATGGACACATGTGGACATCCTTAAATTGTCCAGTCCCAAATTCATATTTAAAGAGGGCGGGATATTACGCCTGTCAGTCGCCTGACAAAAAGCGTGCACACTTTTCCACCAGCTTAACTCTTCACTCTCAATTCTCACAGCTTAACTCTTCCCTCTCAATTCTCACTTGCTTCATTTTGTTATGGCCTTTTGACACATTATTGACTAACAAATGCAATCTTTGCACATTAAATTCTTAAATATAATAATTTCATCATCATTAAAATTGCAACCATGAACAAAATCAGTTAAAATGACGAAATCAACAAAATCACCTCCCAACTCATGGAAAACTTACACGTCCACCAAATTACAAAAAATGGACCTGTCATGGCTCTCAAAATTTGAGCACTCCTGGCTCTCGTGATCATAAATATCACACACATGAAAATTCAAACATATTTTCTCTTCTCCCCCCATCTCAGGGAATCAACTCATAGCCTTCAAGTCAGGTTTATATTCATTATTAAAAAAGTTAACCTTGGTGTCCCCACGGTTCTCAAACCTCCAGTAACTAGTGTCTATTACATCACAAAATTCCCCGACTGGACTACTACCCTCGGAGCTCCACGTAAGGTGGTCTCCTATGACTTCCACCTTGTTAAACATACGCTCCCTCGACAAGCTCACCACCTCTACCTCGTGATCTCCGTAGCTTGTCCACTTCTTAATATTATCAACATCGCCCTCTTGCACAAAATCAACATCTGCTTGCTGTATACAATCAGGAAATGCCTCTGGTACTAAACTAAGATCTCCCTCATGTATAAAATTAACAAATCCCTCCTGTACCAAGTCAATATCTTCTTGGTTTACAAAATCAATAAATCCCTCCTGTACTAAACCAGCATCTCCTTTGTTTACAAAATCAACAAATATATCCTGTATTAAACCAACATGTCCTTGTTGTACACAATCAACAATGCCCTCCTGCATCAAACCAAAATCTCCTTGCTGTACAGAAACAACATTTCCCTCCTGTACTAAACCAGCATCTCCTTTGTTTACAAAATCAACAAATATCTCTTGTATTAAACCAACATGTCCTTGCTGTACAAAATCAATATCTGCCTCTTGTACCAGGCCAGTTCTAATTACAGTCTCTATGTCAATTGAAATGTCCTCAAGACTACACTGTTCTATGCCTACATTCAGTACAACTGCGTCAATTTTCTCACACACAGCACCCAGTTTTTCAATATCCCGGCATGTAAAATTTCTATCTGACTCCTGACATTCAGCTACATTTAAAACATTTCTGGCCTCCTTAATGTCAACCCTATGGTCATTTAAATTTACCCCGTTAATTGCCCCTATAATCAAATCGTTCTCCCTATCCTCAGCCACATCAGCAGCACATTCCTCAGGATATCTAAGTTCCTCCCCAACTCGTTAATATGTTTCTTAACCTCTTTGACAAAAGTGATTTTACTCATTTTAACTTTCACCCACTGCCTCCCGGTTTTCTTAGCCACACGAATATCATCTCTCTGTCTCTCCCTCTTCCATTTCTCAACTTCAGCCACTTGTTTCCTACTTAATTCTTCTCTCCAGATATTACGTTTTTCCTGCTACATTAATTCTGCCTGTGCCAGCTCCTGGTCCAGCTGTTCTCTCCTAACCTGTCGTTCTTGTTCTTCTTGTTCTAGCCTATCTTGTCTATCCCTCTTTTCCCTTTCTAGCCTATCTTGTCTATCTCGTTCTCTAGCTTGTCTATCTCGTTCTTCCCATTCTAGTCTAGCTTGTCTTTCACGTTCTTCCCGTTCTAGCCTTTCTTGTCTATCTCGTTCTCTGGCTTGTTTATTTCGCTCTTCTTCCCGTTCTAGTCTAGCTTGTCTTTCACGTTCTTCCCGTTCTAGCCTATCTTGTTCTATCAGTTTCCTTTCCACCCACCTAGTAAGAGCCTCGTCTTTATAACCCAGGTCCTCTCCAAACTCTTGTAGTTCCAGGATATAGGTTTCATCTACACTCGTTGTTTCCATTGTTTATAATCATAAATTTAATAATTGGACAGGGTCCAATACAACAGACTAAAATAATACATTTAAATATGTCATATAACACAAAAAGTATGTATATCTATCTATCTATATATGTTTATGAACAAAATCTTACCTAACTATAAAGAGAACACAAATAAAACAAGTAACTTAAGTCTTTATCTTGTCCCTCACGGATCTCTGGACCACCGGTATTGGTCTTGTCACTAATGTGTTGAACGGCCAGCCGTAAACTGTCAAATTGGGGTACAGCACAGTGCACAGCAGGACACAGTAACGTTAGGATGCAGTCACAGAGGGATACAGG
>CAXITT010000059.1:1500221-1522055 GCA_964033795.1 Lymnaea stagnalis
GAGACCCAAACATTCTTGAGTTGTTGGAAGGCTGCTCTTGCTTTTCCTATCCTTATTTTGACGTCCGCATCTGTACCACCTTGTTTATCTACCATGCTGCCAAGGTAAACAAAACTGTCCACCTCCTCAAGGGCTTCTCCTTCAAGCATAATGGGTGATGTACTGGTGGCATTAACCTTGAGGATTTTACTCTTCCCTTTGTGGATGTTGAGACCCATGCTAGCAGAAGTGGCTGCGACAATGTTTGTTTTCTCCTGCATCTGTTGTTGGGTATGTGCAAGAAGTGCAAGATCATCAGCAAAGTCAAGATCATCCAGTTGATCCCACAAGGTCCATTGGATGCCATTTCTTTTCTGCTGTGTAGATGTTTTCATCACCCAGTCAATGGCTAACAGGAAGAGGAATGGTGACAGCAAGCAACCTTGTCTCACACCAGTCTTCACCTGGAAAGCATCTGTCAACTGCTGGCCATGGATAAACTGCCGAGTTATCCATGGCCATGGTCAACTGCCATTACCGTACTCAAAGAACAACACTCTACCACCATCTACAATAATAATACGTCATATCCTTTTCCACACAATACGTCACAAGATACCAAGAATAATGGATAAAACAACACACATAATCTCAAACCAACACGCAATCACACTATACATTCAAGTCCCTAACAGGGAACAGTGCAAATATCAGGCGAGCCCACATCACTACTGGCACTGGAAACACAGCTAGCCAAAATATTACTTGAAGTTATATTTCAAATTAGGAAGTTTTAGTGATTTTAAAATGTGTTTGGTTAAAAAAACAGGACATTTAGGCATCCCAAGAGACTTTTTCGGGACAACGGGTAAGATTGCGAAAAAACGGGACAATCCCGTTTTTACAGGACGTTTGGTCACCCTATGTGCTTTATGTTTCCTTCCCCTACCCAGACAATGATCCAACTTGTGCATTCATTTCAAACATCACTAGACAATGATCCAACTTGTGCATTCATTTCAAACATCACTAGACAATGATCCAACTTGTGCATTCATTTCAAACATCACTAGACAATAATCCAACGTGTGCATTCATTTCAAACATGACTAGACAATGATTCAATGTGTGCATTCATTTCAAACATCACTAGACAATGATTCAATGTGTGCATTCATTTCAAACATCACTAGATAATGATTCAATGTGTGCATTCATTTCAAACATCACTAGATAATGATTCAATGTGTGCATTCATTTCAAACATCACTAGACAATGATCCAACTTGTGCATTCATTTCAAACATCACTAGACAATGATCCAACTTGTGCATTCATTTCAAACATCACTGGACAATGATCCAACTTGTGCATTCATTTCAAACATCACTAGACAATGATCCAACTTGTGCATTCATTTCAAACATCACTAGACAATGATCCAACTTGTGCATTCATTCTGTTAAAAAATCACTAGACGATGATTTAACGTGTGCATTCATTTCAAACATGACTAGACAATGATTCAATGTGTGCATTCATTTCAAACATCACTAGACAATGATTCAATGTGTGCATTCATTTCAAACATCACTAGATAATGATTCAATGTGTGCATTCATTTCAAACATCACTAGATAATGATTCAATGTGTGCATTCATTTCAAACATCACTAGATAATGATTCAACGTGTGCATTCATTTAAAAAATCCCTGGAAAATGATTCAAATTATGCATTCATTTCAAACATCACTAGGAAACAAACCATTAGTGATGTCATTAAATATAAGATTACTTGACATGTCATTAAATGCTTTATATTTCCTCCCCCCACCCTGTGCTTTATATTTCCTCCCCCCACCCTGTACTCTATGTATCCAAGAAAACTCCTCATGTTCTCATGAGTCAGATCATAGAATAGGATTACATTTTTTTTTCTTTAAAGTAAAGTATTATAAAGTAGATGCAAACAAAATTGTAAAATAACAATAAATATTTTGATTGTAATATTTAGTTTTTTCACTTCCAGGTAGATACATTCTACACAAGAGACAGTGGGATCCAAGATGTTTCAGTCAATCTGACTGTACACCACATCTTGGCTGACATCTGACTGTACACCACATCTTGGCTGACATCTGAATGTACACCACATCTTGGCTGACATCTGAATGTACACCACATCTTGGCTGACATCTGAATGTACACCACATCTTGGCTGACATCTGAATGTACAGCATATCAACTTGGCTGCCATATGAATGTACACCATATCATCTTGGCTGACATCTGAATGTACACCATATCTTGGCTGACATCTGAATGTACACCATATCATCTTGACTGACATCTGAATGTACACCATTTCTTGGCTGACATCTGAATGTACACCATATCATCTTGGCTGACATCTGAATGTACACCATATCATCTTGGCTGCCCTCTGAATGTACAGCACACCATCTTGGCTGCCATCTGAATGTACAACATACCATCTTGACTGACATCTATCTGAATGTACAGCACACCATCTTGGCTGACATCTGAATGTACCTCATACCATGTTGACTGACATCTGAATGTACAACATACCAACTTGGCTGACATCTGAATGTCTCAACCCAAGTAAACAAGTTTACCCTATTATTATTAATAAATGTCTACTAACACACAACTAAACTTTTTAGACTTTTCAATCAACCTGTTCAGTGTTTTAATCTCTCAAACTTTAACCTTGCTGGTTTTAAACCTATACTATTTTTCATGTGTAATTCAAAGAACTGTCACCTTGTTGTATGAATGTGCTGGCTGTTCCATCGGATCATTTACAAAAACTAACAATATAGAATTTTTAATTACCCGCCCTAATCTGTCTTGGCATGAAGACTGAATGAAAAGATGTATTACCTTGACCATTTGATGCAAATAGACTGATGAGCTGAAAAAATTACCCTAATCCTGTTGGTACAAATAGACTGATAAGCTGAAAAAATTACCCTAATCCTGTTGGTACAAATAGACTGATAAGCTGAAAGAATCACCTTAATACTGTTGGTACATATTAATGTATTTCCAGTTGACTTGATGCTTTCATGATCTAAAATTAAATTAATTTAAATATTAACTTAAATTTTAAATAATTTTAATATTACTAGACAATGATTCAACATATGCATTCATTTCAAACATCACTAGACACAATACTATGAAACAAATCATTAGTGACACATCATTTGACAATTGACTAAAACTCAAATTACAAGACAACTGACTAACAAAGAAGTCACAAGACAAGTAACTAACAAACAAATCACTAGTGACACATCACTTAGACAAGTGACTTACAAACAAATCACTAGTGACACATCACTAGACAAGTGACTAACTAACAGTCAAATCACTAGACAAATAACTATCACAAACAAATCACTAGACAGCTAACAAATCACTAGTGACATTACTAAACTAGTGACTTACAAACAAATCACCAATCAAGTGACTAACAAACTAGTGACACATCACTGGGTCAAACACTGAATGAAAAGCATAATAATAAATTCATGTTTATTACAACACTAATTTAGAATGTCCTACAAAACTCTAACAGTAGTATTCGCTGAATGGACAAGAGGTGCTGGGTGGCCGAGCGGTCTAAACTGTCTCAAACTAAATAGCCGTTGGTCCGGAGTTCAATCCCCATCAAAGCCATCCCAAGCACCCCGGGTGGATGGGACTCGTTAGCCTTGGACGGCAACCCATCTAAGAGAAGGCTAACTCTGAATTAAAACCAGGAGCCAGAATGATCAACAAATTGATCGTGGGCCCCTCAAATATAAGAAGAAGAAGAGGTGGATTCGAATGAATGAATGAAGATCAGTCAGCACATGACAACTAAATTCTAGTTGTTTTTTTTATTAAAATAAAAAGGAAGAAGATTTTCACCTTCAATAAGCAATTTTTTTTGTGAATTTAAAAAAAGTGGGAGTATGGTATGTCTCATTAATGCTAAAGCCATTAAATACTTAACACTTTATTCTTTCTTCCAAAAATTGCTATTTGAGACAATTAAATTTTAAAACATATTTCAAAGAGCAAAAGTAAACTGGTCTTTCTGCAGCATGAAATTTAGTTTCACCAAAAATCAGTTTGTAGCAATTAACAATTTAGTGATCATAATATGCTTTTGATTCACCTAAGACTAGTCTTGATAAGAATTCCAAAATAATGGGATAAGAATTTTTCCATTGTATAAGATGTTCCATTAGGAAAAAAGAAATCCTAACGTTAGTGGATAAAGGAATCAAGTGGAACGTCACATAAGTCTTAGTCTAGAATTATCCATGTTACCATTATCTGAATGTTTAAGTGAAACCAGTTAAATTTAAACTTTCTAGAGCTTGCAATGCAAGGTTGGGTACGCATTATGTCTGCAACTCAAAGGCTAGTAATTGTTATTTAACCTTGCAATGCAAGGTTGGGTACGCATTATGTCTGCAACTCAAAGGCTAGTAATTGTTATTTAAGCTTGCAATGCAAGGTTGGGTACGCACTATGTCTGCAACTCAAAGGCTAGTAATTGTTATTTAAGCTAGCAGTTATAAAGTAACTTACCCTAAGAGTAAGCTACAAACTAGCATGTAAGTTTTTATTTTTTTTAAATGAATTAAACTATAATAGGGACAAAGTATTTACTTTGTATTTATTTAAAACGTATTAAAATAAAACTTAAAAAGAAAATGCATTTATAATAATGTACATATCTTAGAAATATTTAATTTATTATTCACTTTAATCATATATCTGGTACCGGTACTTCAATTATAATTTTATTATTAACATGTATTAACAATAGAACAAAACATACAAAAAAGAAAGATCATTGACAAAAAAGGGGAAACACACACAGAGACTCCAAAGATCATAACAAATTTGAAAAATACTACACACAACTTTTTGGGACAGAAAACTGAGTCAGATATACAAGATAAGTGCACAAAATTTAGACAAAAACTGTCCAGCATGAGCAAAACAAAACACCGGGGCCAGATGGCCTTACAACGGAATTCTACCTTTTCCTTTTCACAGCATTTTAGACCAATTTGACATGCCACACTAGAAGAAGCTTACAGCAACAATGAGTTTATCACACTCAATGAATACTTCATACGTAATGCTTGTACCAAAAAAAAGATACAGACTGAACACAACTTAAAAATTACAGACCCATATCTTTACTTAACACAGACTATAAAATTCTCACAAAAACTATAGCAAATAAATTAAAACCACATTTAAATACTCTAATACATATAAACCAACAATGCATCATCAAAGGCAGGGACCTACATAACCACAATCATAATCATTTCATTAGAGACCTTATTCAATATTCAAATGACAAAAACATCCAAACTTGCATATTATCACTAGACCAAGAAAAAGCCTTTGATAGGGTAGACCATAAATACCTACATAAAATATTACAACACAACTAGGAGATTATTTTATACAAGTCCCCCATTAGTAATCTTATAATTGATAACACACTTTCTAAAGACATTAAAATTGACAGATCAGTTAGACAAGGGTGTCCCCTTTCCCCTTACCTTTATATCCTATCCTTTGAACCTTTGTTAGAGAGCATTAGAAGGGAGGAGAGTATTAAAGGAGTAAGGATCCCTGGAGGTAATGAAACGAAAGTCACTGCATATGCAGATGACACAAGTTTTTTTCCTATTGATGATAAATCTATTTCAAAAATAATATCAATATTTCAAGAATTTGGAAGAGGTAGTGGGTCTTAAAATAAACATAACTAAATCTGAAATTATGGGGATTAGGTAAGTGGAAAGATAGACTAGATTTCCCTTTAGAAATTGTAAGGAAAGATAGTCTTAGGATTTATTGGCATTTATTTTTCAAACAAACAGACTCAAACTAACACAGAAACATGGCAAAATATTGAACAATCAATAAAAAACATAATTGACAGACATAAATACACAGCACACACAATTTTTGGCCGGAGCACAATCATAAACACATATGTAATTCCTAAAACAATATACACAGGGAACATATGGGGACCTCCACCAGCCATTTTAAGACAAATCAACTTACACATCAGGAATTACATATTTCATGGAACAATACAAAACATTAAACATACATCATAATCCAATCTAAATTAGAAGGGGGGATTAATTTACAAGACATATAAACAAAACTAGAAGCACTTAGAATCAAATTTATAGGACAAGCCATTAGAAAGAAGGAGGAAAATTTATTTACACATTATTACATTAGGAAAAGGTTAGGACAGTTAATAAAAATTGATAACAACACACCCCATTACCTGGGAAGAAAACAATCGGATTTTCATATGGCATGCATTCAAGCATTAAAAAGCAACGAAACACTTGTACACAAGACAACCAAAGAAATTTACACACATTTAATAAAGAAACAAGCAATACCACTCTAGGATAAAATGGACACATGTATATGGAACAATTAAACACTAAGAATACATTTAAAAATTCACACATTAAAGAAATCGAAAATAAAGACAAAGAAATAACATATAGACTCAAAAACAGCATGACACCTGTATCATCAAAACCATACAAGAACAGAGTTAGGCACATGGAATGTCCACTCTGCAGGACAGGGGCTGATGAGACAGAACAACATTTATATCTGACGTGCAACACAATATTACAGACTAAATCTACACTTAAACAAATCATACAAGCAAATACTGTTCACCCTGTAGATATAGACAGAGCTATAACACTAACAATACCAGCATTCTTAAACAAGAAACAACACACAATAAGTCTAATATTACTTTCACAATACAGAAAACATTTATGGCACCACAAACATAATTACACAAACATGTTTTAGATTTAAAATACAAAACATAATTCAAAACATAAGTTAAGAAAATATAATGACAAAATAATACATTCAAAAAATTGTTTGTCATTTTAATTCATTTAGACATTATGTTAAAAAATTTATAATGGCAACAAATGTTTAATTTAGTACAAACCATTATAATGTAAAAATTTTGTTTAGTTAAAACTTTGGAAAATTTGCCTGTAATTATGTTAGTTTTACTCTGTATATATATTGAATGATTTTAATTTTTTTAAAAATCTACGTGAATGCCTATAAAAAATAGATGTATCATTAACAAGATAATCTACTTGAATTTGATCATTACTAATAAGGATATGATGCAGATACACAGCTTAATGCCTGCTTGTGTTACGTAAACTTCGGACGCCACATTGTCACCCTACATTTGAGCTGTTATTTTACTTTTAGACTTGTTGCTGCTGATAACTCATTCTGTCAAATTTTCAGCCCAAAACAACAAAAAAAGTTTGGTTTTCTTTTGAGTTTCAAGGGGAAGGAAATGGAAATTTGATGACACGAAAAAAAATTCCCAATAACTGCACTAAATTAGAAAATAAAAACAAAATTTAAAATAAAAAATTCATTTAAATAATGTATATGTAAAACGTATTTTTCAAGAGTTGCTTAATCAATACCTTATATGCTTTTTATTAGCTTCCTTAATCATGTTGATTGTTTTAAGATAATAAAAGATACTGTATTTTTATTGATCCAAATAAATGTAATAACAAAAAAAAAATTTAAAACTATTTAAAGAAAATGTAAAAGGAGTATAAATTAAATTTAGAATTAAAAAAATTAAAATTAACGTACTTGATAAAATAAATTTCTAAAAAAAAAAACAACGGTGTTTTTTTTTTCTTTTTTCCCCCAACTTTGCGAATCACGGTCAATGGGAAGCAACCATTAAAAAAACGTATGTTTTTAAGACGGTAGCGATAACTTCCCATTAATTATTATTTTATTTATACGATTCAAGAAAGCGAACTCTTGTTGCCTTGGTTGAAGTTCGTATTATCTTTGTTGTCGTTCCTTAATGTTTTTTTATGAGAATATGGGAACTAACTGCTGTCGCCTTGATATATAAAAGAATTTTTGAGTTGCCTCCATTTAAGACAAAGAACTCTTTGGAACTTAAAGTTTTGTAAAAGTAAAAAGAATAAAAACTTAATTTTATTCACTTTTCTTAAGGTATGGAACTATTTTGAGTTTTGAATTACTTTGCACTCATTATTTTATTTGACTTAAGATAAGAATGCAATTAGTTTTCAAAGTAAAAAGAAACAATTTTTTGGTTGTTCTGTACTATGTTATGAGTGTGTGGCATAAGTTATTAATTTAAAATTAAGCCATTTAGTATTCTACAATAAAATGATAATGATTACCAGTAAATGAGTGATGGACCAAAGCCAAAAAACAATGACAATTTAAAATTTAAAATATTTGGG
The DNA here is from genome assembly GCA_964033795.1 of Lymnaea stagnalis. Lineage (NCBI taxonomy): Eukaryota > Metazoa > Mollusca > Gastropoda > Lymnaeidae > Lymnaea > Lymnaea stagnalis. The sequence goes on from CAXITT010000059.1 coordinate 1,508,577, forward strand.
AAATTTCCTAAAATGATATTTCACCATATTTTTATTATTTTCATGTTCCAATCTTAAATTGCAAATGCAAGCAATTTATGTTTAGTTCAATATGAGTTACAAAATCTTGAGACACTGAGGTCCTCAGAGGAACAATTTTGACAATATGAAGCCATTTTCATTTCATTTGTCATTAGTCACTAGTCTAGTCAGACTGGCTAATGGTAGTTATGGATGCCAAGACGTTCAGGTTAGTCATAGCGATCGATTTAGGGTTCATGTTAGGCATAGGGGTCGATTTAGGGTTCACATTAGGCATAGGTGTCAGGCAACTAAGATGAGGGCCATTGAGTATAATGGCATCCATACTCACCATTTACTGTTAGTCTTAGTGGCTAAGTAAAAGACAAATGAATAGTAGTAGGCCTCATACTACTCCCATGCCCGATACTGATAGGCTAACTACTTTTACTACTAGTAACTAAGATAACTAGTTAAATTTTATAAGGCGGTCATTTAATGGTCTCACTTATTAACATCAAATTTATTCTTTTTATTGAGACTACTAATCATTAATCATTAATTAAATTAATCTCCAACATTAAATGATTAATTACTTAATACATTGCCACCCAGAAAGCTGGACATTATGTCTATGTTAAATAGTTTCTTGACTTATGACTAAAGTTAAGTCTTCAGTGATAACCACAAATACTATTGTTAAATATTAGGTCTAGAGATTAGAATCTGAATTTGAAGAGAATATTTAAATTCAAGGATCAAGAATATTTATTTAAATTTTTTGTTTAGTACTCCACTTAAATAGTGATTTTGAAATTCTTTTATTTTGACAGTCTTACTAACATATAAAATTCCTAACACTTAAGTCACTGAAGAATTAAAAATGCATTGTTGACAACTTTAAATAAAAAGACATTAATCCTTTAGCATTTTATAATAAATTTTGAATCACACATCATAAATATTTAGGCCCTACAAAATTAAGGGAACATGTTATGTGGGAAATATTGTTTTTGGTACCTTGAGAAGTACAGTAGTCATGATGAATATTGTTTGGGGTACATTGAGAAGTACAGTAGAAATAGGAAAATTTCAAGACACTGATGCATGTTATAAAAATTGACCATTTTTTAAAATGGAGGATTAATTTCATAGAACTAGTTTTACATCTTTTCTATCTCACATGTCTGACATGTCTTACTTAAAATAACAAAACTTAGGACTTGAGTGTGATTATAATTCATAAAAATATATGGAAATATAGGTAGAAATACCTTCTTCATTAACATGAGAATGTAAATATTTAATCTAAGGAAATGAGCGAAGCAAAGTATGAGAAGATCTGAAAAAAGGATACAACAAACCATGTAGGCACGTAGCCTTCTTCAGAGAACAAATGACAGTAAAAACAATATAATTAAAAATAAACACTTGGTTACAACGTAGTATTAGAGAGGACAGCAAGAGGAATTAAAAATAAATCTTTATATTAATGTTTGTAAAAGATGTAATTTTTTGGATAATTCTTAAAGGATTTGTTGTTTGTTTTTCATTTATTAAGCCCTTTTATCTATAACATCTGGCTTCTAAAATTTGTTTGCCCAAAAGATTAGTGAGGCCCTAGACTTACGTCTACTGAGGGAAATCTGCCCCTTTCAAATATACAGAACACACTACATTAAACTTGACAAACAAGTTTATAATTTCTCTATTTACAGATTGTTTTTATAAACAACTTTGATGATTTCCTCTAATTGGTGATCTGATTGAAAACAATTTCATGTTTCACTTGACCCAGGTACTGAAATATCCATTAAGTAAGTTGATGTATTTCCAGTTTTTAGTTAGTTTTATTTTAAATGAGATTCAGTAAGTTTTTTTATTTCTGACAAATGCTACTTAGGTTTGAAAGAGTGAGAAGATAAAGACAATGTCATCATAATATATTGTACACTTTAATATATAGTGAAATATTTTTGATATTGTTCTCAATTTTAAATATTTGATCATCAGAACTGAGATCGATCCATGATTCTGTACCACTGAGATACTACATCCATGGTTGTGTGCAGCTGAGATACATCTATGATTGGGTACATCTGAGTAACGTCCATGATTGTGTACAACTGAGAAACAGCATGATTGTGTACCAATTAGATACTACATCCATGAATGGGTACAACTTAGATACATCCATTAATGGGTACAACTGAGATATATCCATGATTGGGTACCACCAAGAGTTTCTTTCATCTGTAACAAAGTCATTGCAAACAGTCTTTATCTTGTTTTGTGTTAAGACTCCTTGAACATCTGACCACCATCAATCTGAATATTTGACCACCATCATCACCAACTTCCATTATGGCCAACTTCCTGAACATTTGACCACCATCAATGCCAACAATCTGAACTTCTGACCACAAACAATGCCAACAATCTGAACATTTGACCACCATTGTGGCCAACTTCCTGGAAATGTAACAACTTCTGCTTATTTCTCTATTTTATTGTAACAATTCCCCCAGTAACCAATGTTAATTAATCTGTCTTTATGCCAATATCAGCAATGTTTTAGCAACACTTGAATGACAACTTAGTGCAATGTACATGGTATAAGATATCGAAATATAACAGAATGCCCTTTCTAATTTTATGCTGTGAATGCTAATTGGGATTTTTAAAGATTTTGTAAAGTTTTTTGAATCAAGTGAATTTAACAATCCCTGATTTTTTAATGATCCAAAAGCCATGTATATATTACATCTAATTGTATCATAGTGGTTCTATTACTTGCCTTAATCAAGGAGAAACTTGTTCTACCACTTGCCCTAATCAAGGAAAGACTTGGTACCAATAATTTGTTCCATTATTTTCAAACTACAAGGTCCTCTTCCAGGCAGCCAGCTCAAGTTCACCAACTCTCCTGCTACTATAGGAATCTGTCACTGACCTCTCTCCTGTCACTGTTCCTACATGCCACTGGCCTCTCTCACTCCTAAACTGTCACTTACCTCTTTAACCACTGTCCCCTCTCCCACACTCTCCTGTCACTGCACACCCGGCCTCTCTCACTCCCCTGCCACTGTCCTCTCTAATACTCTCCCAGTATGCCACTGACCTCTCTCTGGCACACTCCTGTCACTGTACACCATTGGCCTCAACAACCTTCCACACTCTCCTGTCACTGTACACCATTGGCCTCAACAACTTCCCACACTCTCCTGTCACTGTACACCAGTGGCCTCAACAACCTCCCACACTCTCCTGTCACAGTACACCATTGTCCTCTACAACCTCTCCTGTCACTGTACACCATTTGCCTCTACTGTCCACAACCTCTCCTGTCACTGTACACCATTGCCCTCTACTCTCTACAACCTCTCCTGTCACTGTACACCATTTGCCTCTACTGTCTACAACCTCTCCTGTCACTGTACACCATTGGCCTCTACAACCTCTCCTGTCACTGTACACCATTGCCCTCAACTGTCTACAACCTCTCTTGTCACTGTACATCATTGCCCTCTACTGTCCACAACCTCTCCTGTCACTGTACACCATTGCCCTCAACTGTCTACAACCTCTCTTGTCATTGTACATCATTGCCCTCTACTGTCTACAACCTCTCCTGTCACTGTACACCATTGGCCTCTACTGTCTACAACCTCTCCTGTCACTGTACACCATTTGCCTCTACAACCTCTCCTGTCACTGTACACCATTGTCCTCTACTGTCTACAACCTCTCCTGTCACTGTACACCATTGGCCTCTCCAACCTCACACCATTGGCCTCTCCAACCTCCCACCTCTCCCCTAATTTTTTTACAATAAAAAAAACCCCAACATAATTGAGGAACTATCTCTGTAGACCTTTGACCTTTAACCTGTGAGCAGAGTAATGAGTGTAACGTTACTTTTAGTTGAGTAATGAGTGTTAATGAGTTTTAGCTGTTGTTGTTTATAACTTTTGTTGATTTGTTATTGAAAATACCTTTTATTGAATCCACAAATATGCTAAATTTTAACACACTGTATTATAATATTAATGTTTCTTATGTTAAATTATAAATGTATTTATTGCCCAATTTGCATCAATGCCTGTATATTAATGTCTAATATTTTGTATACATGTTATATTATAAATGAGTTTCTGTCATGTTTTGTTTAAATTCGCCCCATCAATCAGTCTGTTCTGGTTTCTTGATTTTCCTCACAGATTAAACTTTAAACTCTATATTATTATATCTTGGCACATATCACAACACATTTAGTGCACATTGTAAATTAGTTAAGGACTTGAATATTGGATGGATTTGCTTAATTTTTATTTGTACTGATGAAATTTTGAGATACGGGATACAATAATATTGTGTTGGTATCATATTTGGTTCAAGTATAGTATGCTCTTTAAAAAAAACTTTTTTCCAATGTTGCTAGTTATTGGACAGATGGTTTTACTTACAACTGAAATAAAGTGCCTACAACTTCTGGCTGTGTATGAACGTGTGAACCAATATCGACATTTTTTAATAGATCAGAGATGCTTCTACTTCTATTGATAATTGTATTTTTTTTCGTAATAGTTATAATTTGTAACTTGAATCTCACTTTTCATGTATTGATTTTGTATGCATAAAACTTTATAGATCTATTCATGTTGGTCATCAAATGTACCCGGCATCAGATGGTTCAGTTGTAAGTGTACTTTCACACTGATTTGTTACTTGGATTCTCAACTTACTGTGACGAGTTACCATAAATAAACGGGGACATTTCTCTTTCACTGGTCGCAGCAGTGTCTGCTGGCAAGTTACAGAAATAATCCCATCATATTTTGTTCAGTGCTCAACAAAACTGCTTGTGTAGTAGTAGCTGAGAACCTCAGTAAAAAATTGGCGATGTGAACGTACCTTAAAACTTAATACATACCTTAAAACTAGTATCAGTTAAGCGTGTGTGATATTGTCTATATTGCTGGTCATCAAATGATAAGACTCAAATTGTGCACAAAAAGAATTTAATTATTTGGCGACCAGCAATAAAATATCAACAGGGGCAATGCAGAATTACAATGTCAAAGCCCCCTGTGATAAACATACAAATGTCTTTTGTACAAAAACTAAACACCATCTATAGAGAGTATTCATTGTAAATTGTTCTTGGTGAGATCTTGAGATTGTTTTTGATCTAATGACAACTAGCAAATGTTGAATTGATGATGGATTGATTTTGTATGTGACAGGAAAAGTCTGAAATGCAGGCATTTTATATCATGACTGCCTGAACTTTTTTTATAAACAAAAAAACATTTAAATTGAAGTAAAAAAACATTGATCAGAAGTCTATAGGATGCCTGGATTTCATACGTCACAGGCAAAGAGTGACTTTGCACAGGCAAAGTGACTTTGCCTGTGACATATGAAATCCAGGCATTCTATATCTTGACTACCTGTACTTTTGATAAAAAAAAAAAAACATTGATCAGAATGATTATAGAATGCCTGGATTTCACACTTTGCCTGTAACATGTGTGTAATTAGAGGACTTGGTGGAATAAGATGCCTACATTTTATAGGTAGCTTGGATTTCACCAAGTCCTTAGGTTACCAAACAAGTCACCATCAATTTAACATGTGTTACTTTTGTAAAGACACCTCACTTTATATCACCAGGAGTATTCATGTTTTCATCTCTTTGGAGATAGTCTCGCGGGGAGAATTTTTGTTTTTTCTCCCCTTAAAATAAAGAGCATTCATGTTTTCATTTTATTTTTTCTTCTAAATAAATAAGATAAAACACTCACAATGTTTTCTATTCATTTTTTTTATTTTTCCAAATAATTTATTTACATATCTTATTATTCTTTTATTTATTTACATCAATTTAAAATATTTTTTTTCTTTTTTTAAATCTTTACAATATCTTCTATTTTTCCCTCATTTAATTTGTTCAGCACCATCTCATTAAGATACTGTCAGTGTTGACTAATAGGATGTAAGATGCACCGCACCTATTGCTCAGCACCATCTGATTCAGGTACTGTCAGTGTTCACTAATGGGATGTAAGCTGCACCAACGGATCATTTCAGTCTTCCCTCAACTTCTTTACCTTGCATAATCTGAAAAGAAATAGATATGTTTTATTAACCATTATTGTGAAAAAAAAATTAAATTTACCTTATTTATATCGGCGTATAACACGCACACATTTGCCCCCTATTTTCTGGGACAAAAAGTGTGTATTATACTAATTATACGCCGATAAATACGTTATTCTAAAGTAATGCCATTTCATAATCTTCATTTAAACTTTTGCCTTCTTTTATCTAAATTAATAACTCGTATATTTTTTAAAATAAAATCTTTCCCTATATATTATTAATTATTTTTCAAAAACCTTTTATTCAGAATATTAATATTCACCAGTTCTAACTGGTTCTAATCATCCACGTACACAACCACACATTTTTTGCATGTCCCTTTTACCTCGCATTGTTGCATAATTCCTTACATTAAAAACTATAGAGTTCAAAATAAACCAGTTCCTATGATTTGGTTTTGAAGTTTCGCTGCACTAATTGACTTTTTTAAACGTTAAGTTTTTGTTATTTTATAAATTTGATAAAAGCTTATTTTTTAAATAAAATTTTAAACAAACTATTTGTGTTAAGAATACAAAGCTAAAATTTGCTCTTTTATTGAGCAATCAATTGTATTTATTATATTTACTTTTAAATAGGGGAAAATACATCATCTGTTTTTTCACATGCTGTTATTGAATCAAATGATTTAAATCTTTTTATTTGCATGTAAATCACATTGAATTTCCCAGTATTAACAACGCACTAAACATTTTCCCAATTATGATTTATTAAAAATAAATCTTAGTTCATAATTTATTTATAAACTGAACATATTAAATCATTTCGTTTCTTTAGCGTTATATGGTCAGCCTTACATTTATAACATTGGTCTACCGGCAAAAACATTATAATAATCCTATGAGAACTTAATTTAAAATAGCAAATCTCTAGCTTTTAATCATTGACTGACATGACTGTTATTTTCCTCCCCTTTTTTAAAAAAGTTAATAAATAGCGTTATATGGTCAGCCTATCTCATTCTTATATATTAATATTTAGAATACCGGAAAAGAAATTCGGATACTGGTGTTAAATTTTTATCTTCTCATTTTCTATACCCAAAAAATGTACTGCTATAAGAACCAGTACACCCACCTCATATAAATTTAGCACGATGCAGTAATTTTATTTCTTGATCGTGTCTGACAGAAAACTCCCGCCCTCTCAATCCCGTTTCATGATGTTATTCTGGTTGAGAACCGCTGGCTTAGGCTTTGTGATCGCTACTGGTTCTATAAATTCACTTCTCCCCATTGGTTGGAACAAATTATACTTTATATAACGATTTAGGATTTAATCATAGCAACAACAAATCATGGATAATCTCTCCTTAGCTATGTACACATTCAAACATACTTTCCAAATGGATAAATTATTACTCATATTGCGCTGTTAAAATAGTGAAATTAAATTTATTAAATTTATGTTATTAAAAATTTAAAAACTCTAGCTTTTAAATTTCATTTACTGACTTAAATGATATTTTCCTTTCCCCTTTTTAAATTGTTAATATTTTACATTATTTCAATTCCTAAATGAACATTTATCATATTTATAAGAATGTGCAACGAAAATTCATAGCCAAAAACCACTGACCCAAATAAGAACAAACCATATGAACTTACTATTGGTTCCTTTTGCTATAAATAACTCTACAGATTAGAACTTTGGTAAGGAATGTGTAGGAAAATGGTGCTAAGGACTTAGAATTTTAATAAAGTCAGGGGTGTGGATAAATTGTGTGCTTGCCTACCTTGAGTAGATATTTTATTAACATTTATACATTTATAAACGGGGGGGGGGGGGGGGTGTTGCGTTGATAAATAAATAATTTTTTCGGTTATCACATATCTGGCCGAGGGAATAGTGTGTATGTATTTTGTGTTTATGACAATATCTTTAAATCCAATGATATTACAATCATGAAAAATAGGTCCCAGATTTTCTTTTAAAAAGAAAATATAGTTCAGCTGTATAAAAAACCATGGGCAAATTTACAGTAAGTTTACTCATATTTTACCGAAGTGAAAATTTCATCTTAAAAAGGGAGCCATACTTTTTATCCTTTACAGTTCATTAGCGTGATCAAAGTTGGGTTAAAATTTTCTTTGTCAAAACTAAATTTCATGAAAAAATTGGTGTAAATTCTAGATAAAAGAATTGTCTTTTACGATTGTATAATAAAATAGAAAAGAAGCGAGGCAAAAGTTTGGTTACATTTTTATGCATCAAGTTCTTTCAATGTCAAAGATAATATTTACAATGGTATATAGATTTTTTTCATTGTAATTTTAGGGACAAGGCACACGAAAATGGATAGGCTAGGCCAATATTATATAGAAGATAAACATTTCTAAGAACTAATTGATATTAGAAACGGAAACTTCCTTACATAGATAATTTATTCTAAAATAAAGAATTTTGATTAAATATTTCCTAAATATAAGTTTTATTGTTTTTAGAGTATACAAAACCTGTTTCAGCTATAATCTTAAAAAATTGGATTTTTAGGTGTTTAGACCTCGCAATAGCAGGTAGAAAGTATAGTAAAGTTCCTTATTTAGTATCTTAACCTACAATCATGTTTTTTTAGCAGGCCTTTGATATTTAACCATAACTTTTAATTCAAAGTTTAAACAATAGATACAAAGTTTTAATAAAATATAAGTTATTTATGTGGATAGAAATTTTATTTAAAAAAATAATAATTGACTTAATACACCGGTACACCCTATTCTTCAAAGCTTTCACTATTAGAATTTAAACTATGGTAGTTATTTTTTTCAAAATCACTTTCATTAAAAAAATAAAATTCAAATCAATAAGGCTTTTGTTTTGACAAGTCCAACAAGATTTAACAAATATATTCTATTGTTTTAAATTAGTTTATGACAGTTATTCCCTTTTAAAATTGTAAAACTTGTCATTCACATTTACAATAGTCATTTTATTGTTTATAACAGGACAGTTTGAGGGTTTGAATATAAGTTCAGTTTCACTTCCTTCATCACCTTGGTCACCGGCCAGTACTATACTGGACTGATACTATTCTCAAAGTCTAATTCATCGATAGCTACAATAAATGCTAATTCATTTTTTAACTTCAAACAATAGTTGCTAATTCAATCTGATCATTTTATCTGCCCACCTTAGAAAGCTATGCATAACAACGAAAGAAGATACAAACATTTGGATTTCTTGATAACCATGAGCAGTGGTAATATCAGGTCAACTTTTGTAACCTGTTGTAAGTGGTGGGAACTGGGTGCAGTTTTAATAGTGAGCTGACGCTTATTCCCACCCCCACCCCCCCATATTAACTATATCAAACATAATAATAAACATAGTATATTTCAGTGTTTGATGCCAACCCCTAAAATTCCTTGTCCACGTATAATACGACCAGTTAATCTTATTCCATAAAATTATTAACCATGCATAATGAATGGTTTTAAATATATTTTAAATAAATATGTCAAATTTCTTTAAATTATAACATTTAAAATTATCTGTGGCCATACCGCTCCAAGTGATAAAAATGCTCATAACTCTAAATTTGAGTGGGCCAAGAAAATTTGGATACATAGGCATTAGCGTGCTAAATATCGTTTAATGTGAACACTTAATTTTAGTAGAATTTTTTACCCAATATTTCTTGCATTGTATGAAGTATTATATGGTAGCTAATAGACCTTCAAAATCTCACGTAGTCACTTATCTACCCTTTGGTATTATCAAACTCAACATAAAATAAAACATATGTTATATTTTAGTGCTTAATGTTAACCCCTAAATTGGGCTAAATACTTTCCACCCATTTAATGTGAACATTTATTTTTAGTAGAATTTTGTACCCAATAATTCTCACACTATATGCAGTATATACAATAGTGACTAGGCTTTCAAAATCTCGTGTGGAGCTACTCATCTGCCCTTTGGTGCCTCCCCAGATGGCAGAGAGAGGAAGACCAAAATAAGAACCTACTGCCTTGTAATATTGGCCGAATAACAAGATAAGTAAAAATATTACAAGACGAACCAGGAAAACTATAAATAGAACTGCAATAAGTAATAAATTCCAGTGAAAATTGGAAACATGGGAGAAAGAAATTCTCCAACAAAGAATCAATATGGATACACGCTAGAAGAAGAAATAAAATAGGGCCGGACACGGTGATGAAAATGGCTCAAAGGCAGACCTAGGCTTAGATGGATAGACCATGTAGAAACAGATCTACAGCAGTTGGTAATCTAAGCATGGAAAAATAAAAGCATCAGTTCTGAGTGGAATGAAGTTAAAGGATATACAAAGTTAAACGGACGGGAAAAGACCATAATATCAGCAGGCTACGGTGACCATGGTGACTGGGAAATGTTTGAAAATGCAGAGATAGTCTATAATTAAAAGGTTATCATCCAAATAACTTTATTTTTAAAATAACTATAGCTTGGTTTATATTTAATAACATTTTAAATAAAAATGACTATTACTTGGTTTATATTTAATTTATTTTGTTTAAAATAACCTGTCTTCTTCCAACTCCTATGTTTTGATGGCCACGATCAATGAATTGATCATTCTGGCTCCTATACATTTTAAATAGAGTTATGTTCCTTTGCTTATTACTTGAACGCAAGTTTTCATTTAAGTAGTTAGTCGGCGGATAGTTGTGCTAAAAGTATTTAAAAAAGTATTTTGCTTTATTATTGTTGAACATTTACATTTACTATTTGCTATACCCATGGGGCCTAACATAACACACTCATTCATTTCTAAGTAAAAGTTCACATACCTTATCTTGTCCCAAGTTGACATTTAATGGATTGACTTCTATGAGATAAGATCATTGAAACATGACCTGTTGAGGTGCGGTTTCTCTTGACCATTCATCTTGTGATTTCTCTTGAACATTCATTCCTGTTGAAGAATCAATAATGCTCATGAAGAATGAATGTTTTTATGTAGTATTGAATTTAAAGATATTGTCAACCACGTAAAAATGTACACACCCTATTCCCAGATTTTTGTAACTAAGAAGGTTAATTATTTATCAAATTCATTTCTTTATTCTGAGGTGCATATTGTGGCGCCTGAGGAAAAATAAAANACAGCTATATCAGACCAGAGAGGTCTTTTTAATGCCCCCGCAATATAAAGTGCAAATCAAATTCCATAATAAGCAGCCTTGCCAAAGGATAGGCTACCTGAGAGCATTCTCGCTTTGATAAGAATACACGAAAATGAAAGTTGTGTAGTGAGTGGATGTTCGTCGTTGCAGTAACCTAGCAATGTTCTGTTGTTCATTTTGGATCGGCACATAAGAAATGAAAGTAGTGTACTGCCTAGATATTACATCAACTTTTCCCGCTACGGCTAATGTGATATCAATCAATCTTCTGTTGGTAGATGCACAATCTTTTTTTAAAAATCAAAGCTTGCCTTAAAATGGCCAGGAGAAAAGTTGATTCTGAAAACAAAGCCTTTCAACGCCGTTGATATTGGCAGTAAACCTGTGTGTCAAATTTATGGAGGTAATGTTGCTGTGATCTGAGACGCCATTACGAGACTAAACATCAAGACAAGTTAAAAAGCCTGAAAGCAGAGCAGAAGCTGCAGAAGGTAGAAGAATTGAAGAGGAATCTAACATCACAGCAAATGCTTTTACCAAAGCTAAATCACAAACTAAAGCTGTTGTGAAAGCAAGTTTTATTGTGGCGGAGGAGATCGCAAAAATCAGGACAACAATTTACAGGAGGGTTTCTGAAGCGCTGTATGATGAAAGTGTGTGATATCTTGTTTTAATTTAAAAAATCAGATGTTGGCAAATGTAAGCCTTAGCAGAAATCTTGTCAGTACATGGACAGCAGAAAAAAAGACTCCATAGTTTTTTTGGGATAAAAAGTGGAAATGTGAGTTGGCGTTTCTGTCTGACATAACCACTCATCTCAACGACTTGAACCTGCAGCTCCATGGACGGGACAACTTGATCACTGATATGCATGTTACAGTGAAGGCATATCAAGCGAAGCTGCGCTTATGGGAGACACAAATGCATCAATCCAACTTGTCTCACTTTTCTTGTTGCAAAGCAATGTTGAACCAAGTCAAACTCTATGGTGTTTCCCAAAGCACACTTTGCTGAAAACTTAGCTTATCTTGCGCCGCATTGCACTTTAGTGACTTTGAAGCACAGTAATTAGAACTGTTTGTAACCCATTTCTCATAGAGTGGAAACTGCATCAGTACATTTGCAGATGGAGCTAATAGAGCAGCAGTGCAATGGGACACTAAAGGCAAAGTACAACACAGTGGGGCCTGCACAATTCACTAGTTTCATTCCTGAAGAGATGCCCCAGCTACGTCAACATGCGGTTCGGACTTTGAGCATGTTTGGTAGCACATATCTGTGTGAGCAGCTGTTTTCTGAGATGAAGATTAAAAAAACATCACACAGGAGTAGTCTCACAGATGAACATTTGCAGTCCATCATGAGAATCTCAATAATACAGAAGATTACTCCCAACGTAAATGAACTTGTAGCCAAGAAAAGATCCCAAACATCCAGCTCTAACAAATTGACATAAGAGCTAAAATGGGAATGCCAATGATTTTTATTATTATTAAATCTTTTTTCTGTTTACATTTATATTCATGTTGAAAGAAGCTCAATTTTCCGATTATTGAGTGTTGATCCTGTTTGGCCCACAATCTTACGTATCATTTGAGTTTTGGCCTACAGCTTTACGTGTCATTTGAGCTTTGGCCCGCTGAGCAATTGAGTTAAGGACTTATGCATATTTACTCATCTTCCATCAAGTGTATCCCAAGGTGGCGGTGAGGGGAAAACCCACCGGATATGATGGCTACTGGTGTCTGTAGGAAGTGGAGGGATCCAAAAAGGTCATTGCATGTTACCCAAAAATAAAGCTGCTACCTAGAGAGCTTAAAGATGCTAAATGACTCATAAGGTGGAGCCAATGAGGATTACAGACTACCAGAAGGAGGACTGGACCCTTAGGTCAACCTACCAATCAGGAAACAAAAGAGGTGATCTTTACCATGAAAAATAACAAACCCCCAGGAGCAGACCTTATTACAGTAGAACTGATAAAACTAGGTGGAAAAGAACTGCATAGACGAATGCACAACCTCATATCCAGAATTTGGCAGAAAAAAGAAAAGGAGTACTGCGCTCAATTCACAAGAGAGGATCTAAACTGGAATGCTCAAATTAGAATGGAATCTTCCTACTTAATGTAACCTACAAAATCATCACGAAAGAAAGGATAACAGCAGGCAACTGTTCTTATTTCGGCCCACACAAGCTACTA
>CAXITT010000059.1:1526523-1598108 GCA_964033795.1 Lymnaea stagnalis
ATATTTATTTTCTCTCGCTTCCTGTTTTCCCACTTCCGGAGAGACGAATGAATACTGCTTGAGTTTTCTACTGTGTTCTTTTCTTTGTTGTATTTTCATTTCTATTGTTGGCTGATGAAGGCTTTATGCCGAAACGTCCTTGTTTTTTGTCCTGTTACCTTTTTTCAAGCTTCCACATACCTCGTTTCACTATTTCATTCTTTTACATAGCTTGAAAGCAGTCCCTTCATTTATTTATTCTATATATTAAGGGCCCACGATCAATTTATTGATCATTTTGGCTCCTATGCATGTAGAGGGCATTTGCAATGTTGAGAAGATATTAGATGGTAGAGCAGCAAAAGTAATCGACAGACAGAAACCAAGGGGTTAATGGGTCATCAGACGACAAAGACAGAAGCCTAAGAGTTAACTGCTCATCCGTCAACCAAGACTGATATGGATTGATGATGTAAGGACTTAAATCAGCTGGAAGGTGTGGAGCCATGGATCAGCTTAAAAGGGAGGATGTTGTAAAGCAGGCCAGGCCTCTATGATAGACTGCAACGGCACTGATGATGATGTCTGAATGGAGGGATGTTGTAGAGCAGGTCAGGGTCCTATATGGCCTGTATCGCCACTGATGATGATCAACATTAACAATTTATAGGTTAATCTATCTCTATTTCTCTCATTTTGTTTTTGAGAGGACTGGACCCTTAGGTCAACCTACCAATCAGGAAACAAAAGAGGTGATCTTTACCATGAAAAATAACAAACCCCCAGGAGCAGACCTTATTACAGTAGAACTGATAAAACTAGGTGGAAAAGAACTGCATAGACGAATGCACAACCTCATATCCAGAATTTGGCAGAAAAAAGAAAAGGAGTACTGCGCTCAATTCACAAGAGAGGATCTAAACTGGAATGCTCAAATTAGAATGGAATCTTCCTACTTAATGTAACCTACAAAATCATCACGAAAGAAAGGATAACAGCAGGCAACTGTTCTTATTTCGGCCCACACAAGCTACTAAAACTACAACTGGAAAGCAGAAATCTCTCAAGGAAAAGTAACTAGACCCTATACACCACTTTTATTCTTATAACACCAGTGGTAATGAATGTGGCAGATAGTCGTCTAGGAGTAGGTCTCCTCCACATGGCAACAGAAAAAATTTGAGAGTCTAGAACTCTGTTGCTTTCTCCTAGTCCATCAAATTCCATAATAAGCAGCCTTGCCAAAGGATAGGCTACCTGAGAGCATTCTCGCTTTGATAAGAATACACGAAAATGAAAGTTGTGTAGTGAGTGGATGTTCGTCGTTGCAGTAACCTAGCAATATTCTGTTGTTCATTTTGGATCGGCACATAAGAAATGAAAGTAGTGTACTGCCTAGATATTACTACTTTTCCCGCTACGGCTAATGTGATATCAATCAATCTTCTGTTGGTAGATGCACAATCTTTTAAAAAAAAATCAAAGCTTGCCTTAAAATGGCCAGGAGAAAAGTTGATTCTGAAAACAAAGCCTTTCAACGCCGTTGATATTGGCAGTAAACCTGTGTGTCAAATTTATGGAGGCAATGTTGCTGTGATCTGAGATGGCATTACGAGACTAAACATCAAGACAAGTTAAAAAGCCTGAAAGCAGAGCAGAAGCTGCAGAAGGTAGAAGAATTGAAGAGGAATCTAACATCACAGCAAATGCTTTTACCAAAGCTAAATCACAAACATACCCATGGGGCCTAACATAACACACTCATTCATTTCTAAGTAAAAGTTCACATACCTTATCTTGTCCCAAGTTGACATTTAATGGATTGACTTCTATGAGATAAGATCATTGAAACATGACCTGTTAGGTGCGGTTTCTCTTGACCATTCATCCTGTGATTTCTCTTGAACATTCATTCCTGTTGAAGAATCAATAATGCTCATGAAGAATGAATGTTTTTATGTAGTATTGAATTTAAAGATATTGTCAACCACGTAAAAATGTACACACCCTATTCCCTGATTTTTGTAACTAAGAAGGTTAATTATTTATCAAATTCATTCCTTTATTCCGAGGTGCATATTGTGGCGCCTGAGGAAAAATAAAAATATCGAATCCCCCCCCCCCTTAATTATCAAACTCAAGGCCCACATTCCACATCAGGCCGGGCCCTCATTCCACATCAGGCCCGGCATACAGCTATATCAGACCAGAGAGGTCTTTTTACTGCCCCCGCAATATAAAGTGCAAATCAAATTCCATAATAAGCAGCCTTGCCAAAGGATAGGCTACCTGAGAGCATTCTCGCTTTGATAAGAATACACGAAAATGAAAGTTGTGTAGTGAGTGGATGTTCGTCGTTGCAGTAACCTAGCAATATTCTGTTGTTCATTTTGGATCGGCACATAAGAAATGAAAGTAGTGTACTGCCTAGATATTACATCAACTTTTCCCGCTACGGCTAATGTGATATCAATCAATCTTCTGTTGGTAGATGCACAATCTTTTTTTAAAAATCAAAGCTTGCCTTAAAATGGCCAGGAGAAAAGTTGATTCTGAAAACAAAGCCTTTCAACGCCGTTGATATTGGCAGTAAACCTGTGTGTCAAATTTATGGAGGTAATGTTGCTGTGATCTGAGACGCCATTACGAGACTAAACATCAAGACAAGTTAAAAAGCCTGAAAGCAGAGCAGAAGCTGCAGAAGGTAGAAGAATTGAAGAGGAATCTAACATCACAGCAAATGCTTTTACCAAAGCTAAATCACAAACTAAAGCTGTTGTGAAAGCAAGTTTTATTGTGGCGGAGGAGATCGCAAAAATCAGGACAACAATTTACAGGAGGGTTTCTGAAGCGCTGTATGATGAAAGTGTGTGATATCTTGTTTTAATTTAAAAAATCAGATGTTGGCAAATGTAAGCCTTAGCAGAAATCTTGTCAGTACATGGACAGCAGAAAAAAAGACTCCATAGTTTTTTTGGGATAAAAAGTGGAAATGTGAGTTGGCGTTTCTGTCTGACATAACCACTCATCTCAACGACTTGAACCTGCAGCTCCATGGACGGGACAACTTGATCACTGATATGCATGTTACAGTGAAGGCATATCAAGCGAAGCTGCGCTTATGGGAGACACAAATGCATCAATCCAACTTGTCTCACTTTTCTTGTTGCAAAGCAATGTTGAACCAAGTCAAACTCTATGGTGTTTCCCAAAGCACACTTTGCTGAAAACTTAGCTTATCTTGCGCCGCATTGCACTTTAGTGACTTTGAAGCACAGTAATTAGAACTGTTTGTAACCCATTTCTCATAGAGTGGAAACTGCATCAGTACATTTGCAGATGGAGCTAATAGAGCAGCAGTGCAATGGGACACTAAAGGCAAAGTACAACACAGTGGGGCCTGCACAATTCACTAGTTTCATTCCTGAAGAGATGCCCCAGCTACGTCAACATGCGGTTCGGACTTTGAGCATGTTTGGTAGCACATATCTGTGTGAGCAGCTGTTTTCTGAGATGAAGATTAAAAAAACATCACACAGGAGTAGTCTCACAGATGAACATTTGCAGTCCATCATGAGAATCTCAATAATACAGAAGATTACTCCCAACGTAAATGAACTTGTAGCCAAGAAAAGATCCCAAACATCCAGCTCTAACAAATTGACATAAGAGCTAAAATGGGAATGCCAATGATTTTTATTATTATTAAATCTTTTTTCTGTTTACATTTATATTCATGTTGAAAGAAGCTCAATTTTCCGATTATTGAGTGTTGATCCTGTTTGGCCCACAATCTAACGTATCATTTGAGTTTTGGCCTACAGCTTTAAGTGTCATTTGAGCTTTGGCCCGCTGAGCAATTGAGTTAAGGACTTATGCATATTTACTCATCTTCCATCAAGTGTCTCCCAAGGTGGCGGTGAGGGGAAAACCCACCGGATATGATGGCTACTGGTGTCTGTAGGAAGTGGAGGGATCCAAAAAGGTCATTGCATGTTACCCAAAAATAAAGCTGCTACCTAGAGAGCTTAAAGATGCTAAATGACTCATAAGGTGGAGCCAATGAGGATTACAGACTACCAGAAGGAGGACTGGACCCTTAGGTCAACCTACCAATCAGGAAACAAAAGAGGTGATCTTTACCATGAAAAATAACAAACCCCCAGGAGCAGACCTTATTACAGTAGAACTGATAAAACTAGGTGGAAAAGAACTGCATAGACGAATGCACAACCTCATATCCAGAATTTGGCAGAAAAAAGAAAAGGAGTACTGCGCTCAATTCACAAGAGAGGATCTAAACTGGAATGCTCAAATTAGAATGGAATCTTCCTACTTAATGTAACCTACAAAATCATCACGAAAGAAAGGATAACAGCAGGCAACTGTTCTTATTTCGGCCCACACAAGCTACTACAACTACAACTAGAAAGCAGAAATCTCTCAAGGAAAAGTAACTAGACCCTATACACCACTTTTATTCTTATAACACCAGTGGTAATGAATGTGGCAGATAGTCGTCTAGGAGTAGGTCTCCTCCACATGGCAACAGAAAAAATTTGAGAGTCTAGAACTCTGTTGCTTTCTCCTAGTCCCTACAAGGCCGATGTGTGGACAACCAGTATAAATTTTTTTTAAAATCACAAGACGGTTTTAATAATCAGTATTCTTTAATTATTTATCTACTGGGTTAAACACAGTCTACAATAATGACAAACCAGCAATAATGGCGTTCACAATAGAAGAAATGAAACTCCTGTTCACCAGACAAAGATGTACTCAGCTCAACAAACTAACAACTCAGTCCTTAAAAAAATTGGCTTCTTGTTGCACAGCAATAATTAAACCTCCTTTTTCACCATGTGGTTTTCTTCAATACACCGCCACGGTCATACATCATAGCTCATATGTCATTCATGGCGGATTAAAATTGGTGGGGAAGTACACACAACATCAAAATGAGAAACAGAATGACATCACGAGATCTAACCGTGACAGTGCACAACAGCCAGACAAAAGCTGAGAACCTTTTCAATACCTGGAAAATCCTCAGAAATATATACGGTCAAGTGTAAGATAATGATGGATGGGATATATCTCTCCTGGGGCTCTGCTTGACAAGTCTGTAGTTAGTGGCTTTCAGACTAAAGAGGTGCCACCACCGACCCCCTGGTGATACCCTGGGAACAAAACCAACATTGCATGAGCCTGCATCGTCAGACAAAGGGTGTGCATGGTATCTATGGGAAATGGAAGCATCTACCGGGCTACCAGCTGTGGAAAATCTGCAGCTATAAATAAAATGGCAGAAACAGGGTGGGGAGCATAATTACACGTTGCCGTTACAGGATATGAGGCATGAAGTGGGTAGTGGCAACCTTATGCCAGCGATTCCTTTTACACAGCTGTTGAGGTAGCTGTTCTTAGGCAACCATTTCGTCCCAGGCTTTGTGAATTAGTTGCGAGGCAGAAACCCAATGTAAAATCCATATTAGTGTTAGAGCGCATCTGATGCTTCCCCAGTTTAGGCAGGGGAAAGTCAACTGCTGACGTTGTGAGAGCTGCGTCACAGGCCGAACAGATGTCATTGGGCTGGAGTGACCTCCGCTGGTACTAGATCGAGTGGGCATGGGCTACCCTGGGAAAGGGAGATCTCCAACAAGCCGATAACTTGGGCTTGGCGTGGGGTGGGGGGGGGGGGGGGGGGGGGGGGGGGGGGGGGGGGGGGGGGGGGGGGGGGGGGGGGGGGGGGGGGGGGGGGGGGGGGGGGGGGGGGGGGGGGGGGGCGGCCGCCGGCCCATAAAGAACTAATGTACAAGCTGACAGCCCACTGACACCTTTTCCTAATGCACATTTTCAAAATCAATTGTCCCAAAACACAATTAAAAGGTGCAGGCTGCGCTGGACAGGAAACCTCCTTCTTCTATATATTAAGGGCCCACGATCAATTTATTGATCATTTTGGCTCCTATGCATGTAGAGGGGATTTGCAATGTTGAGAAGATATTAGATGGTAGAGCAGCAAAAGTGATCGACAGACAGAAACCTAGGGGTTAATGGGTCATCAGACGACAAAGACAGAAGCCTAAGGGTTAACTGCTCATCCCTCAACCAAGACTGATATGGATTGATGATGTAAGGACTTAAATCAGCTGGAAGGTGTGAAGCCATGGATCAGCTTAAAAGGGAGGATGTTGTAAAGCAGGCCAGGACTCTATGATAGACTGCAACGGCACTGATAATGATGTCTGAATGGAGGGATGTTGTAGAGCAGGTCAGGGTCCTATATGGCCTGTATCGCCACTGATGATGATCAACATTAACAATTTATAGGTTAATCTATCTCTATTTCTCTCATTTTGTTTTTGGAAATGTTCAGTATAGTTACTGTATATACCCGTAGACAAGTGAAGCGAGTCTGTTTTACAAAATACTGTATGTTTGTTTTAAAGTCTTTTTAATATGCAATAATTATTTTAAAGTTTTTGGATGAAAAACCTTTTAAAATATGTTCCCACCCAAAGCTAAAAGGGTGAGCTTAATGAGCTGGTAATACACTTTTCAGGGTTTCCCAGCCAAAACTAAGTAGGTTGGCTTATGAGTGGGTCACACACTTTCCAGGGTTTTCATGACCAAAACTAAGACGGTCGCCTTATGATCCACTGGGAATAAATGTCCAAGATCCAAATGATGGTTAGTTACCCCAGTGTGATAAAGTAAGCATTAAGTTAAAATGTAACAAAGTAAAAAAAAACGGTACAGCTAATGAAAATAAATGGGCTAAAAAGGTATTTACCTGAAGTAAAATGTTGACAGGACATTGACCAGACATGTCATGGTTCCTCCAGCATCTTCATAAGAGTAGCTGTGAAGTCTGGGATTGACCGGGGCCTTCAAGTGAACTCTGTGAAAACAGCAACTTCAACCTGGAAGTAAAACAACACATGAATTAGTAGAAAACGAGAAACTCTACTCTATTTGGGTGTAGGCTTGCATTAATATAAAGGCAATATCCTATGAAATGAATTAGTAGAAAACGAGAAACTCTACTCTATTTGGGTGTAGGCTTGCATTAATATAAAGGCAATATCCTATGAACAATTTTGTCCTGAAAGTAAACATAGGTAAAAAAAAAGGGGTCTGAAAGTAGCCATTATAATAGGTTAAAAAAGGGTTGTAGTCTTGTTTGCATGGGTTGATTTTGGTTCTCAAAAGGGAAAGTTTAATTGCTTTGTCTATTTATTCTGTTAAATAGTAAAAGTTAACCCATTATTAAAAATAGTAATTTAATTCTAACCTGCAGGATATAACTTGATTATTACTATTATGATTTTAACAAAAAAATTATGCTACAAACAAGGTTGTGGAAGTTTTGACAGAGCTTCTCGACAGACAGATTTTGGTTAGTTTCAGCTCAGCTCTAGCTACCAAATAATCTAAAGAGAATGCTTCTTCTTCTCAATCTAAATAGTACTTCTGCATTTTTTAAAATTAATTTGTTTTTTTTTCAGAAAAAAATGCTCTCAATATGTCAGAAAGAAATAGGGTAATTTGTACCAAATTAGGAATGTGCAAGACATTCATCATGTGTGTCATCATGCCTTAACCCAGAGGCCAGCAAACATTTTTCGCAGGGGGCCGTATTATCATTCTGTATAATACTTGCAAGCCAGAACCAAAGCTCTTGAATGTGTGGATTGAATATACATTTGTTTTGTTTTATTTAATTAATGAATGTTAATTTTTAAGTTCATGATTATGTTTGTTAAATTGTATGTACAGCGTGGTGAGCCCAGCCCAGCCATATTTAAAAACACCAATAATAATAATAATATTAATTTAATTTTAATTTGTATCACAATGTCTCGTGTTGCGTACATTTTATCAAGCAAATTGAAGTACCTCTGCAGGCCGGATGAACTGACGTCGCGGGCCGGATCCTGCCGTGGATCTTAGTTTGGTGACCCCTGCCCTAACCTAAAAAGTGAAACTAACTTTGCTGATACTTTCTTTTGATATTTCTTACATACACTAGCGGGCTTTATCTTTGTATAAAAGGCATTCAAATGATCAAGATTATCATATTTTTTTGGAGGGGGGTTAAGGATATTAGAGGAGATGACAGGTGTTTATTACGGCACGTAATGGACTAGCACAGAGGCTCCCAGACTGTGTCCTACTGCAACCTGAAGCGTATACAAATTGTGCTAAGTTAATTTTAGGATGTGACATATCAACTAAATATTGTTTTGACTAAGTCAAGTGAAGTTATTGAGATATTTCTTCTTGTTTATAATTTGAGATATAGATTATATTTTTAAAAAAATGCTATTTACAGTGAACCAAGGATGTGGCATAGGGCATATTGGGCAGACCTGGGTGCAGCAAAGGTGCTGTGACACCAAAAAGCTTGGTAGGAGATCGGGTCACCTGCAGCTTTCCTTAGATTTATTTCATTTTGTCCACTAATGTACTTATATATATAATAGTTTAATATTCTTAATCAGTCCATTAATTTTTTATGAAAAAGTGGCGAAATATGGTTAAAATCACAAAACAGGCGTATTTATTCCTGAGCAGTCCAGAAACATATAAAAAAATATTATTCCAATGGCGTGCTCTGTGATTGTATTTGCACTTTTTTTAGATTTATTTATTAAATCTTTTTTTAGTTCAAAGCAATATGGTTTTAGTTTTTTCATAAAACTTTTAGAGAGCTTTTTCATTAAAAATCTAATACAAAAATGACATGCAATTTATTTGATTGCATCAATACTTCTGATTTTCACCTTTCTTTATTTAACACAACAGGACTTGGTCAAACTGACACATTAAGGATCTACCAAATAGGACTTTTTTTTTTCTATATAAAAAAATCAATCTATGGTCAAGACTCTTAAACTAATATTTATATGAAAATTGAAAGGATTTTTAACATTATAAGTTTTTAAAGCCCCTTGACATAGTTTGTGTTTATCATTAAAAGAAATATTTATTTACATTCTTGAACGCGCTGGTCATGAAAGGCCAACATTGTTTTTTTCATTGAGATTAATACTTAAGGGATTCTAGCTAGAAGAATATAAATGGCAATAGTAAATTAATGAAACATCCAGTTCATTCCCTTTGATTTGGGAAACTTTCATCTGAAGGCATATATTATACTAAGTTTACAAAGACTAAAAATGTAAATTATGCATATATTATACTAAGTTTACAAAGACTACGCAGGTCAATTGTGCATATATCATACAAAATTTGCAAAGACTACGCAGGTAAATTACATCCTTTGACTTGATTTTATAAGGTTGATGATAAAAAAATGGAAAACTGATTACCTAAATTTACTATGATCATTTTGAAATTATCCACAACAGACATTCATGAAATTATTCCAGGCCCAGTGTTATTATTATGGCTTTATATTAGACATAGGCAAGAGTGGAATGTGCAAATGGGACAAATCCCTGCGGACTGCAAGAGCCGGTGATTTTAGGGCTGGCGGAGCCACTTCTACTTAATACAAGTAAACTTGCAAATTAAATATATAAAGTTACATCTGCAAAGTAGTGTTTCATAAGTCAGGCTGTTAAATTTCCTTCCATGTTAAAGATTATACAATAAGTAATAAGCGCTTCTTTCAAAGTAAATCTTTTCCCCAAAGTTCAAAACTTGAAATCTTTTGAAAACTACACTTCAGATTATTCCAAATCAGCACAGCATTATCATCATGGATTCACCTACACTATTGATGATGGGCCACCCATAAATGATATCAAACATCTGGGGTTCAATAAATGTGTAATGATCTATGGGGCGTGGTCCAAATTATTGTAAGACATCCTGCTCATGGCAGTCATGGACACCAACTACATTTTTCAATTTGGTTTGGTTCCAAAAGCAAGCTTTTTTTTATAAACTCTATGTCATTAATTTAAGTACCTAGGGCTAATTAAAACAGTCCCAAAATATTTTTTAAAAAAATGTATTATTTTAATCCGAATAATTTCTTTTCTTTCAAGTCACTGTTTCACAATCTGATTCATGTTTACTCCAATCGCCTCAATCGGATTTTCAAGACATAATACACTTATTTTTCTTTCTTTGTATATATTTAATTTTATTTATGTATCACTGCTTATGTTTTCATCAAAGTTACGTGCAGTTTAAAACATTGATTCTGCATAGCATTAAAAAATAAATAGTAAATAGTGATTCCTAGACATTAAATTGATTAATTTGTGTTATAGTTGCCCAATATGAAATAGTTTAATTGTACATAAAAAATATTGATGCCTTTATAAGTTAATGAGTGCTCATTAATGTAAATAATACTCAGTAGACATTTCTCCCAACAACAGAAATCAAAGCAGGGTGGTGTTGGTTTATGTGACCATGTTCCTAAACAATGTTTGGCCTAAGTCCTAAGCTTATTTTATCATCATTCAGCCTAATCACGCTATTATACAGTTTCACTTCACTTAAGTAACAATAATATAAGCATGGGCAAGGACAGCAGATAGTGTTAAAACAGTACTGTAGATTTTATAATTAGTGCAGAGGTGCTGTCACTAGTAAAAACTAGTATTGTAATAAATGAACGGGGCAATACTTCGCCCAGCCTCATTGGAAGAAGATTTTTGCTTTTAGGTTTGATTGGCTGGACTACCAATAGCTCTCTAGAAGCTATTGGTGGTTTACTACAAATAGTTCCCTGCCCTAACTAGAAGCTATCAGTAGTAAACTACCAATAGTCTCAAAAGACTCTAGTAAACTACCAATAGTCTCAATAGACTCTTTCTTAAGAGTTTGTAAAGGATCAGTAGTGGACACAACATTTTTATTTTTTAAGATGTGTGGGGTGGGTTTGATGAAGAGATTTGTGACGTTAGGCTGCCTAAGGCTATATTAATATTTGAGGGGAGGGGGTTAAATTTTTGTGACTGGGTGAGGGCGAGGGGGATAAAAAAATCTGCAAATTTATGGATGGCCCTTTCATCTAGAAAAAAGAGCCCACTCCCACTTTGTGCCACAGTCCACAGGTAACCCAGAGGCTCTGGCTAAAACAGACATCAATGAAACAATAACTGCTCAAATAGCACTTCAATTTCAAACTGGAAAATTATATTTTTTTTAAGGCAGTGTCTACACGTCTGGCGCGCGGACGTATATCTCCCGCACTATTTGTCCGGCGACCAAGTCAGCCTTGTCACGTTGACAGCGAATGATTCAAAACTATTATTAATTTTAAAATCTATTTCTATATCTCTACCAAGTAATGTAGTGAATATCTTGAATGCCAATAATAGAAAAAAACTTAAGTGAAAGTGGCTTGTAAACATTTTTGTTTAGTTTGTTATTTGAGTTTGTGTACCAGTAATCCATAAAATAAATTAGGTGTGGAGTAGGCAACCAATAAAAGTAATTGATTTCCTTTTAAATTGCTACAAAATATTTAAAAACTTCTCATGAAACTACTGTTGCTGATGAACATGATATAAATGATAATATAAATATAGTATAAAATATTTTTAATTAAAATGGGAAGGAGAATAAACGATCCTATCCCCGGTATTGATCCTCAAATCATAATATCGTCAAGCGACCACTCTACCAGTAGACCAAACAAGATCTACCAAACTGCACTTTTTCGGAATTATAAAGACTACTAGCCGCCGGACGTGTAGACGCTTCGTTTTTTTTAAACTGTCTCTTATTACCCATTTTAAATTAAAATATTGGTAAAAATATTTATGAAAATGGTGGTTAACTTCAATCAATATCAACATTTCTATGTAAAATCTGTTCAATTTTGCCCTTGAACGAAGATAGGATGCCACTGTTACTACTTATTTAGGGTGTTTATTAAATTTGCCGTGAATTAGGGTTCAGATTAGGTTTAGGCTTCTTATGGATGCATTTAGGGTTCCGGTTAGGTTTTGGGATTTACTTAGATTTAGTGACAGAATTAACTGACTTTCAATCAAGATGGCGGTTATTGGAAAAAAAAACATGGCATCTCTTCTGCGAATTTACCCAATTTTGTTTTATAATATCCAGTTAAAATAATGTATTTATTTACCCTTCAGCTCTTTATTATGCTTTAGTCATGATTGTAGCTAGACTTAAGCAAAATTAAAAAGCTCGTGACGGAGATATTCTTGCTTCCATTTTAATTATGAATTGGTAATTGATGCAATCAAAATCCTCACTTTTGCCGCCGTTGGCCCTGGCAAGGCATGGATAAATCAATAAACTAGATCCTGTCAGCTGACAATCGTCAGAGGAAAATTTAACTCTAGTAACAACAAGGGGAGTAAATCGAAAACAGAACCTTAACAAAAGAAAGAAAAAAAGAAATGACGTCATGGAGCGGTATCTTTGCATTACCCAGGCCAGATATTTCAATATTTAATTCATTAATTCTAATTAATAATTAAATGTACGCTAACTAAACTGTTTATTGTGGGATCGGAAGTTACATTAAATTAACATAATAGTTTTTTAAACGACAAATGTATGGGGGAGTAAAACTAAAAACTCAATCTAACAACTTAACCATCTCAAAATAAAGGCGTGATTTTTAAGCTTAAAAGTGCGTAAAAACTATTTTCATTTTGTTGAATTGATCTAATAAAGTGATTCCCAAAGTGATTTATATCGACCTTCAGGGATCGACGACAACTTGCAAGGAGTCCATGTCAGCGAAAAAAAAAATTGGGGGTCCATGAAATGTAAATGGAGGTCAACGATAGTTGATCTCATGTAAGCAGGTCGTGACTTCTATTTTGGCACTCCATGAATGGAATAATCCACATACGCATATAGTACCTATTTAATTACATAATATTGCTATATAATATAAAGACATATCTTCATACATAAATTATAAAAGTACCTATGAAGTAAAAATTTTAAAAACATAAATTTTCATGAAACATGATGAAGAATCATATGAAAATTTAAGAGATTAGGTATATTTTCTGATATATGAAGCTGTTTAAGAATTATTATTATTATAAACTAGCAGTTTCCAGCAGCCCCACCCCTCACTCTAAAAGCATTTATTTTTTGCTTAGTTATTTTATTTAACAGAAATTAAACTTTAATTGGTTCGATTTAATTTGACTTAAATTAATAAATGTATAAAACTTAACACGTTTTTTAAAAAGTTTTTCACACTTCAATTCAGTACCGTTATAAATTTAAATCTTTCAAAGTGAGTAGCACCATACCACCATACATTTGAAGTTAATGAATTTGCAAAAAATCAATGACAGGTAAGCAGGTGGTCTCCCCAAAACCGAAAAACATGACAAGTGGTCTAAGAAAGCTTTTCCCAAACTTTAAAGTTTCACGGACCGGTGGACAAGTTTCGAAACTGCACCAGGGACTGGTGCCAGATTTATTAATTACATTTTCTTTCTATTTAAACATCAATATTCATGCTCTCTGGACCGGTAACGTAACGCTTGCGGACCGGTGCCAGTCCACGGACCACCGTTTGGGGAACGCTGATTTACAGGGAACATAGTTAAATAGGAGTACTTCTAAAAAAAGCCACAAAATATAAGTTATAAGTTAGTTTTTGTTAATGTGTCGCAAATATTTTTTTTTTAAACTTAAAACTTTATTATTTAACATTTTTTTTTTTTTACAAATGTATAAATATGCTGACTCATCACTTATTTGTAATTAATTAAAATTTTGTTTTAATTATTTTTTTATTTCCAAAAAAAAAAACATAATAATATTCTTTAGATATTAATTTCTAATTTTCTGTGGAATATAAGCATAAAAAAATAATAAAGGGATTATTTTTTTTATTTAGTTAAAATTGACGATTACACTTGTTATTTTACCATTTTCTACATATGTATATTATACATTATTCCTCTATGAGTACGACAAAACAATGAGCATATCATTTATTTTAAGTTTGTAATCTTGTTTTACAAATCAACATGTATTGTTAGAATCAACTTTGACTTTACCTGTTAATAGAAAATAAAATAAGTTCTAGTCATTTACTTGAGGTAAGTACAAATTATATGATTGTTCTTTAGCAATAATATCTTAAGTAACTTGGATTATTGTGCCAGAAAGTGTGTTTTTTTCTTTGAGAAACTGAATATTGTGGGATATTGTAATATGTGATTAACTATAGGATATTTCAATACCAAAGGTAAGTGAATATATTTTAAATTTTTACTTAGTTTATGCCTTAAGAATCACAATATTCGTTAAAATTTTATTACATATCCTAAAATATCACTACATATAATTTATTATAATAGGCCCTAAAAGTAAGTTGGGTCGGGTCTAGGCCTAAACCCTAATATAGTATACTTTGTATTATACTATATCTATACAAGGCCTATAGCATACATACATATACATCTACAAATAAATATTTATCTATAAATATATAAACTAATATAAATTAGTTGTAATAAAAGCTTTTTATCCCACTCCTTAAATCATAATAGTATAATTACTATTATAATACTTTTACTAAGCCTATCTAAGTCAAAGACAAGAGCTTATCAATCAAATGGCAACCAACCCAAAAATTAAAACCACTGATATTTCATAAGCCAATAACAATTATTTATGTTATAAAACATTTTTTTATTTATATAAAATGATTTATTAATTAGTTATATTTCTCTTTAACACTCTGGATAGCCAATTTAATGAATTATTAATTACGTAACGGCTGCTATCGATAATTGGCAATAAACAGACAAGCACGGTTGCCAATGTTCCCTTTAAGCTGCGCGGCAGTTTTGAGTATCCGCGCAGCAAATTTCCATGTGTGTGTTTTTGTTTGTGGGCTGTAAAATTTTGCACACACAAAAATTTATGCTGTAAAGCTTTGCACAGAACTGTACAATTTTGCACACGAACCAGCAAACCTTAGAGGGAACATTGACAGTGGCCATGATGACAAATTACATAGCCTAAAAAAAATGACATCTTGGAAATTCGTTTTTGAAGCCCACCCATGGTCTACACTCATGAATTTTGGATATGTTGTAAATGAACTTATTTATTATAGTATAAGGGCGGAGAGTTTTTATTAAGGAGCACATTTTTTTTACAAATTTATTGATGAGTGAAGTTGACCTATTTTAAACTTTAATTTTCAAAGCTTTAACCTTGACAAAAAAAATTAAACAATCTCTTAACCCTCTGGAGACGGAGCCTTTTCGGGGTGTATGTGCCAAAAAGACGGAGCAATTTTTACGAGCTCGAGACTCGCATTGCAAAAAAATGTATAAAAAATAAACTATTCCCTTAATATATGTAAAACTATATATATTCTTGTAGGAAATTGAATGAACTAATACAATCTTTATGAATCAAACTGACATATCAAAATTTATGCAAATGAGGTACCCTTATTTGCATAATTTATGCGTGTAATTTTTTGTTACACCTAGAACAAACATGACTGACTTGTATCAATTGTGTGAATTTTTTGATGGATGAAGCCTGAATAAGTCCTAATACTTATTTTTTGGGGGAAAAGGGCCCATGAAGGCCCTTCAGACACCTCAGGCACATGGTTCTACTCCTTTCCCACCCCCACTTATAACCTAGGGACCTTCTCTTAAGCTGAATGTTACTGACAAATGTGTCTGCATATCAATTATAGGACTTATGTTGTCTAAAAATTCAGAGGGGTCATCTCTGTCCATTTGAGGACCCCTAATACTAGTAATACTAAACCAAGAGTTCACAACATTAGCATTACCCTCAATTTGAAAGTCTTCATTAATTCCCTGGTTGTTTTCAGCAGTTTCAGTGTCAAATTCACTGCTAGAATATCAAAATTACTAAGCACAGTTTGATCAGAGTCACTGTCAGACATGTTCGAAATTCACGATGTAACTACACACACACAAAAAAATTCCTGCAAACAAATAAATTGAGTTCACCTTCAACGAACGCCGCCATTACAATGCCGGGATGTGCAGGAATACGTATGAATAATTTTGATTCGCTGGTACAACGCCAAGCCAGCCAATCGTGAGGCTCGATCTATCAGGCCGACGGCTCGGACTTGACGTCTTTCTCGGTAGTGTACCTCGGGCCGATATATCGGCCCTTACGTCTCCAGAGGGTTAATACTACAAGCGAGATGTCGGCTTTAAGTAATTGGCGGAAGTAGAATTTTATTATTATTATTGTGCTAACAATCGTTTATAAAACAATACCCTCAGTAAATTAAAAAGTGGAGGTCGCCATTTTGACAACGAAATTACGATACCCGTTTTTGGGGTATTTCCGAGCGATACCGAGGTCGCCCTAGTTATATAGCTCGTGACGCACACAGTGGTATTAGGTCATAGAATGTGGAGATGCCTCCATATTAAAAAAGGACAAATGAAGATGTACTTTAAAATTCATAACTTTAAAACTACAACGGCTGAAATATGATTTTGGTTATAATTCTTTTAAAAAATTAGCGTAAAAGTGGAGTTCAGGTGCGTATACTATTTCTTAACGCATTTCGTATTTTATCATGTAAACTTACGTGTATTCTTTATAAATTAAATACAGGCAGTTATAGTTAACTAATACTGAATCGTATTTTTCTTTTATTTGATTTCTAAAGAGTCTTTAAACATCCCCCAACCAAAGTTACATAGCCCCATTTGTTTTTGGTTTGTTTTTTTCAACCTATGGCCAGATTTTTAACCACCTATAAGTTAGTATGCTAAACAAAATTTTCAAACTGTAGGCATGTTCACAAAAAAGAATGAAATACTAGACTTTTGATTATGCACGAGCACCCCCCTTCCCCACCCCCACTTTCTTTTTTTTCCCTCTCAGAGCGCTTGGAATATATGGGTTGTCCCTTGAAGACTTGGGAGGGGGGAGGAAAAGTGGATCACTGACTAAGGCAGCGGGGACACACATCATCAAGGTCCTGGAGTGAAGCTGAAAAAAAAGGGGGGGAGGGGTCTATGAATATGTGCCCATGTGTGATCACGGGTCCACTTTTTAAAAAAAATATTTGTGACGTTGCAGGATTTTTTTTTAAATATAGTGGAATTGTTTTGTTGTTGAAATTTCGCTTAATAACAATGTGAATTAAAAGGAAGTAGCAGATTTTTTCTGAATGCAATCCCGGGCAACTCTGGTTATATTTGATCGTAAAGTTATAAAATAAATACAACATTTATTTTAACCAAGATTCATCCAATTGGTAGGGACTTCGATGAAGCAAGGGAGACAACTAAAAAATTTGTACGGGAAATAGGAGTCGCCGCGCAAAAATCCCAAGTTTTTTATTTTTTTTATAGTGGAACTATTTCATTCATAAAATAATTACTTTATCCCAAAATTGTATTCCTCTTCCGGCCTTTCGCTTTAGAGGACATCTTGGCCTACATTTTAATCAATTTCTTTTTCATTTTCCTTTTAGGTACTTGGGTAAACCAGTTTTCTGCTAGTGTCAAATAATTGCAGAGTTACGTGCCCCTTGTTCAACTTGTTGTCCACTTCAAAATGTAAACATTGCATATGCATTGGGAAAAAATGTGTTTTGTGGTTGTTTCTTTATTAAATAGGTAGTGTGATATATCATTTTAAAGAGAATTGGAAGCTGAATAATACAGTGTCTTCAGATTTTCAATCACGTTTGAAAAACAAAAATATATATCAAGTTAAATTAAGCTAAGTGTACTATTTAATATCTCGCATAGACTCCACCAGACTCAATTTTCACGATAACCACTGTTTAGAGCATCCAATTATCTTCAAGAATGAACAAATTAAAAGTCCCCCCAACCTACTCCAACGATTTTATTAAATTTTCAAAACAGTCACCACATGGCGCGGTTGTTTCCTCCCTGGATATCATTTTCAAGATGGACGAATCCACCTCAGCAAATCATTTTTAAATCTTAAGTAATCTGATTAATAAACAATATTAAATGCACTATTTTAAGTTATTTGAGGTTAATATTATTAACAAAGAAGACATATGAATATATATTAATTATATTTCTTTATTTAAATAGTGAAACTTCCACTCCCATATAATAGGCCTATTAGGGAGTTTGGTCTAAGCAGCTACCTGACACATTTGTAGCATGAAATATGAAGAAAAGTTTATTTTATCTTCATAATAGATTTAAAATTAAGATTTGTTTATTGTTTAGATGAATTGATACTTTGAAATGATTCACACACACAAAAATACTTTGTTTATTTTTTTAAAGGCCTATCCAATGACATTGACATCATAATATTAATCATATTAGCAATTTGTAGGCAATAGTTGAAGCAGCACAATTCTTTTTTAATTGTAGGGATTCTATGAAAAGCTAATGCTACACTTAGCAAACAGAATATAAAATTGAAAGATACCCCCATGCAAGAAAAACTGCTACTAAAAAATACATATTGTACATTTTATATCAAATATTGATTTGCTATCGGAGATATAAAATAAATTAAATTTCTTAATGGACACATTGGTTCACTCGTCCATGTGCTACTTATTATTTTTCCCCTTTTTAATACTAACAATTTGATATACTGTCACAAATGACTGGGGCGGGGGTATAGGACAGAGCTCCATTGTTGTTAAGGTAACGTATAGGATGGAAGGAAACTGCTGTTAATGGGGTTAAGTTAAGGTTAATAGACTCTCACATCTTGATATAGTGGGAGATTGTTTCTTTAGATAATAGTATGTTCGGGTTTTCCAGACTTCGCATGATAATTTTTGGGTTAACAATGGGAAGGTCTAATTGACCGGAAATTAGGGGGCATGGGTGTGTTTATAGATAGCATTCCTGGACCACCTATGGGGGGTAGATAATCACATATAAGAGGGAGCTTTCACTGAGTTAGGTTAGTTGAGGGAGAGTGAACAGAGGTACGACGAGTTGAGGAAGAGGGAAAGGAGCGACAGTAGTTAGTTGAGGAAGATAGAGAAGAACTACGGATTAGTTGAGGAAGAGAGAGAAAAGAGCTACGATAGAACTGAGCAGTTGTTAAGGAATACTTGCTAGAGACCAGAAGACGACAGGTGATAGAAGACACTTATATCTTAGAAATAAACATACTTTCATTATCGTTGGACACCTGGAGTTTGAGTTGTTGCATTTCGTCCAAGTCTACGTTGTGCTTTTGTCTGCCCCAACGCCTAGACACCCACAATATAAATCACAGAGAGGAGCGGTCCTGTACTGACCACTACTAAGTCAACATAGTTTGTGTTAAGTCAGGACCGGAGCCCTCCTCCGTAACAACCGTTCTGTGACATATACATGACCTTATATTTTGAAGAATATTGTTCATGTTATGTTTATATTCAAATATGACATATGGAAATTTTACGGCCATTTTGAATATTAATGAGCTCATCTTGCGTACCGTAGAATTTATTATAATAATTATATGACGTCTGTTTGGATAATGTTACGACAATCACGGATATATATGGCTTTCTTCATTAAGTCATTAAATAACTTCAATTTACTGCTCTTTTTTAACATCTCTCCCAAATTTCTGCCCAATTTCTATTTTAGTCACTTTTATATTTTCCTATATGCCTATATGTCTCAATTAACAGAGTTATCCCAAAATAATTCACGAAAAAAATCATAACTTTCTTTATAATTTATTTTAAAGCTACAAATTCATTTTGAAAATTTTACCCAAGTACCTATTCATTTACAATCAGTCAGCTTTGAGAAAATCCTTGGTGAATATAAGGCAACTTCAACCATTAAAATTAAGTTGAAGTAAAATACCAAATTTTTTATGCATCTCATCTGGGGCATGTATTGATCTACATGTATGCCAATTTTCAGAATTTACAGTGTGCAACACGTCACTAGCAACCATTCACAGCCACTTGCATAGTGGTTGTATCGTAGTACTACCTCAGAGTTTCATTCATAAGAGTTTGCCTTGTGCAAAAACTATTATACCATTGGTCAGGGAAAGCTTTAATTATCATGTGCCAAAGTTGAAAGTTTAAACTACGTTGACCCTAAACAGTATATTAGTGAAAAGGCGATGCGTTGCCTTATATAAAGTATATAGTCATTGTGCATGACACGATCAGCGGAATGAGGTCACAAGATGTGGAGGTTTCGTCCATAGTAAAAAATACCAAACGAACTCACACTTTAAAAATTCGTAGCTCAAAAAGTACTTAAGCTAAAAAGTTGATTCTGGTTTCATTTTTTATTTGAAATTTGCTCTAACTGTGTTATTTAAAAAATTAATTAATTTTTTTTAAATTTTGTATTAAAGCACCTACAACTCGGCAACTTTTATTATAAAGTTAAAGTATCCCTTGATTTACCACAATGAATGGCTACGTAAAAGTAAAAGACAAAAGATTCATGAAAATGTACTTCTTTATCTCGTAAAATGTGTTTAATTGTTGTATTCCAATAAAAAGATGTCATTTTACTTTTAAAATACTTTTATAACCATACTATTATTAACATAAGTTTACACAACACACAAAAATAAGAAATTCAAACGGAAATAATATACGCCCCTGAACTCCACTTTTACCAAAATTAGCTCTACCCAACTATGCTATCGTTGGTCTATTTTTACACAAAAAAAAATTTTCTTTTCCAAGTCAAAGTACCTTGCCAAACCCGCTAAGGCTAAGCCTAAACTTAAACTATTTAATTATTAGTATTAGTAGTATTAGTAAACATAAAAATCAGAATGTCTATTTACCTTTCATTTTGCAATTTCCAAATAGTATAACCAATAATAAGTAAAATGTACCCAGTAACACAGAAACTGGATAATTTTCATATTTCCAATTACAATTTTGCAGCTAGCTAAACTCAAATGTATGAACAGCTGTTCTTTGAACCTTCTGCCGACAGCACGGGGTTCGAAAAATAACATGTTGGCAGTAAATTCAAATCTCGAACCAAAACGGGAACGGAATAATATAAATATTTGAAAAGTTTTGCTACGACTCAAACATTGGCGCTTTGGCGCCCCAAGCGGCTCCAACCAGATTGAAAGATAATAGTACCAAAATTTCACGAGACATTCCCAGTGCCATACACAACATAAAGAACAACTAAACTTTTAAATACCGTTGCACATATGCCAGTACATGGGGCAACGTACCCTACCAGAACCAGAAAAACTTCAAGACTTTGTATTTTGGAAAATTTTATTTAAGGTTACATTTTTTTTTTAAACACGGAGAAAACAAAAAAAAATAAATGTTTATTGGATTTTAATTTATTATAGGCTTAAGATAAATTTTAAACCAATTATTTTATTTATAAAAAGGTAAGTAGGCCTAGTCTTATTTATATAAAATTGATGGCATGAAATTTTAAATAAAAATTACTCAAATTCAAATAAAATCACCCATAAGCCATAAGACTAACAGGGTGGTCCAGAAAGAGTGAGAACATCTCGTAACAAATGGTTATATAATCGAGTTAATATAATGTTTTGTTATTGACAGTTGTAAGAAAATTATTACGCTAGTCAGACAACATGTTCAATATGTCTCCTCCCCCCCCCACCCCTTCCGGGCCTTCCACCTCCCTGCTTCTCAGCAACTTATTGTAAGCCTTGGCGCCCTTTTTTTTAATGCGTCTGACAATAAGGCGATGTTATCATATTTTTTGGGGGGCCATCCTGTAATATGCGCACACCGATACGCGAAAAAAAAAAAATTGAATGTCATTTTCTATTTGGATTGCTCTTCAGACTTCTTAGTCTTGTTCATGAATCCACGCCCCTGCACAACCCACAGGAAAAAAAAAACACTATTTTACAACACACTAGTACAAACACTGAAATACTCACACAAAAGAGGGAAGGTCATTATAATTATACGATGGGATTTCAATTATATAACCAGCAACTTAGACACAAAACACCCAACTCAAAGATGACATTTTTGAAGAAACAAACGAACAGAAATGGTACAATACATAACAGAGACCTATCACATGGTAGACGCATTTAGAAATGGTACAATACATAACAGAGACCTATCACATGGTAGACGCATTTAGAAATGGTACAATACATAACAGAGACCTATCACATGGTAGACGCATTTAGAAATAATACAATACATAACAGCTACAGCGCGAGGAAGCCCACTGTGGAATCCCTCTTATAGGGCGTCCGACGCTTTCCCGGGATGGGTGGGGGAAGATATAAGGACGTACATTTTCCATCCCAACTCCATAAGAAAGTCGATCGAGTGCACTATTTAAACGCATAGTGTCGGATCAACCGGGTGCCTGCTGGTTGGGGCGGCCCCCAGGCGGGGCCCTGGTCGAGCGCCCAAGCGCCCGGGTGGGGGACTTGGGTGGCGGGCGCGGGTGGGGGCCGTCCTGACGAGTGGGCATCCCCGACGTGCCGCTCCGCGGCCCGATGCGTCGGGCCGGGGAGGGGTAATTTGGTGGGGGGGGGGAGGGGGTAAAGAGTGCAACTCGCCCCGCTGACGCCATTTCTTGATGTAATAATTTTCCTTGAAACAAATTTAGTAATTATGTCCCTTTTCCAAATCTCCTCCCCTTTGTTTTAGTCACCATAACAATATTAAACGCTGTTATAAAATCTCTACTGTCACTATTTTCTTTGTTCTTCACAAATTTTCAATGACTTCATAGTTAGGCTTACAATATTATAAATGGATTTGATGATAAGCTATTATGATTGTTTTTTTTCCCCTGAATATTTTAAGTCTCATCTATGATCTACACTGGTAATTAATGATTTATTTATTTTTTTAAAATTTCTTTGCTATTTAAATTTATTTTTGCACTGTGTACTTTAATATTTTTGCTTAACAAATTAAAAATACAGCTCCACGTTAAATACATTTATCAATGACTTATAAAACTGATTTGATACATGTTTAATTTAAAATTAAAAATGACTTTTAACTCTTTGCTCTCTGATATGATACCATTAAATCAATATTAGGACTAGCAACCGTTTTAGTACGATACCATTAAATTAATATTAGGACTACAAACTGTTTAAGTCTGATACCATTACATCAATATTAGGACTACAAACTGTTTAAGTCTGATACCATTACATCAATATTAGGACTATCAACAGTTTTAGTATGATATTATTAAATCAATATTAGGACTAGCAACTTTTTTTAGTATGATACCCTTAAATCAATATTAGGACTAGCAACTTTTTTAGTATGATACCATTTAGTCATCCTTACCCGAATCGAAAAAGCCGATAGTTTGAAAGAGTACAAGGCACGTCTCCCTTAGATAGCTTCAATATTCAGTTATTAAACGTCCCTGCGGGGGTTATTTCAAGGTAAAGAAAAATTGAGTGTACAATTTATTTCACCGTCAATGAAGAAGTGCGCAAGTTATTTCAACGTCAAGGAAGGCGTGCACAATTTATTTCACCGTTAATGAAGTACCTAATTTATTTTAACACCAATTAAGTTTCCTATTTATTTCAACGTCAAGGAAGAAGAAAGTGCATAATTGTTTTCGACGTCAATGAAGAGGTGCACAATTTATTTCAAGGTCAAGGAAGAAGTGTACTATTTATTTCAATGTCAAGGACATCCACAAATGACATCTGAATAGCATTGAGTCTAATAGGACCCGGGTCCATTTTGACTAAATGCTAATCGGAAGTCATTTGTGGTAGTTTAATTTAGTTTAACTGAAGAATTAAATTTAGAAACATGTAGTCCATTCAATTATCTTTCATTTGATACCTCATTTGTCTTACAAACTAAACAATAATATTTTAAATAGTTTTTTAATCCCAAACTCTCACTTCTGCACCCGGGTGCGAATAGTCGCAGCCAAGTTTTTAATGTATTTTTTTCCCTAAATCTTCTCTTTTCTTCTTCTTTTTATTTTTGTAAAACAAAAGGGGGTGGTAGGGGAAACCTCAAACTTCTCTCATGGACTATATGCAACTGTTATGGAGAATCTATGCCCTGATTAAACATAAAATAAGTTAAATATAAAAATGTTGAAAAATGTACTGTAAAATTACTCCATCAGTAGTTACCACCATACCACTGAGAGAAGAACCGCCAGTCAAAATTATATGTTGACACTTGACCCAACAGCCCGCAAATAATAAAAAAAAAATTAAATTATAGACAATATTTATGAAATAACTTTAGACACAGCACGCAACACACTTCATTCTTTTTTACCAGTCTTCAGCCACGGTCAGTTGTAAGTGGCATTTTCTAGAGTTAGACTTTTCGACTCATTACCTGTCGTCTCCAGCAACATACCTTTTCAAAGCTGCATCTTTCAAGAAATAGTTCTTTCTTCTAAACTTATGAAT
The DNA here is from genome assembly GCA_964033795.1 of Lymnaea stagnalis. Lineage (NCBI taxonomy): Eukaryota > Metazoa > Mollusca > Gastropoda > Lymnaeidae > Lymnaea > Lymnaea stagnalis. The sequence continues at coordinate 1,550,836 of CAXITT010000059.1, forward strand.
TCCTTTCTCCCGTTGTCCGTTCCTATTCTTACACCGCCGTATGCTGCGATGGGCATCAACCAGCACACACACACAGCTAAAACAACGTTAAAGAGACGAAGAGGAAATCCTACAACTTTCATTTCAATATAAGTCATGACGCCATGTTTTGAGTGTTACAACAATTTTATTGAGCTTTGTTTCAGCTCCAAGAAAAGATAAGATCACAATGATGAACATATGGTAAACATGCAAGAAAAGTAGGGGTGGTAGAGGAATGAGATTCATGTTGTTGTTTTTTTAATCATGATGGTTCGGTGAAACTACACACACACGAATACACCAGTTTGAAACAGTTTGCACGATGCATTGATACATACCCTTTAGAATTAAAATAATTTTTTATAAAAAAAAAAAAAATAGATAAAGATATCAATTTCCTATACTTTTATAATTTGTTAAAAGTTTTTAATGAAACATATTGTATTGCCCATACATCATCAAATTCAATTCGTTGCTTAACGAACATAATTACAATCTACAATTAAACAATGTTTTTCTTTTCGCTATGACATGTACAAGTCTGATGGTATTTGAGTGTAAATCACCATCGGGCAATAGACATACAAAGAAACTTTCCTAAAGCTAATACTGACACCAAGTGGGTTTTCTCGTTGATTGGTGCTGTGAACAAAAATGAAAAGATAAAAAATTCATTAATGAGACGATTTCAAAATTATAAAATCAGAGGCAGTTGAGAAAACCAAGAACACGTTTCAATTGTACACAATCTGGCCCGCCGAGGGGGGGGGGAAATAAATCTATACCCTTTGTTTTAATGCTATTGATTTGGGTTAGCCAACGATCAAAGCGTGCATTAAAAAAAATGCTAATATTTTTATATACCGGTACAGTCTATCTCTTATATATACTCATCTTCTGGAACACCCTAAAGAATTGTAAAATTTCCATTATTTTTTTTTGTAAATTTTCATGTGATGTGGAGAGTTTTGTGACATTATTGCGCCTGTTTTGTTTTTCTGAATCGCGTGATAATAAAAAAAAAATAAATCTAAGGATGTTCCATTTGAAATAAAATGCATTTAAAACTGTTCTGCACAGGAACGTTGGGTTTCGAAATATTTCATAATATTTACTTAGCTGCATTTCAAATATATTTTGGAACTTTCAAAGCAGCTCTATCCCCTTAACGATCTCTATGCTCTGTGCGATTTTAATACTACACAGTTCGGTACCGCCATACTACTTTACAGCTTGCGGTAGATATCTCTACTCTTATGTATACAGCTAGTGCTCGACTTACGACCACGATCGGTTCCAACAGACCTGTCGTAATGCGATTTGGTCATAAGTTGAGTACGCTTTGTTTACAGTAATGTGAAGTGATGTTATAAAAATATTTAAGTTAAATAATATCATACATTTCTTTTATTATTGTTATAAATCATAATTTTCTATGTTAACGACCGCCGATGATTGCATACAATGTTGTTCGACTGATAATTCAGGCAGAAATAAATTTGAAATCTAAAACAGTATGGCTAGTGATTGTGGTCGTAAAGTCGAATGGTCGTAAGTCGATGACTAGCTGTATATTGCTTCTGGTGCGTCATGCTTCCTCTTCGAAAACGCCCCCCCCCCCCTTTCATCCCAAATCCGCTTGTTTTATATTAATACTACTGAGTGAAAAAATGCCCTGATCGGATGTAAAACTATGTTTTTACCTGTTTCGTTTACTCATCTAGAAATCTAAAACAGTATGGCTAGTGATTGTGGTCGTAAAGTCGAATGGTCGTAAGTCGATGACTAGCTGTATATTGCTTCTGGTGCGTCATGCTTCCTCTTCGAAAACGCCCCCCCCCCCTTTCATCCCAAATCCGCTTGTTTTATATTAATACTACTGAGTGAAAAAATGCCCTGATCGGATGTAAAACTATGTTTTTACCTGTTTCGTTTACTCATCTTCCACGGTGATCTGGATCCTCTTGCCTGCCTCACACAGGGCCTTGTCCTTGGGCACGAAGAAGTAGTCACCTGGCTGCAGGGTGTGGACGACACCGAGGGCGTAGCTCTGGTAGGAGAACGGTGGGATGGAGCACTTGCTGAAAGAAGTGTAGCTGCCGAGGTTCTCGAGGGGTGAGGTGAAGTTGGGGTTGCCAGCATAGAACTTGACGCGGGATCCCTTCTTCAAGACAATCTGTTGTGTTAAAAAAAAGAAGTAACATTACACATTTGCTGAAACCATTTGAAAAATGATGTTTTTGTTCATAACAAAACTATGTCAATTTTTTTTAAAATTCTTATTTTCTTATCAAAATTTGAAAACAAAAACTCACTCAATGTGAAAAAATACCTTTTTTAAAAACTAAAGGATATGTTTTAAATCTATCTATAATATCTGAATAACGAGAATATAGATTAAGGCAGACGGGATGAGATTTTTTTTTAAAAATCATCGGCCTCACAATATGTCAGAACGAGCACAGCACTCTTAAACTCTGAGCTACAGACCCTAACTTCTGCATGTCATTTTACTGTTACCACAGAGGCTGATGTGTAATCCATCTGTACTGAACTCAGAAAAACCGAGTAAAATGAGGGAAAATAAGTTGAATTTTGCTCATAAATAAATATTATTGTGTAATGAAGTCAATATTTTAATGATCAATGATGATTGAGTACTTTTATTGCGCTAATGTCCATGCATTTTTAACATGCTCACAGCGGTTTGATGTCCTCAAATCTGTTTAACAATGGTTTTTAAATGACTTTATATCATTTTAAATTTCCCTCGAAAATTGAGGCAAACGGTTCCACCCCCCCCCCCCCCCCCCCCCCCCCCCCCCCCCCCCCACCCCCCGTTTTCGACTCAAGTTTATTTGTGCAAAAAAATTGACACAAAATTTTCAGCAACGTCTGCATTACAATGTCAAATCAGAGTTAAAGATGTTTTCTTCCATTCCATTCTCTACCCAAATGTGTTCAACATAGACCCCCATGATAATCGGTGTCCCTAACACATCTGAACTCCGAATAGGACCATACCTTGGGTGGTAGGGGGTACTCTCTGCCCACTGGAATCTCCACAACATCATAGTCCTGCTCAGCATGTCTCTCAACAATGATGGCATAATCTGTGTTTTCCTGGATGACAGTTCCGTGGTAGTCGGTGGAGACGTATCTGGCCTGAAGGACATCGAGTTCAGACATATTAATTAGAGTTTAAGTCAAGTCAGTGTTCTGAGAATATATTTTAATCTGGCACATGTTATCACATTGATTTGCAATGCACTTTGACAGCAAAATGTTTGATGGTGCTAATACTGGCAATGCGCTATGACAGCAAGATGTTTGATGATGCTAAAATTTGCAATGCGCTATGACAGCAAGATGTGTTATGGTGTTAATATTTGCAATGCGCTATGACATCAGATGTGTGATGATGCTAAGATTTGCAATGTAATATGACACCAAGTTGTGTTATGGTGCTAAGATTTGCAATGTAATGACAGCAAGATGTGGGATGATGCTAAGATTTGCAATGTAATGACAGCAAGATGTGTGATGATGCTAATATTTTGCAATGTAATGACAGCAAGATGTGTGATGATGCTAATATTTTGCAATGTAATGACAGCAAGATGTGGGATGATGCTAATATTTTGCAATGTAATGACAGCAAGATGTGGGATGATGCTAATATTTTGCAATGTAATGACAGCAAGATGTGGGATGATGCTAATATTTTGCAATGTAATGACAGCAAGATGTGGGATGATGCTAATATTTTGCAATGTAATGACAGCAAGATGTGGGATGATGCTAAGATTTGCAATGTAATGACAGCAAGATGTGTGACAGTGTAAATATTTGCAATGCGCTATGACAGCAAGGTGAGTGATGATGCTAAGAGTTGCAATGACAGCAGGATGAGTGATGATGCTATGATTTTCCATGCGGCTTGACAGCAAGATGTTGGATGGTGCTAAGGGGAATAATTCAATAGCTCACCTTCACGGCCTGGTCAGTGGAGATTTTGCCCTTGCGGATGGCATCTGTGACGTCAATCTTCATGATTCTCTCGTAAGCCCATGGCATCTCCTTTTCGCCGCCGAGGATGTGGACGCTTCCAGCATCGATTATCTCATCATTGCCATTGACTAGTGAGATCTGCCATATACAAGAGATTTTGGCATTATATAAGATATCGATGAAGATGATTCAGAATTATAATATAATTTATGAAATATGAATCCATTTTGAATAATAAAAATATATATTGTGGGTGGTTTGTGGGGAGGGATTAACTCTTAAATTTTTACAAGCAGTAACCATTACTGTGATTACAAAACATGATGATTGTATACATATAAAGGGTTTTCATTTTTTATATATATATATCAAATTTTATGTTAAATATGCATCATAATTGTCATATTTAAGCTTGACTGTTACATGACTTACTTGAATGGTAAGACTCTGCTGTCTACCGTAGACGACGATGCCGACAAAGATCCTCTCCTGGTGGTGCAGATCTTTGATGATATTGTTGATCGCTTCCACGCTGTAACCATTGAGCTCGAGTTTGTCGTACTGAAAGTAATAATAATAATAATAAAGTTTATTTGAAAATCACGCTTTATCCCCAAAGGCTCAAAGCGCGGTACAAAGTTGACCATATTAAAAGAGAAATGAAAAAAATCTATATTATACCACATTGAAATGCAAAACGCAACATTACAAAAACTACATGCGAGAGTACCCATTCTAATTCTTTCATTTGTTAAAAATCCTTGAAAGAAGTGAACAAAACACAGAAAGGACTGTACACAACACAGAAAAATGTTTACAAGACAAAGACTTAAGTGTACAAAACACAGAAAAAAGTGTACAGAACACAGAAAGATGTGTAGAAAACACAGAAAGAAGTGTACAGAACACAGAAAGAAATGTACAAAAAAAAGAAAGAAGTTTTAAGAAGTGCACATAACTCAGAAAGAAGTGCACATAACTCAGAAAGAAATGCACATAACTCAGAAAGAAGTGCACATAACTCAGAAAGAAGTGCACATAACTCAGAAAGAAGTGCACATAACTCAGAAAGAAGTGCACATAACTCAGAAAGAAGTGCACATAACTCAGAAAGAAGTGCACAAAACACAGAAAGAAGTGCACAAAACACAGAAAAAAGTGCACAAAACACAGAAAAAAGTGCACAAAACACAGAAAGAAATGCACAAAACACAATCTTCTGAAATGCATCATTAAAACATGTACCGCTATATTCCAACAAAATTAGTGCTTTGAAAAAAATAAATAGAAAAAGTTGATAAATATTAAAGTTGAATAATAAAATTCTTCTAAACGATTAAAAATGTGTACTAAGTATATCAATAACCAATAATGTTGAAGAAAATGGCTGAATAATTTATATCTTTTGAATACATGTATCCATAGAACTCCAATCTAAGGTTTACGTGTATCCATAGAACCCCCATCTAAGATCTAGATGTACCCATAGAACTCCCATCTAAGGTCTAGATGTATTCATAGAGCTCCCATCGAAGGTCCAAATAAACAATCATAAATTTAACCATTCTGTTCTCAGAACCTTAAGTATTATTTAAATGACTTTAATTGATCAGAATTATTATTTTCATTATAATAATTGTCTTCTCCAAAACCTATGATATTGTTATGACTTTTCGAAGACCGTCCTCATCAGACGGTCATCAGGCGGAGTACACTTATATTGTTTCACAGATGGTGGCTTTCTCTCAACTTACCTTGTACCCAAGGCGTTCAGAGTCGAATAGGACATTGGGCACAGAGTTCAGGCGAGTGAACTCGTTCTTGTTGACCTCGGGGTAGCTGAAAGGCTGAAGTGGTCTCTCCATGATGGGACCAGCACAGCTGGCAGCATTGAATGGTTTGCGGCGGAGTTTTTGAAGTTCCTGTTTGAGATCCACAATGCTTTTTTTAAAAATTTTTTATTCAAGCAATACGTTATTATATAGGTATTTTTAACAAAATTATGAGTTTTGATTAAGTAAAAATCAGATTTAATTTATATAAAAAAAGCTCTGTACTTTTGACTGTTCATTATTGTAGTATTGCATAATATTGAAAATATGAGAGGTCAATAAATAAAGATTGCCATGGATTTGCAAATGATAGAAATTGTGTAGTGTGTACCATTGCCGTTGAAATTTTAATGAATGTCGATGTGAACCTGGTGCATATGGAGTCATACCTGTGGGATGACCAAGATATTCAATGTCATACCTATCAGCTGACCCAAATATTCAAATGACATACCTGCCAGATGACCCAGATCCTGTCAATGCTGGAATGGTGGATCATGAAGAATGGATCAAAGGCGGAAAAGTCCAGTGTGGCCATGGAGTAGGTGCCTGAGCCGCCGATGTCGGCGTGGATCTCGTTGTGGAGGACCTCAAACTGGACCTCGAAGTCGCAGTAGTTGTCTTCCTCTAGAGTGGTCAGTGCCAGGTAGAACAGGTAGTTGTAGCCGTGTACTTTACGTTCACTGTACAGCTCTGGTTGTACCTCACGGGTGGTTTTCTGAATGAAACGATAAGAAGTGTAAGGTTAAACACCATGTTAATGAAATAGTAAGAAATGTAAGGTTGAATACAACGTTGGGATTGAAAAGCTTTCTACTTTTTTCAAAGGAACAGCTCAATATGTATATTAAAAAGTCTTGTTTAAATTTTAAATCAGTCACCTCATTTACCTCAAAGTGAATGTAACTTACCTCATTAGCGGCTGCGATTCTGAATGAAGCGAATGGATTGTGGTCGGCGTCATCTCCGAAGAATGAGGGCAGAGATTTGACCGGAGTGGTCCAGTCCCAGTATGGCACGCCGATGAGGGCTCCGTTGCTCTTGAGGGCCTGCTCAATCTGGACGGTGAAGAGACGATGCCAATGGGGAAACACGGGCATACCTGTGTGGTGATTGGGAACAAAACAGTCATAGGAATTCTAAATTCATTTTCCTATAACTTCAAATCATCACAAAATTAATTCAATTGATTTCGAAGGAACCTAAAATCTCCACGTATCTCTATAGCTTACGTTGTGAACATATCCATTGGACTCACCATGCACACAGCAAGCATATTTGTCATCGCCGGTAGCTGGGCACCTGAAGGGGGCACCATGGAATCCAGCGATGGCCTCGAAGCCGTTGGGGCCCTGGTCGTTCTGGAGTTGGTTCAGTGCGTTTCTCAGGTTGGCTGCCTCGTCCAAGGTCAGCTGGTTCACGTTCTTTCTGACCAGCTTATCGTCACGTACGACGGTTTTCTCGGCCACCTTCTCGTAGAATCCTGGAGTAGGCATTAAAGATTTGTGAATGTCTTGTATAAACAAGTAGGCATTAAACATTTGTGAATGTCTTGTAGAAACAAGTAGGCATTGGACATTTGTGAATGTCTTGTAGAAACAAGTAGGCATTAAACATTTGTGAATGTCTTGTATAGACAAATAGGCATTAAACATTTGTGAATGTCTTGTATAAACAAGTAGGCATTAAACATTTGTGAATGTCTTGTACCGGTATAAACAAGTAAGCATTAAACATTAGTGAATGTCTTGTATAAACAAGTAGGCATTAAACATTTGTGAATGTCTTGTATAAACAAGTAAGCATTAAACATTAGTGAATGTCTTGTATAAACAAGTAGGCATTGGACATTTGTGAATGTCTTGTATAAACAGTGTTTTTTTTATTCTTCAAATATCTTCATCCAACACGTTATAAAGTACTTTCATGGACAGTCATGTAAACAAGGGCTTAAGATGAAATGACGTCATTAAAATGAGTGTAGATTAAAGAGTTCTTACTCTTGACTCCGGGGACAAACTGCACACTTGGAGATCTGATCAGATTGCTGTCCAAGAAGGTTCCATTGATGGCTTTAATTTCAACATCGAAGTGGTAATCGGAGTCGGTTCTGAGGTTCAGCTTATTGAAGACGTTTGTGACGTCATACTTGAAGAGACGGTCAAAGGCCCATGGCATTTCAAGTGGTCCGCCCAAAACGGCGAATGTGCCTGAAAGAAAAATAAAACAAAAGCAATGTTGGGGCAAATCCTCTCAGAAATTTAAAGTCAACACTTGTCAGGAGTACAGTCTTTTTAATTGTTTCTTTACAATAATTGTTAACTTTATCTTTAAAAAAATCAATAGATTATGTGTTTGAACATGTTGACATTCCATGTATGTGTATGACAGTACAAATGAAGTCAATTTTTGTGTATGACTTCATCTTTACTTTAAAGATGTGTTTATGTCGTTTAACTCAGCTCACTGAACTGATTCTTTGAACTGAAATGTTTTCAGAACCTGGTTACACTATCACTAACTCACCAGCAAACTCGCAGTGTCCCTGGTTACACTATCACTAACTCACCAGCAAACTCGCAGTGTCCCTGGTTACACTATCACTAACTCACCAGCAAACTCGCAGTGTCCCTGGTTACACTATCACTAACTCACCAGCAAACTCGCAGTGTCCCTGGTTACACTATCACTAACTCACCAGCAAACTCGCAGTGTCCCTGGTTACACTATCACTAACTCACCAGCAAACTCGCAGTGTCCCTGGTTACACTATCACTAACTCACCAGCAAACTCGCAGTGTCCCTGGTTACACTATCACTAACTCACCAGCAAACTCGCAGTGTCCCTGGTTACACTATCACTAACTCACCAGCAAACTCGCAGTGTCCCTGGTTACACTATCACTAACTCACCAGCAAACTCGCAGTGTCCCTGGTTACACTATCACTAACTCACCAGCAAACTCGCAGTGTCCCTGGTTACACTATCACTAACTCACCAGCAAACTCGCAGTGTCCCTGGTTACACTATCACTAACTCACCAGCAAACTCGCAGTGTCCCTGGTTACACTATCACTAACTCACCAGCAAACTCGCAGTGTCCCTGGTTACACTATCACTAACTCACCAGCAAACTCGCAGTGTCCCTGGTTACACTATCACTAACTCACCAGCAAACTCACAGTGTCCCTGGTTACACTATCACTAACTCACCAGCTAACTCGCAGTGTCCCTGGTTACACTATCACTAACTCACCAGCAAACTCGCAGTGTCCCTGGTTACACTATCACTAACTCACCAGCTAACTCGCAGTGTCCCTGGTTACACTATCACTAACTCACCAGCAAACTTGCAGTGTCCCTGGTTACACTATCACTAACTCACCAGCAAACTCGCAGTGTCCCTGGTTACACTATCACTAACTCACCAGCAAACTCGCAGTGTCCCTGGTTACACTATCACTAACTCACCAGCAAACTCGCAGTGTCCCTGGTTACACTATCACTAACTCACCAGCTAACTCGCAGTGTCCCTGGTTACACTATCACTAACTCACCAGCAAACTTGCAGTGTCCCTGGTTACACTATCACTAACTCACCAGCAAACTCGCAGTGTCCCTGGTTACACTATCACTAACTCACCAGCAAACTCGCAGTGTCCCTGGTTACACTATCACTAACTCACCAGCAAACTCGCAGTGTCCCTGGTTACACTATCACTAACTCACCAGCAAACTCGCAGTGTCCCTGGTTACACTATCACTAACTCACCAGCAAACTCGCAGTGTCCCTGGTTACACTATCACTAACTCACCAGCAAACTCGCAGTGTCCCTGGTTACACTATCACTAACTCACCAGCAAACTCGCAGTGTCCCTGGTTACACTATCACTAACTCACCAGCTAACTCGCAGTGTCCCTGGTTACACTATCACTAACTCACCAGCAAACTCGCAGTGTCCCTGGTTACACTATCACTAACTCACCAGCAAACTCGCAGTGTCCTTTCTCGTCGCAAAGTTTGAAAATGACGTCAGCACTGGCGCTGAATCCACGGAGAAGGAATTCGGCGAAGATGCGGTCTTCTTCCTTTCGCTTCTCGAGCAAGTCGTTGAGTTGAGAGATGGTCAGGCCGTGGAAGTTGAGGTTGTCGTATTGGTAGTTGAGTCTGAAGAGATAGCAGGTCGAAAGGTTTAAATATTAGGAGAATATTTTCATGGTAGTATATGAATGTGAAAATAACTTAAATACATTTTTAACCAATAAATTGTATCCCTTATTTTCCTGCGAAAGAGAAAACATTTATCAGAACAAGAAGTTTGAACAAAATTTAAAATATTTAATACATATTCCTATTGTTCTATATGTATAAAATAATAATTTAGAAGAAATTCTATTTTATATTTGGCAAGTCTCCATCACATAAACGGTTTGTATTTTAATTGTTTAATTGAAGTACGGACAAAACAAATCTTGACTGTGGCCAAAACACTACCATTAAAATATAACACCAAAATAGAAGTTTATTGAAAAGGAAGGCGCTGAACCGGAACTTACAAGAGTCAAAGAGTTGTGAGAGAGTTAATAAAACATGAAGACGAGACATAAGAATGACTTGATACTGATAAAAGAACTGTGTAGAGCAATGCAACTTTGGGAATATTGATACTCTATGCTTCAGTCAGCTGTGGGATGATGATGAACTCAATATTTGAACATATCTTAAAGGTAAACACATCTGTCGTAATTAGAAGCAATTAAAATCACCTGTCATAATCAAATGCATCAATGGCACGTGAGTTTGCCCTGGTGATGGCGTTGAGGTTGCTCTCATCACTGAATGGCCTCATGGGTTGACGGAGGTGCTGGATGGCACAGTTGGCGCTGTTGTAAGGAAGGCCTCTGAACTTCTGAAGGGCTTGCCAGATGGCAAATTGACGGTCAACGTTGGAATGGTGCAGGAGGAAGAGAGGGTCGTAGGCGGTGTACTCTAGTGAGGACATGCCGTACTGAGAGCTGCCTCCGGTCCAGGAGTGGATGGCATTATGGGTAATTTCAAATTGAACCTGCGGGGATATGCATGAGCCTTTTATACAAAAGTTTCTTTAAAAAATAATTACAATTTGGAGAAATAATCAGTTTTTTTAATTTCTAAAGAAAATTATCAAACCATTCTTTTATTTTTTTTATTATAAGTCTGATTCAACCATCACTTTAATTCATTTCAATGCAAAATTTATGTTTTTAATTTTAAAAAAAAGGTTTCAATTATTGCCGTACCTCAAAGTCGCAGTAGTCGGTCTGCTCGAAGGTAAAGAGCGCCTGTCTGTAAAAGAAGGACTCAGATCCAAACTCTGGGTCGTTGAAAAGTTGGTCACGTGGTGCCCTGGTGGTGATCTCGCCGTTGTAGATCTTGCCGTGGTGGAATGGGTTATTGGTCTCCTCTGTGACGAGGGTGGGAAGAGCGGTGAACGCTGTGGTCCAGTCCCAGTAGGGAATGCCGACCTTGGAGCCCTGAGGAAAGGTAACATGTTCACATGCCAATTTATTCAGAATCTTTGTATGTGGTATGTCACTGTTTTAAATTTCAAAAACATGGTTACATTTTATTTTTTGCAACAATAATGACGTACATAGATAATTTTTACATATACACATATTGAAAATAAGCACATTTTGAAACTTTTGTCAACGCAAAATAAATATTTCTCCCAAAGAGAGTTAGTAATTTTTTATTTTTTACTAGTCTTGAATTCCTTTATGAAGTCATTGGTGTTTCTATTAAAGATTAGCTCATAATATGAATATTCGCTGGTTAAGTTTTTTAAAAGATAAATAACATAAATAGTTACCTGAGAAGTCAAAGCGTCCTCCCACTGTTTGACGTACAGTCTGTGCCACTGAGGGAAATTGGCCATGCCGTGGAGACAGCAAGCGATGGGATAACCTTGATATTCACATTTGGCCGGGCTGCCGTGGAAGCTGGCGATGTTCTGGTTTAGGGAGGGAGAATTTGCAAGTCAAAAATAATAATTAGAAAAGTACTTTGTTTCTTAATGGTTGTTTAGTATTCAAAGTTTTATTAAAGAAAAATGGACAATTTTTTTTAGATAATAACTATCAATCATATACGTAATTATAATTAATGATTAAATGGTTTTGTACTTGATTGTTACTAGGTGAGTGATGATATGATCTGATTGTCTGGTACTTTATTTTGATGAGGTGCTAGAACATACCTGGAAGCCGTTAGGTCCTTCATCCTCTTGGACTTTACGGAGGGCGTTGCGGAGGCTCTCAGTTTCAGACGCGGTTAGGGATGAGACGTCTTTACGGACACCAACGCCAGCAACAGCACTTGTGACCTCAACGTTGGCAACACCTGATGCACAGAAAATAATTACGTTTCTTACTAAGGCACCATAAGCAACAGTTTTGGGGTTATTTTTGTGTAAAATTAAGAAAAAAAAGTTTGTTAAGCTTCACAGAAATGTAAATAAAACTATAGCTTTTTTAAAATTGTGCTTAACAAAAATTTTTCCGGTATTTATATAGGATGATTGTAAATTGCTTGAAAAGAATAAAGACCCACATCTCCTTGTATACAGTGTGACTTTTTAGATTATGTTGCAATTGAGCTGGCTTATATGTTTTTTTTCCATTAAAAAAATTATGTTTTACAATAATTAAAGATATTAGATTTAAGAAATAAAATTGATCTCACTTTAAAGTAATGTTTATATGTAATAAATATGTCATGAAAATTTGTAGTCTACCTTTAGCAGGCTCGTAAATGATGCTTGGAGTTGGGAATACCGATTTGACATTGATAGCGTGACCTTCAACATCAAAGACCTTGACATCCAGGGTGAAGAGTGAGTCGGCATCGAACACGCTTTCGGGCTTGATGTCGGCAGCCTCCAGAGCCCAGGTGATGTCTTTCTTGTAGAGACGGTCAAAAGCCCACGGCATCTCAGAGGGTCCACCGAGTAGGTTAAAGCGCCCGGCGTATGTGCATTGAGAGCCCTGGAGAGTCAGGATTAATATGATGCATATAATTTATCTTGTAAAACTCGTTAAACGATATTTACTAAATCATAACCAATATTTATATGGAATTCTTTATGAACTTTCAGAGAGTTTTCTTTTAACCAACCTTGCAAACGTTCAGTACAACAGATCCGGAAGTCTTAATTCCCTTGAGCAGGAATCCGGCAAACACTCTGGGGCGGCTCTGGTGCTGGGCGATGAGCTGCTCGAGTTGGTCTAGATTGTAGCCACCGATGTTCAAGTTGTCGTAATGGTAGCCGAGTTCCTCATGGTTGAACACGTCTCTGGGAACTGCGTGTTTCCTAAGGCACATTTTTGTAATTTAAAACATGGAATATGTGTGCTTTAACCCAACACAAGAGAAAAGATAAGTCAAGTACTCATGACATTTAAAGATGCATTTTATAATCATAAAAATTTGGATTTAAAATGATTTGTTTCACCTATTTATTTATTTAGGTAATATTTGACAGATGAAAATATCCATCGTGCATTTAAATGTAATAGAAAAAATAAAAATAAATTTTTCCCTCATAATGTGTACAACAATTTGAAAGAAAACAATTTGAAAACAAGTTTGACTCTGCTTTTCTTATAAGATGTTTCACGTTAAGGCAAACAGACATTAATTATCATGTATGAATATTTGATTCAAGTGTTTTACAAACGAACATAATTGTCGTTTCTATCTTGTTTTTCGAATTGTTTTAATAAAGGCGACTCACTTTGTGAAAGCGTTGATGTTGAGGTCAAGGTTGAAGGGCTTCATGGGCTCGGCCAAGTAGTTAAGGGCGCAGTTGGCGGTGTTGGAGGGCAGGTGTCTTCTCTGTTGAAGCTCTTGCCACACGACCCAGATCTTGTCCACGAAGGAGTGATGGATGAAGAAGATTGGATCGTAGGCGGAGTACTCCAGGGAAGACAGGGAGTAGGTCTGCAGACCTCCCACCAAGTAGTGGATAGCATTGTGCATTACCTCGAATTGGACCTAAATGTCAAATAAGTTTATTTAAAATTCATAAAAAATAATGAAACGGGGTACAACATAACTTGTGGTTGGTGAATACGTGTGTGTTATAGCACATAAAAATATCAAATGGGATTCAAAGAACCTATTTGATTGAATCAACAGTGCGGTGTTCTTGAACAAGTAAACTATGAAAATATTACTTAGAACAATTGACCTGTATGCCTAAAAAGGATTAACGTTGTTGAACACTAAAGATTATTCTCATTGTTGGATTTTAAATTATAAAACTAAAAGCATATTTGCTGACCTCAAAGTCGCAGTAGTCGGTTTGTTCCAGTGCGGAGAGCACGAGCTCGAAGAGGTCAGAGTGGCTTCCATCTTTGGACGTCTGGAACAGCTCGGGTCTGACGTCACGGACTGTGTATGTGTTTTCAGTTGGGATAAATCCGCGAGCGAATGGGTTATCAACAACCTGTGAAATACAGAAAATAGTTCCTGTCAGAACAGACATATCATCACCTTTGCCAATCAGCGTGTTATATCACACTATAAGCTGAAGGTTCACGTGAACATAGTTTAACATTACAGGTGACTCACCTCATCTCTCCAGGCATCGTAGAAGTCCTCCTTGGTGAAAATCTCTGGCAGGGCGGTGATTGGTTTGGTCCAGTCCCAGTATGGAATGGCGACTGCGCTACCGTGTCTCTGGAGGGCGCGCTCAACCTTAGTTTAAAGGAAGGAATACAAATCTAATCAGTTCTTAGACCACTGCTAACAACGAACAAGCTCATCAAAGAATCTGTTGATATCAATCTTAGTTGCAGAAGCCATGAGATTTAAATACATCACATCCATTAAAGAAGCCCTCAAAGCATTGTGTAGCTCAAAGTGTTAAAAAAAACTCACACCCCTTGATCCGTTCAATTGGTTTTTAAGGGATTTTTCTTTTTTCTTTTAGTATTGTAGTGGACAAAGAAGATGGATTACATAATTACACAGGTTCATGGTGTGAAAGTTTACCCATACGGTGACAGTTTACCTGTACGGTGAACAACCTGTGCCAGTGGGGAAAGGTGGGCATGCCGTGAATGCAGCAGGCGACCTTGGCACCGCTTTCATTCTCACACTTGCTGGGGGCACCGTGGAATGAGGCAAGACTGGCCCAGCCGTCGGCACTCTCGTCCAGCTGAAGGTCACGTAGGGCGGATTTCAGTCCCTGAAGGTCACGCTCGGTGAGTGTCGAGAGGTCGCGACGCACAAAGTTGGGAGTGACCTTCTCAAGGTCATAGTCTCCTGAAATGAAGTTACCGTTTTCTTTTGTAAAATTAGTACGTTCAAGTAATTATCACTTCTGATTTGATATTTTTTACTGTATGATTGCGACTTTTGTTGATAATGTTACTAACAAGTGTTATTATTTATTTATTGTTTGTGAATGTTAATAAATTATTTTCTTTGATTCACTTTAGAATTGTGGTTTATGTAAATGTGTGTAAATGATCTCTATCATCACAGAACAATTTCTTTAAATCTTATTGACATTGTATCTTAGCATACATTCTTTTTAATTAATAAGAATTTTTATTATATTTATTTAACATTTAAAATTATTGAAACTATAAATACAATGTTTTAACAAGGTGCACCAGGTGCACCCGGACATACGTTTGAAGGGTTCCAAAATTACGCTGGGGGTAGCAATCAAATCACTGCTCAATTCGGTGCCGTCTGGAGCACGGATTTTAATCTGGAAGCTGTACTCGTCGTCAAATCTCAGCTTATGTTCATTCAGCTGCGCAGCAAGAATATACACAGATATATCATGAATGGCAAGAAACACACATAGCATTAAGGTAATTTGTATTTCCAGCAGCTTGTTTTTTTAGAAAATTAGGAAATCGTTCAACAAAGTATGTAAATTATAAATTGAAAATGTGTAAAATATTAAGGGATGGGCGTGGAAACATCACAAAGAAGAAAGCTTAGTTGTACCTTTAACGTTTTCATGACGGTTAGTTCATTTAATGTTTATGTGGTTGCTATATCAATTGTGAAAGATGCGCGATTTTATTATGTCTGACGGTCAAATCTTTTAATCACATATAATGTGTCACTTTGGATGTAATTTAAATAATTATCATTGTTTACGCCGTTTTAAAGTTAAAATAATATCCCTACCAGATGATATTATTCATTAGGAATACTACCTTATGGATTAAATTTTATACAAATCTTACATCATTTTCATCTAAAAATTTAACTCCCTAACCCTCTTAAAAATTTGATTCATTATGACACATGAAAGTGCTGGTGTGAATTTTAGATTGTAATTACAATTTATTTATGAGTTGAGAGCCCGTTCATGAAAAAAATAATATTTAAACCAACTACATGACTGATCAGTGATCTCATATTTAAACTAACTACATATCTGTTCAGTAATTTCATATTTAAACCATCTACATACCTGATCAGTCATCTCATATTTAAACTAACTACATACCTTATCAGTGATCTCATATTGAAACCAACTACATACCTGATCAGTAATCTCATATTTAAACCAACTAAATACCTTATCAGTGATCTCATATTTAAACCCACTACATACCTGATCAGTGATCTCATATTTGAAAAGTCTATCGAATTGCCATGGCATCTCAGCAGATCCACCGAGGACGGTGAAGTAACCACCTGGGAAACATTTGCCATCGGCGCAGATGTCGAAGTCAACCAAAGCAGACTTCTTGAATCCCTTGAGCAGGAAACCTGGGGATTTAAAAGAAACAGTATAATATAGTTGACTTAAATTTAGTTTAGGAACATAGTGTAATCGATAAACAATTCAATAAATATTTCTCTTCTCAGCTGCTGTCTTAATGTCTGATCCATTAATCTATATATAAAACTGACAAGTTTTTTCCACCATCATTCGCTCTGTGGTAATAAGTTAACGATGATACACAATAATGAACTCATAAGATTCGAAAATTCTCTGCATTTGGTAAGTTAATCGGAATTTAATGATCTATAAGCCTACAGCCAGTCTGATTGTGCTATATCTGACTTTTGTTGCAGTGTGATTGTGCTATATCTGAGTATTGTTGCAGTGTGATTGTGCTATATCTGAATATAGTTGCAGTGTGATTGTGCTACGTCTGATTATTGTTTCACAATCATTGTGTTAGTCTAAATAGTTTTGCTTTAATTTTACATGAATACATCTAAATTTCATTTAACTTTAATTCAAGGCTAAATAAACTCAGGTTTCTTAATTAAAGCGCAAACTGCTGTTAAGAATGTAACTTTGCGAAAGAAAATCAATTATAACATCAGAAATCTTGATCTAAGTTTAGTTTCTGTGTGTGTCCTTCTCAATGCACTTGGGTACGTTATTGTACATGCTCCTATAAGATTATTCTTACATTACTTTATGTCCCACGCTATGCCACTACTACTGATGTACTCACCAGCAAAGACTCTATCGTGCTCATGTACTTACCAGCAAAGACTATGTCACACTCATGTACTCACCAGCAAAGACTCTATCATGCTCATGTCGCTCCTTGATGAAGGCGTCCAGCTGGGGAATGCTGAGTCCAACAAACTCCAGGTTGTCGTAGCGGTAATGGAAGTGGTCGGCGTAGTTGAAGGTGTCCTCGGGGCGAGAGTACTCTTTGGTCAGAGGGTTAAGATTGTAGGGGGGTCCAAAACTGAATGGCTTCAATGGATCCTGGATAAAACAATGTGATGATTTGATTAAACTTACAATTTTTCACTGTAACAGAAAATTTGGTTTTGAACATGCAAAAATCCATGAATAATTATTGGCACATGTCCCCACTAAATTTTAAATAGAAAATTGTATTGTATTGTATTGTATTGTATTGTTAGAGCCCTAGATCTACCTTCATCTGCTCCAAAGCACAGTTGGCCTCGTTGGGGTCATAACCTCTGTATTTCTGAAGAGCTTGCCAGACTGCCCAGAGTCTGTCAGTGTTGGAGTGGTGGATGAAGAAGGCAGGGTCGTATGAGGCGTAGTGGAGGTGTCCCAGGGAGTGCTCTTTGGAGCCGCCGACCCAGGAGTGGATGGCGTTGTGGGTGATCTCAAACTGGATCTCAAAGTTGCAGTAGTCTTCCTGCTCCAGGGCCAGCAGAGCCTGGTTGAACAGCCAGGTGTCCCATCCGTGAGGACCACGCTTAAACAGTCTGTCAGACTGTGGAGAATGCATTTATTATTATGAATATTCATGTAGCAGTAAGTATGATTTCAACAAAGAAGTCTTGGATTTAAATTGTATAATGCGACAACTAGTTTTATAATATAAATTACTATTATATCAACAAATACATATTGCCAAATTCACAAACTACGGTTTGTGGGTACGTATTTTGTCAGACTCTATTTTAGTTCTAAATCAATTCTAAGAAGATACTACTCAGAATTTAAACTAGTTATTTAAAGATTTTTGGGCCTCTTTAAGGAATGTTATTGCTTTTTGGTATCTATTTGTAATTTGTAAAATTTAATATCGTACTTAAAATTTGAAAGATATTGGCTTTAAGTGCTAAATTTTAAATGAAGGTTATCTTTACATTTTAGAAGGATAATATTTAAAACTTTAGTAAAAATGAAATGGAAAGATAAAACATCTGTCATTGTTCTTCATATTCCTGCTTGAATTCCTAACAAGTTTCAGAGTTGTAAAATTATAAAATGTATTTCATGAGAAATATATTTTAAATTTTATAGATAGCTTCTCATTGATAATTAAAAGTTTAATTACTTTTCTTAAAAAATAAATTTATGAAAGATACTCACAACGACTTCTCTCTCAGTCTCTGAGTTCTCGAACTCAATCCTGGCTTTCTTCCATGGGTTGGCTTTCTGGTCACCGGTGACAGGATCCACAAAGTTCTCGTCATCGATGAAGTGGGGCAGAGAGTCGCTGACGCGTGACCAGTCCCAGTATGGGATACCGACCAGGGCGCCATGGCGCTTGAGGGCATCCTCGACCTGGACTGTGTACAGACGATGCCATTGTGGGAAGGTGGCCATGCCGTGCAAACAGCAAGCGTACCTGTGGAAGGACAGAAACATGATGATTAGTCTATGTTTTGTAATTTGAAAATCGTATATTATTATATTAAATGGCATAATTTTTTAAAATATAACTTTGTCACAAAGCTTTAAAAAATATGTTAAACAAACTTTTAAACAAACTTAAAATCACTGATAACAGTCACGGCAGTTTAAAATTATACCGTTTCAAAGAAAACAAATGGCCTTCTTGATTTATTACATTGTAATATTTGACCAAACTTTGTATCTTTTGAACAACAACAACAAAAATAAAAATAAACGAACAAAAATATAAAAAATAAAAGCCTTCTACATCAGAAAATATAAAACAAGAAAATCAAAACATTTTGATTTCTAAAGAATACCGTACATTTTGCTGGAACGTCCTTTTAAATCTCATGTCTCTATTTTTTTCCAAATCGTTAACATATCTTGTACTACTATTTATTTAATTCACAATGTTTGAACTCAGTCCTTTCTAAATTATCCTTGATATCTTTTAACATGGTTTAATGTTTTCTGTTGTTAATGTTACTTCCAATAGGCAAAGAAAATCGGATACAATTGGTCACTTTTATTTGTCTCCTGAGGATCGTATAAAATGCATACATTTCTTTGTGTCATGTAGAAAGTCTTATATTAAATCAAATCCCAGCATGCCGTAAAAAATGACGAACCTGTTTTCTGCACTTGGGCTCGGACACAGTGGGGGGATGGCATGGAAAGAGGCAATGGATTGCCAGCCGTCAGCTGAGCTATCGGCCTGGAGGGCTTCCATGGCGCTGTACAGAGACTGGACTTCACGGGGGCTCAGAGAGTTGATCTCCTTCCTCACAAGGTAGTTGGTTACCTCACCAGAAGACTTTTGTCTTTCGCCTTGAAAAAAAGAATGAAATGTTACTGAAATGTTCACGTCTGTGATTTGAATATGCAAAGTCTGATGTTAACCCAGAAACAATAGGAAATTTAGATATGATCGGAAATTGTTTTTTTAATAACTCTGTTACAAAAGTATTATTTTTTCTCATGGAATGGAACATAAGTCATTCTAACAAAGCAGTTTTTATACAATCATTTTAAATATAGAAGATTTTTTTTAATTAATTTTTTTTCGATTTTTTTCAAAACGTCATATTTATCGTAAATTTTTGTAACCTAAGCCTAATTCAACAAAAAAACAACTTCATTACATCCTTGATTGGCAATTTTATTTTCCTTAGCCATGTTTTTTTTTAGCAAAAAAAAATGTTAAGCAATCATATTAACCAGTGTTACAACTTACTTGCTCCAAAATATTGTTAAGTTATAAACTTAACAAGTCTTCGAACTTACTTATGCCATAAAAATTTTAAGTTGTCATGTAAGCAAGTCTTCCAACTTACCTGTTCCACAAAAATGTTAATGTAAGCAAGTCTTCCAACTTACCTGTTCCAGGCTCAAACAAAATAGTGGGCTTAGGAAGGATGTCAGAGTCCAGAAGGCTTCCGTTGACGGCCTTGATGTCAACCCTGAGTTCAAAGTTGGCGGCGTTGTCGAGCTTGAGGCCAAGGTCACGGACGGTCTTGGTGATGTCGTACTTGTACAGGCGATCAAACACAAAGGGCATTTCAAGTTCACCTCCAAGGATGGAGAAGGAGCCAGCCTGTTAGAAACACAAAGTCATACATGATACAATATCGGAAAATTTTGAGGCAAAACCAAAAAAGAACTGTCCAGCAATGTGTAGTTAAATGACGTAGTGTAATGTCTCTATTTTTAAAAGCCTAAATGAGTCAAAAGAAAATTGAAAACTTTTCCAATTCTTAAGAACTTAACAGAAGAAAGAAAACAAAGCACAGTGAGAATTATCGAATTTACAACGACAATATATTGCGCTATACATGTACGGGAAGTTCTTAAAAATATTCAAAGGCTTAAATTTTTCCCAAAACTGAAATAGCTGTGAATCAAATGAATCGTATAAATTCGAATAACGGATACAATAAAACCATGTTAAAATTTTTTTTTTTAAAGAAAGCTATAGCAAAAATAAAAGTCATGTAATCAAACATGTCTTCTTCCATTAACCATGGACCAGAAAAATAGCAAAGTCGCTTATATGCCAACATCTTTCACTCTCGAGACTTGATGTTCGGATTACCTACCGGGTGGTTGCAGCTCTTCTTTCCCTTGGGTCCACTTGGGACACACACGTAGATGTTGGCCACAGCGGACAGGCCGATGTTGTGCAGGAGGAATCCAGCAAAGACGCGGCCAGACTCTTTGCGTTTCTTGAGCAGAGCCTCCAACTGAGGGACGGTCATGTGGTTGAACTCCAAGGAATCGTACTCGTATTGGAAATGGTTGCGGTAATCGAAAGTGTCAGCTGGGCGGCTATGAAAGATATTTGAAGTTGACAAAATGTATTTATATCTCTACTTTAAATATTCTAATTATCTATGCCTCTATAATATCATGTATTTAAAGAGACTTGCGAGACAAATCTTTGATAAAACTAAAATTAATTATTTACCTCAAACGTTGCATGAGAAAATTAAAATCTTTTAACAATTCCTGATATAAAAAGGAACCAATTTTCACAGTCCCTGTGTTCATGAACTTAATTTAAGAATATACAAACTCAATAGATATGGACATACAATCATTATACCGATGAAACATTAATATAAATTTGTGCTCAAACTCAATTTTTAAAGCCCTTTTTTAATTTACCAACACCAAGGATTCGGAAAAATATATTTATTTGTGTCATCAAGTTCCACATACCTGTATCTGTGGGTCAGGTCACCATAGTTGAGTTCATCATTGTTGAATGGCCTCAATGGTGTCCTCATCAGATTGATGGCGCAGTCGGCTTCGTTGTATTTAAGTCCTCGGTATCGTTGGAGCTCTTGCCAGATGGCCCAGATCCTGGAACAAAGGAGAACAACTCATTTTGTAAAACGATAAATCTTGCTTCGTCTGATTCACGCAGCTGCTTAAATGACACAGACTCGTTTCACCAACATGATCAAACAATTTTATCACGTTTATTTTATTACAATATTAATCGATTCATTTGATCAAATCTGAGGTTCAAAGATGTGCAGATATGTAAAAGATTTCCTTAATATTACAGTTTTGAATTTTTTTGAATTTTTTCTTTGGTTGATTATTTCAGCTTAACTGGCAGTTCTAACACGGGAACATGTTCCTCACAAACCTGTCAGTGTTGGCATGGTGGAGGAAAAATACTGGGTCAAAAGCTGAGTAGTCCAGGGACGAAAGAGAGTATTGGGCACGGCCTCCCAGAAGAGAGTGGAGGGCGTTATGGATGATCTCAAACTGGATCTCAAAGTCACAGAAGTGGTCCTGTTCTAGAGCGTAGAGGACCTGCTCGTACAAGTCGTCATTGTTGAAGAGTTCAGGCTGAGGATCCCTGGTGACAGACAATGTTTGAAATTATAGCGATCGCATCATTCGTATCATAATCAGGAATAATTAACTCAGCTAACCCGCCGTTTCATTTGTGAGTTATTATTTTAATGCCTAAAATGTTACGCGTTGAGGAAACTTATTGTTTTTTATTCACGTCACAAAGAAATTTTAAATTTATAAGTAATTTGGATCAATAAATCAAGAATCAGTAAATTTTAGAAAAACAAACAATGTCAAAATTTCTGCAGTGTAGGATCAAGTCCTCCTATAGAAAGCAAGGCTAAAAACCGATAACAATCCTCATGTAAAAGAGAAAAAACGGGATTTTAAAAAAATAAAATGCGTGGTTACCTTGTGGTGACAGCTCCTTCGCCAGCGATAGAACCGCTGAAGAAAGGATTGGGCTCAAACCTCTGCTGACGTGAATTGAAGTAAGTGGCTTGGTTGATGAGGTCGGGCAACTTGGTGAAGGCGGTGGTCCAGTCCCAGTAAGGTACAGCCACGGAAGAACCACGGCCAAGAAGGGCTTCCTCGACCTGTAGATGAGTAATGTAACATCGTCAGCCAAGAGACTTTCAACAGCACTCCAGCAAGGCGTGGAATGTTCCTCAATTGTGGACTAGAGTTTTATTTTGTAACTAAATAAAATAACCCTCTTATTTGCCTAAATAATTAACACTAACAAATATACCTGTTCCACATAGAGTCTGTGCCAGGCAGGAAAGGTTGGCATGCCGTGGACGCAGCAGGCAACAGTGCGGCCGGCGCTGTCCTTGCATTTACCAGGCTTGCCGTGGAAAGAGGCGATTTTCTCGTAGGTTCCGTCCTCTTTGATGGACAGGAATGCTGCGCGGAGACTTTCAATCTCACCCTGGGACAGTGAGTCCAGGTTGCGACGGACTTGGGATGCAGCTGTGGAAACGGCACGGAATTCCTTGCCGTACAGATTGCCTGGAACATAGTGAGGAAATCAAGTTTAGTTCATAGATCTTTAAACATACATCGGGGTTAAGGTCAAACAGTTTAATTTAAAATCTACAAGTCCGCACCAAACATTAAAACCAAGTCAATCTTGGCGTAAACTCATAATACTTTATTTACATATTTTGTTTCTTTAATGAGTTAGGTTTAACGTTGTACTGTTGTTTTGGTTTCTTGTGGTGTACTCACTTGTTCCCAGCTCAAAGAGCACGGTCGGTGTGGAGAAGGTGTCGGTGCCGTAGACGGAGCCGTCCAAGTTGAGCACCTGGTACTTGATGGAGTAGCGGTCGTTGTAGCGAAGGCCGAAATCTTCCAGTTGTTGGGTGATCTCGTACTTGTACAGGCGATCGTAGGACCACTCCATCTCGTTCTCGTCACCGAGGATGTAGAACTCTCCAGCTTCTTTGAACTCAGTATCACTCCTGAAAAAAATTATTTAAGAAACGTTTACAAGAGTTGGAATGTCTTTAAAAGATTCCAAGGATTATAGACAGAAATTCTAATATTTTATTTGAGACGGGTTTACTTGAGCTTAAAATTATGATAATTATTGAAAACAACATGAACCAGCTTTCTGCTTCGCGTAATAAGTTGGACCTATATGATATCAGCTGTTGATAAACGCTCATGATTTGATATGCTTTACAATCTAAAAAGATATATTTTATAAGTTACTTAGTTCCAGTCAGAAATCAATTTTTCATTGGAACGGATTTTAGCCTGAATTTATTTAATGAATTTTGATTGCGTGAAGAGTCCGATTGAGCAATCCATATTTCTGGTCTTGAGAATAAAAACTATTGAAAGCAATGGTGCGTACTTGTAAATCTGGAACTTGATGAGGGCGGATCTCTTAATACCGTGAAGCATGAAGCCAGCAAAGACGCGATCATCTCCCTTGTTCTTCTCCAGCTCCTTGGCCAGTTGTGGGATGCTCAATCCATTGAACTCCAAGTTATCGTACTCGTAGTGAAAGTTATTGCGGTAGTCGAATACCTAAAAGTAAATATACAACTTAGATAAATAAAACTATCAACTGTTAAAGATTTTTCATGCCGACAACTAACTCTCTTTTAATAGTTGTAATTCCCAATTATAATACATACTATTTATTTTTTCAATAATTTGTATATTTCCCTACTAACGTGAAATCTCACCTGGAAGGGCAGTGAATGCTCACGGGTATTGGCATCGGGATTAACGGAAGAGGTCAAGCTGAATGGTGACAAGGGTTTACGCAGTTGTCCAATGGCACAGTTAGCTGTGTTGTAAGGCTTGTTGCGGTACTTCTGAAGAGCCTGATGATTTTATTTATTTTTTTGGAAGGTGTGGAGGTAGAAATGAAATAAAATTATCCATAATGAATCTTTTTTACAATATTAACAGAAATATTATGTAATTTCAACTTTGTTTCTCGTAAAGTAGTACTTTTTTAAAATGTATAATTATCCCACAAATAACCCATGAATATCAAAAGTATCACATAAATATTGTTAAAGTTATTTTTCTGGGTCTAAGACCAACCTTTGATGGCGCGTTATGATATTCTGTTATTTATAGAGTTCTCCAAAAAATACGTATGTCCTGATTACACCAGTTTGGTAACTTAGTTGAATGAAAATTTTTTGTTGATGGTATTTCAAAATGTGTAACTATAACATCTGTGTATTTTGTGCTTTAACTACTATTAGATTTAACTAGGATCTCTTTCATCAGCTAATTGTTTTGGTAACTAAGGGATATTACTCTGATTTAACTGATGTTCATTTCAAAACTTAGGTTTAAGAGTTATCGCTTTTTTAATCATAAGATAAGATAGACCAGCCTTCGTACTGTTTTAGTACAAAATAGTTACAGTGTCCTGAAATGCCAAGTTAAAATGGAAATTAGACAGCTGTTTTAAGTGCACTCACCTGCCAGATGGCCCAGAGTCTGTCTGTGTTGGCGTGGTGCAGATAAAACAGGGGATCAAAGGCGGTGTACAGGAGGGATGCCATGGAGAACTGCTCGTTGCCACCGACAAGGGCGTGGATGAAGTTGTGGGCAATCTCAAACTGAACCTCAAAGTCGCAGAAATTGTCTTGTTCCAGGGCGAGGAGAACCTGGCAAATAGGTTTTTAAATTATTACACATTTATGCAAGGTGACTAACTTCTATTTCGTTATATTTTAATGTATAGAAAGTACAACATAACTATGCATTTAAACTATTCCAGATAAGAACTATTAATATTAATTATCAAAAACTATACATTGGTGTGTTTGTAATTGTTCCTTGTCAGTCACAATACTTTTTAAGTTGCCTCACTAAAGGTTATTGTGTACGAACCCCTTTTACACATTTCTAAAGATTCAACATATCTCATCTTTATCTCTTATCTGAATGAGAAAATTCTCTTAGTTAAATGCCTCGCTTTGAGCAATACTTAGGATATAATGTCAAGAATCGTACCTGCTTGGCAATTGCTGTGTTTTGTCCGAACTTGGGCTGTTCAAAGAGATCATCTCTGGGTGACCTGACAGTGTCCTTATCAGCGTCAGTGATGTGAGCGCTAACGATGCAAAGAAATGACATCTTTAAAGGAACAGTTTTAAGCTAATAGTACTGAAACAAATTCTTTGTTTTAACGTCTTCTATATGAAATTAACACGTCTTTACAATAACATTTTCATTTAAACATGATTTTTATCACTAGATTTTACTTTAGCTATAGTTAAGAAACATTTATTTGTGCAGATATAAAATAAAATATAGTAAATATTTTTCTATAATTTCATAACTTTATTGAATAGTGATTACCTGTAGAATGGGTTCTTAATTTCATTGTTGCTGCTAGGGTCCAGGTATTTCTCAGAAGTGACGAGGTCTGGGAGAGACTTTACTGGCTGGGTCCAGTCCCAGTAGGGAACAGCACCAACATAACCATGACGACGTAGGGCGTTTTCAGCCTGGACGGTCCAAAGCCTTTAGAAGAATTTTTTTTTAAAAATGAGTTTAATAAGTAGTTTAGCGTGAGAGATGAAGTATCTATTTTCAAGACTTGTGCACATTTTTCTTTTTACTCTTAGAAGGTAGTTTAATACAAGAAATATGATGCGTGAAGCAAGGTATTGACGCCTACATTTTATTTGTGCAAAACAATATGACCATGAAATCTTCATCTTACCTGTGCCAATGAGGAAAGATAAATATGACCATGAAATCTTCGTCTTACCTGTGCCAATGAGGAAAGGTAAATATGGCCTTGAACTCTTTGTCTTACCTGTGCCAATGAGGAAAGGTAAATATGGCCTTGAACTCTTTGTCTTACCTGTGCCAATGAGGAAAGGTAAATATGGCCATGAAATCTTTGTCTTACCTTTGCCAATGAGGAAAGATAAATATAGCCTTGAAATCTTTGTCTTACCTGTGCCAATGAGGAAAGGTGGGCATGCCGTGAAGGCAGCAAGATTTCTTCACCTCAGCATCGGGGGTGGGGCACCAGTTGGGTGTGCCGTGGAAGCGTCCAAGATCCTGGTGGGTATAAGGTCAACGTAATTTTTTTTTTTTTAATCATAATTTTCATTATTTCACAAATTCTATTTTGCACGCATGGAAACATTGGTAACAGGTTTTACAATATGGACATAAATTGAGACAATTACCTGGTATCCTCCAGCGGACTGGTCATTTTGAAGATTGGCCAAAGCTTGGCGGAGATCGACTACCTCAGCCTCGGTCAAGATTGCAACATTTTTACGGATTCTGATGGTGTCTGCAGAGACATCCTTGGGCTCTGTTCATTAAATCAAAGTAAGAAATTTAAGAGTTTATGAAATCAAGGTCAGAAGTTTCTAAATTGCAATTCATGTAGAAAACAAGCCATTGAAATTAATCAAATTGTGCTTTTTTTATGTCTTTTGATTAAATACAATAAAATTTAGATTTTCTTGCATAGCTGAGATATCCAGAGCAACGTCTTTTTTAAAAAAAAATAATTGAGATAAAAATTAAAATAATATTTTAATAGTTTGGAAAGGGGGAGGGGGTTTGTTCAGTTTTTTAAAATAATTTTTTAAACATTATTATTGAATAAATTGCCTAAGATTTTTGGTAGAAAATTGAATTTAAGCATTTAAAAATGTCCCTGGCATGTTTTTCATTGTTAACCTGACATCTTTATATACTTTTTCTTAAATGTTTAAAGGATTGTATCAAAAGAAATGTTTTTATTAGTGGGTTATGTTTTCTGTTCAATACAAAACTTTTATTTCTGTTTGTGGCTGGATAATGCGGACGGACAATAATTTAATTCGTAGAACTTGATTGGTATGTTTTGAGAGTTTTTATGCAGTACTAACCCTCTTTGGCCTTGAAGATGAGCTGTGGTTTGGGGAATGGGTTGTTGGGAATTTCGTGTCCTTCGAAGTCTGTGAGTTTCAGGGTGACATTGTATGGCTGTGCCCAGTGAAGGTTCAGCTCCTCAAGGCTGTCAGTGATCTCATGCCTTGTGGAAACACATCAAGAAATTATTGCTAAATCCTGTTTTAATTGTTGTTTTTTTACAATTAAGTTGTAATAATTTTTTTAAGTAAATAATTCTTATTTTAATGTTGCAACGCATACGTTCTCTCAGAACGAGGATTGAAAGATATTAAAAAAATTCTTTTATTCCCCAATCTGTACGAATTTAACAGCGTGCTCCCGCTGAAGTCACTAATCTTAATGAGAACTGATAAGTCCATAATATGGCTAAGAGAATTCACTGAATGGCTGTTTTTTTCACAAGGGAAAAAAATTTAATGTAGATGTCTTGTGTTCAAATTGTTTTATTTATGTGCTGAAAATGTACAATGTAATAAAAAAAAAACTTTCTTTTTTTTATCACTAAAAGAATGTTATCTTATATTATCTAATATCTCTGGAGAATATCACTAGAATGCGTATTGTCATGGAATGACTTCACGACTCTTTTAAATAAGTGAACTTTTTAACAGAACAAAGAAAAAAAACAGAAATGCATTTTTACTAATGGCCATAAAAGGGAAATAACAAAAGAATCTTTAAGAATTGTGTTTAACAGGATTGTGTTCAACAGAATTGTGTTTAACAGGATTGTGTTTAACAGGATTGTGTTTAACAGGAGTGTGTTTAACAGGATTGCGTTTCACAGGAGTTTGTTTCACAGGATTGTGTTTCATGGAATAATAAAGCTTAAGTTTCTTGAAATAAAAAATTTGTTGGTTTAAATTCAACAATGTGAAGTGAATGGTCAACATCAGGTGAGTTATTACCTGTATAGACGGTCGAATCGCCACTCCATTTCAGAGGGTCCACCCAACAAAGCGAAACGTCCGGCTTCAACGTCATTGACGTAAAGTGTGGCCAATGCTGTAGGGAGAAAAATTACGTCTTTACTCATTCCCCACGTTGTAACGGCTATTATCTAAAATGTGTCAAATGTCTTCAAAGGAAGCATTTCAATAAGACATTATTTATGACTACACAATAGTGCACAATTTAAACAAAAAAATCTTTTATATATATATTATATATACATTACATAATTTGTTTAAACATTGATTAAAAATATACATGAAATGTGTAACATCTGAATTGAAAAGAATTTAATTGGTGCATATACATAAGGACATTGGATAGGGTAGGTATGCTATACAAATACAGATATACCAAACGAAAAAAAACAAATACACATACAACTTATACTTATAGGTATATTAAAAGACACAAACAAATGCCCATACAACTTATACTTACCGGCATATTAAAAGATACAAACAAATGCCCATACAACTTATACTTACCGGCATATTAAAAGATACGAACAAATGCCCATACAACTTATACATAGCAGTATATTAAAAGATACAAACTACCATTGGCCTAACTCACCGGATCTCTTGATGCCCCAGAGAAGGACGCCAGCGAACACGCGGTTCTTGGTTTTACGCTCGTTGTTGATGTAGTCGTTGAGCTGCTTGATGGTCAGGCCGCCAAACTCGAGGGAGTCGTAGGCGTAGTTGAGCTCGGTCTCGTAGTCGTAGACGTTCCTGGGCACGGCGTGTGTGAAGGTCTTCTGGTCATTGTTGTAAGGGGAGGAGAAGGCGAAGGGCTTAAGTGGCTCGAAGGTGTAGGACTGGGCACAATGAGCCTTGTAAGGCTTGCCTCTGTTGGGGTAGGTCAAAGGTCAAGGTTAATTTCAATTCAACTGTTATATGTATAGATTGGTCACGGGGTTTACGTCTGTTAAGGTTAACTCAAAATAGTCCAGGGGATATTACTCTTCTCTGTGCGAAAATCTGTTATTTTATGTGTGCAATGGTAAAGAGAAAATCTAGATTTGACATTATTTTAACATACTTTTCTCTAATTTTTCAAGGACTCTGGTTTATGCTTATGTTTATAAGCATTGACGTAGTTAGTGGGGTGCGTAGGGTCATCCCCTTTTCTGCCATAAATAGAGGCAATATTTTCAGTCTACTGAAGAGGTTTATTTTGTAAAAGTGGGAGAGAAAAACATGGCCCTCTTCAACGGCACTAACTCTTGCTAGGCCACTGGTTATAGAAAAATAGTAAAGATATCAATTGAATTATGTAAATCTACACAGAATATGTTTTCAGGGAAGTCCCAGCACAGCTTGACATAGAAAACAGAAAAGGAATAACAAGTTGAGTGTTAAATTTTTCTGGGAAGGAGAAACAGCCGGTACATAGAAGTCTGTAACATGCCTCTTTGGCCCTCCTCGCCAAGCAGATCATTCTCCTACCTGAGTTCCTGAAGAGCTGTCCAGATGGCCCAGATCCTGTCGACGTTGCTGTGGTGAAGGTAGAAGATTGGATCAAAAGCACTGTAGGACAAGGTGGCCAAGCTGTACTGCTCTTTGCCTCCCACGAGGGCGTGGATCAAATTGTGGGCGACCTCAAACTGAACCTATGGGACGGTAGAAAATATGGGCAAGTAATTAATGTACAGTTTTTTATGTGTTCTTGTTTTTTTTTTAAATGAAAACAATATTTAATTAATTAAATAATTACAAGAAAAGCTTTTTAAAAATAGGAAAGAATGAAAAGTAATTTTTTGATTGTCCTAACATATTACAATTTTTGTTATACAAACTTCTTAATTTTAATACATTTTTCTTGAACTATGAATTATCATACTTATTATATATATGCCTTTGAATTCTCTACAACATTACATAAATGCCTTTTAATTCTCTATAACATTACATTTACGCCTTTGAATTATCTATAGCATTACATATACGCCTTTGAATTATCTATAACATTACATATACGCCTTTGATTTCTCTATAACATTAAATGTTTTAAATTTTTACATTTTCGACGGCTTATTAATCATTTGCTAACCTCAAAGTCGCAGAAGTTGTCTTGTTCAAGAGCAAGAAGGAAGGCATCAAACAGCTCGGTGTGGTCTCCCCATTTTGGACTGTCGCTCAGTGAGCTAGAGACGTCACGTGTTGTCTTGGTGGAGTCACCGAGGAATGTGATTGGTGCGTCGTGGAAGGGATTTCTCTTTACTTCATTACTGTAATCAAAAATGTTTAGTCACGTATAATTGAACTAAAACCGTCTGAAACTATTGCTTGTTTTGTTTTCATTTCACAGGTTATTTCTGAAAGTCTGAGATTAAGATTAAGACGGCAGGTATTGTGTGCGACACTTGTAGCTTTTGGAAACATTGGTTTATTTCCCTGTTTGTACTGTTTCAGTTTAACTTGGGCTGTAATTATCAATGAATTTAACTTTAATCTTAACACAAATTCACATGTATTTTTAAGATGGCTCTTTATAACAATAAGAAGACATAAAATACAGCATTAGGTAATACTTAAAGATAGGCGAAACAAAAGAGTTTTCTTTGTCTAATTTAAAGTTTTTTTCCTAACGTGGCATTTACATTTCTTTTTTTTTAACCTGAATCCAGTCATCACTAAAATTAACCAAAATAACAATGCATCCACATAGTCACTATAGACTATTTATTGTAAAACTGACATGTTAAATTCAGTTACAAAAGTTTTCAGTACTCACGTAGTGGGATCGGTGTAGGTCTCATCTGCGGCCAGTTTAGGGACAGATGTTCTGGGCTTGGTCCAGTCCCAGTAAGGAACACCGATGTTAGATCCACGACGGCGTAGGGCATCTTCAACCTGACCACAGTGAGTTAAATGAAGTACTTTGATAAGCTTAGCGGAATTGTTGTCTGGCATTGGTGTGTTCCAGATAAAAGCTATTATGAAAGTTTAAACTCTTTAAAAAATATTTCTATTTCTAGGCTAATACATTTTTTTCACTGCTAACAAAAGTTTTTAAAATTTTTTAAAAGGATTATCCTAATGAGAAACTACTGATTTTATGTACATTATACCTTATGTCTTATTGCCATGCCAACGTTGTTTCTTACCTGTACAACCAAGAGTCTGTGCCAGTGGGGAAAGGTGGGCATACCGTGGATACAGCAGGCCTTCCTGTTCTTGGAATTGGGATTGGGGCATTTGCCAGGGTCACCGTGGAACTCAGCAATTGCCTGGTAGCCATCAACACTCTTGTCATTCTGCACAAACGAATGTTATGTTTATATGAAGATCACATGAACTCGTTTAGATGAAGATCACATTATTTTTTTTAGATGAAGATCATATGGACTCGTTAAGATGAAGATCATGTGAACACAAGGGCAGATGTATATAAATTTTTTATTCTTGCGAGCCTTACTCATTTGTTTAAAAAACTATTGTTTTTAATTTTTCTTATAATTAAATTTACTTGTAGGACCTCATTATACATTGACCTTGTAACTAAATACAAGCACGTACCTGGAACTTCTGGAGAGCTTCTCTGAGCTCGTAAATCTCCTCGTTGGTCAAGCGGTCAATGTCCTTACGTACAGAAATACCCTCGTGGTATTCATGTTCATGGTTGACCTCATTGTGAGCAATGGGAGCTGGAAACATAATAATATGTATGATGTGGTTTAGTCAAATTTAAGTTACCAGTTTATAATACATACAAAGCAACAACAGGAAAATAACGGAGTCTTGTTTTTCAAATAATTACTTGATAATATTGTTGAGAGTTGCTATTTTGAAACAAATCATAATAAAATAATATATTAAGAAGAAAATACAATATAAATTAGAATAATCCAGTAAAAATCAGACAAAATCAGTTTAAATATATGTTATTACATTACTTGACAAGCAGTGATTTAACGTTAAATTTTGGCTTGTGTGAATGTTTTTTTTTTTTTGTGTTTTTAGAAGAGAGACTTATTGAATGTATTCTTATTAATATCATCCCATCAATATAATCATAAATGAGACTCGGTACTAATTGAAAGCCCATTTATCATCACATGTAATTGAAATTTAATGTGATGAGACTCACGATCAACGGTTCCCTTGGCTGGCCTGTAGGAGACGAATGGGTGAGGAAGGAGGCTTGAGGGCAGCTGGGTGCCATTGACGCTGAAGAGCTCAGCCTCGACGCGGTAGTTGCCGTCCAGGGCGAGACCTAACTTCTCGACGGTCTTGGTGATTTCAAAGTAGTAGGGTCTGGAGAAAGCCCAGGGCATCTCGAGGGGTCCACCGAGAACGAAGAAATCGCCAGCGAACTCGCAGTAGGTACCGGTAACTTCATCTTCAGATGGAACGCAAACCTGAACGAAGATTTAATTCTGAATTTATCCTTTGAGAACTTCCGGTAAAATGGTATTTAAAATAATAATAATGATAAATTATTATAATTTATACTTGTCAACTTTCATGAAATATACTTGATTTGACATACATTTTTAATACTTCTGAATGATGTTTAAATGAATTTATATGAAAATAAACATGAACTTCTTTGAAGTTTTCATCCCATTAGAATCTAAGACCTTAACGAACCTGAACACGGACGTTGGCAGAAGTGGAAATGCCAGACAGACGGAAAACGGCGTATGAGGCAGCATGCGACCATTTCTCTTTCAGCAATCGCTTGATGCCGTTCAAATCATAGCCATTCAGGGTAAGGTTGTCGTATCTGAAGAGCAAAAAAAAATTTTGAATTTTTTCATTTCAATTAAATTCTCGATTTCCTGAACATTTTTAAAATGAAAATTGATATAAATACTTCTTAAAACCTATTTATATCTCTTTACAATGATTGTCTTGTAAGACTTTTTTATGGATAGTCGCTTGTTGTTGAAAAAATATTTCCAAACAATTTGTATAAGCCTTGAGGCTTTATCTTCAACATGAATGTAAATGAAAAGATGTGCTTACTTGTAGCCGTAGATTGAACCATCTACTGCCTCCCTGGGAAGATTGAACTGTTTGGTAACGGCGAAGGGGTTGGTCTCCCAGCTGAATGGGGCTAACGGTTCATCGAAGTGTTTCAAGTCACACAGCTCACATTTTCCTGTGCATCCGGGACCTAAACATTATATAGATCAAAGTATTGCTTGTTTAAAAAACTATGGATCAAAGTTTGCTTGTTTAATAAACTATGGATCAAAGGATGCTTGTTTAGAAACTATGGATCAAAGGATGCTTTTTAGAAACTATGGATCAAAGTATGCTTGTTAATAAACGTTGGTTGAATCTCACAAACAAATTTAAGGATACATTTCTATTAAGTAGAACACCCAATGAGTTTAGAGAAAAAAAATTGTAATTTTTGTGTCTTGCATTTTTATATTTTGAATTATAATTCTATACCAATTAAGAATAAATTATCCAGAAACATAATTATTCATTGAAATGTAAAATAGCTGACGGCGATTAAATTCGAAAGGAAAAGAACAATTTTTTTAAAATTAATTATGCAGCTGAAAAATTTTGCCTGCTATTTTAAGGAGGATAATGTTTATGCTTAGTTCATCTAGTAACAGGTGGCTACTTCTTACCAGGTGTGTAGCCTTTTTCCTTCTGCAGGGCCTCGTAGATGGAGTAGATCTTGTCGACGTTGGAGTGGTGCAGGAAGAAGATGGGATCGTATGAGGTGTACTCGAGGTGAGACATGGAGTATTTGTTACGTCCACCGACCAGGTAATGGATGGTGTTGTGGGCAATCTCAAACTGGACCTCAAACTGGCAGTAGTTGGGGTACATGAGAGCATTCAACACTTGCTCGAACAGATCGGTGTTCTGACCGGGTTCGACCTGCGGAAAGTAAATTATATTAATAAAGCATTACTTTCGTGAAATGACATCTTTCATGGGAAAAATTAACATATTACTTTAATAAAAAATAACAGCCAGCCTGCATGAATAAACTTCTTTATTTATATGATTAAACATCTTTATTTACACGAATAAACATCATAATTGTCATCCTTTAAAAGTACTAGACTACTTTTTGAAATAACACAATAAATTGCGTACATCAATAACGTTTTTAAAAAATAAGTTGCGCAAAGAAATATTATTACAATGTTACTATAAAATTGTGGTTAGTTACTATTCAAGCACATAATTTAATCAGATTAAACCAAAGACTCAGTTAGTGGATAAGTCATTTCTGCATCGAATTATTTCTATTGTACTATGCGTGATGTAAAAAGGTTGAATAATAAGAACCTTTTGGAAAAGTCTGTCATCCAGAGCTCTGGCGGTGTGCCTGATGACGGTCTTGGAGTTCTCAACGACCTCGATGTCTCCCTGGTACCAGACATTCTTCTTGGCCTTGGTGCCGTCGCTCTCAATGAAGACCTGCTGGCTGACCAGGTCGGGCAGTTTGGTGAGTGGGCGGGTCCAGTCCCAGTATGGGATACCAATGCTGAGACCTGAAAGCAGATGTGGACGTTATAGCTGTGTTTGATTTTTTTTTTAGTTTCTGTCTAAAAATATGTCTATTCATTACAGTTGTGTTTGAAACTGATAAGTGGACAATGTAGTTAAGGTGTTAATGTAAGCGTCTGAAAATTGTGGTGGGTAATTTAGAAAGAACTTGTTTTAAACAGAGCACAAAATATATTTAAATATATAGCCAAACATATTCCTTTCAAAGTAATTTCTTCCTTCATCAGCTTACTTCAATCCAAACTATTCCTTTCAAAGTAATGTCTTGATCAGTTTACTTCAGTACAATTGGACAAATTCAAAAGGTTTATCTTTCTTTTTTCTATGCAGGGATTTAAAACCGTGACAGAATTCCGCTCTTAAATTTGGTTTACATTCCAGCGACACCATCCCCATGAGATGAACAAGTTTAGGATATAGGATAGTTTTCATGTACAAATCAAATAATTCATCAATTTTTTTGTTTCACTCACTTCATTATAAGATTTTCCGATTGTTTTAATATTTTTCTTATGCAACAAATGCTCAAATTAATTCTCTGAATGTTATTCAGAAATATTTCCCTCTGGAGAAATATAAACGAATTTATAAACAAAATCGTGGATTATATTTAGTCCAAAATTATCAGAACATCCCCATTCTCAAATATTCTCAAAATGTCTCTAATTATGTTCCTTATTATGTACATTTCATTTTTTTTTTTTACTATCAAAAAGTAATATTATGTCGTTAAAAAAAAACAAAGTTGACCTCATAAACTCTTGAAGTCAAATTTAGTTAACTTTTATCTTTCTTCTAGAAAAATAACCGCCACAATTCAACATCTGGAATCTTTCATTCTAGTCTCACTAAAAATAGTCATTAATATATGTTGTTGTGATCTACATTCTTAAGGAAGTTTACAGTATATCAAATGTTGCGATCTTCCTTCTTACAGTTAACAAACTCCCGCAGTACCTGTGGAGACTGAACGGGCAGTTGGACAGGCTCCACTTGTTGCCTAGGGAAACAATTATGTCTAACGAACGCTTTCGTTTACGGCCGTTCTTGGTGACTACAATAAGTAGCGATGTCTAGTGAAAATAACAGAGTTCTTGATGTACACGTTCTCCTTTAATATTACACCGTGTTCAAAACCAGCAGTTTTTTTTTTTTTTAATAAAAAATTACAAGGTGTACAAAACCACAAGTTGTTATATAATATTCCACTGTGTTTAAAACCACAAGTTGTTATATAATATTCCACTGTGTTTAAAACCACAAGTTGTTATATAATATTCCACTGTGTTTAAAACCACAAGTTGTTATTTGATATTACACTGTGTTTAAGACGTCAAGTTTTTATTTTATATTACACCGTGATTAAAACCACAAGTTGTTATATAATATTACACTTTGTTTAAAACCACAAGTTTTTATTTGATATTACACTGTGTTTAAAACGACAAGTTTTTATTTGATATTACACTGTGTTTAAGACGTCAAGTTTTTATTTGATATTACACTGTGTTTAAGACGACAAGTTTTTATTTGATATTACACTGTGATTAAAACCACAGGTTGCACATACGCCAGAATCAAACTCGATTGTTAACACCCTGAGGCTGAGATCACGACCACCGGCTGACAACAACACTTTGGAACACTCACCTGCACATAACTTAACACACTACGATGACAACTCTCTAACGAAAACTCAATATAACTTAACACTAAGAGGATAATTCTGTAACGACATCTAGACAACTCACTTGTTAATTGACCTTTTACACTTTCGTTTAATAACACAACCAGTCTTAAGTAAACAACACATGTTCGACTACCTTCCACTCAGATCCCGACTACGCTCACAACACCAGTTCATAACAAAATAGTTAGTGATTATGCAGAGACCTTAAAAGTATTAATAAAAAAAAATAGCACTTTTTTTAGTATGAAGTTTTAAGATATAATTTAATTTTATATAGAAAGCAACATTTAAAATATTTAAAAAATTAAAAATTTGACAAAATGTTATCTTTGATTTTGTCTTCACTGTTCAGATTTCCAAATTTTTAAAAATTTAAAACAAAGACGCTTACCTTTCTCTTTGAGAGCCTGCTCCAACTGCACCACGTACAACCTGTGCCATTGTGGAAAAACTGGCATGCCGTGGACGCAACAGGCAACTGGACGGTTGCTGGCGTCCTTGCACTGGGCGGGGTAGCCGTGGTATGCGGCTATGGCGGCATAACCTTTGGCGGACTTGTCGTCTGCTACGTCGCGGAGCGCCTTCTGCAGGTTGATGATGTCCTCCTCACTGAGGTTGTCGACATTCTTCCTGACCAAGGCGGCGTCTCCGAAACTCAGCTGAGGAGATGATTGTTTTTGTTACCAGCTGATCATTTAAAAATATTTAAACACTCACTTCAACGCTTAAAGATTTATTATTTCGAAATTTTTGATGAAGTTATGAACTAATAAATTTTAACAATTTTGAATCTAGTTATTGGTCGATTGAAGCATTAAATGATCAATTTAACGGTGTACAATATGGGTTTAGCACAATATGGGTTTAGTACAAGATGTGTTTAGTACAAGATGTGTTTAGTATAATAATTTTACAAACTTTATATGTATATTTTGGATGATTGAGTTAGACACCGTTGATGTATCTTCTGGGTGATGTGTTTAAAAATGTTATATGAAGCTAATGGTTGATGTAGCAATACTTAATGTGGTTAATGATTGAAGAAGCAATACTTAATGTGGTTAATGATTGATTTAACAATGTTTATGTAGTTTATGATTGGTTTAAAAATGTTTAATATATCTTATGATTGAAGATTTGCACTATGAATAATGTAGCTTTAAGTTTTCGAATATAAAATTACAATTTATGTTGCCAGCGATACAGAGTATAAAGAAGTTTTATTTAGCTATTGAATGCTACATTTATTTATTTTTGTTGCTGTCATAGAATGAGAAATTTAATTATTGTGAGGCATCACCACTGAAATTAAGGTCGGGAAGGAAAGACTAGACACTGTAGGCCGCTTCAAATACCTAGGAGCAATAGCCTCAAAAGAAGGCTCCAAGCCCGAACTGATGTCCAGGATAGCGCAGACTACAACAGCACTAAAGAGGCTCAAGAAAATATTGAATGAAAAAAAAAATAGCCCAGCACCAAAATCAGGCTGATGCGCTCATTAGTCCTCTCCATTTTCCTGTATGCATGCGAATCCTTGACATTAACAGCCGATCTTGAAAGGAAAATAAAGGCGATGGAGATGAGATGCTTCAGAAGCATTTTTGGCATCTGCTATAGGAACCATATCTCCAATGATACAGTGAAGGAAAGGGTGCGTCAGGCAATTGGGGAGTCCGATGACCTAATGGGTACTGTGAAAAAACGCAAATTACAATGGTACGGCCACGTAGCAAGGAAACTATGGCTTGCCAAAGAAATATTGCAGGGGACCACAAGAGGAGGGAGAAGAAGAGGAAGACAAAGAAAAAGATGGGAGGATAACATCAAAGAGTGGACAGGACTAACGCTGGGCGATGCTGTGCGCAGTGCAGCAGACAGAGACGAATGGAGGAGGATAGTTCACATGTCATCTGGGGCGCCCCAACGGTCCAAGGACTAAGGGACATGATGATAATGAAGAAGGAGCTATGGATTAGTTACGTTAGCTGCTAAATGGTGAATTCAACAAGGCGCAATGCAAATAAAAACTAACAAATCCAAAACATTGTTTATGTAGAGATCGAATGCTTATTGGCAGATCAAGATCTTGGCTATGCGTTGTGCTTAAAACAGGTGACTATTGAAATGAATGTAGCTCTCCATTGATGAAATCAAAACTGTTCAGTGATGATGCGCTTAAAAACAGAAGACTAAAACAGATCAAGATTTTACTCACCACGAAGAGTGCAAGAGTCAAGAATGACCAAAGCAGGGCCATGACTGTGGTCTGTCTATTACAACAGTCCAACAAAGTGGCGTACAGATTAAGGAATTACGTCCCTTATTTATACTCTCGCCGCCGTTATCAGGCGTAAGACAATGGGCGAGTCTATCTTGTGACTTTTGTCATCTTTGAGGGAACGAAGGCAGCATCTTCATTAAGACGTCATTTTAATATCATAAGTATCTCATGGTGAACGATTTGTATTTGTAGATAAAGTTAATACAATAAGTACATATCATTTAAATCGAATTGGAAACACTTGTATTACTGAGTTGTGTAAAAAAAGACCTGCAAACTAGACTGTCAGTAAGCTGACACCCCTGTTTTACAAGTGGAATAATCTATTATCTTCTTTTTTGGTATGTTTCTGTTACTCTTTCTCTATTTTTCATTGTCATTGACAGGCCGTTGAGTTTTTGAAGACTCAGCAAATTCTGACCACGTGACCAGATGCTGGAAACAAGAATTGGAGAAACTTGCTTTTTTTTTTCTTTCATTATGAGTCATAAAGAGAAGTAGGTTAATTGCAACAAAATTATGTTACTTTGAGAAAAATACGTACGAACTGGAGTATAGTTGTCAATTTTTGAAACTCTAAATCTATACAATTGTCTATTTAACTTATTTTTAACATGTGTATAAATGTTAATCTTTTTAGATTAACTAAAAGAAAACGAAAATTCTTTTGTTAACAAAACACACTTTTCCTAAAATGTACCAAAAAGTATGAAATAGATGTCACTAAAAACATCAGAGTTGTTTCTGTTTGATGACCTAAAAACATACATGAAACGTTGGAAAATAGTTTAATAAATGAATCCATCATTTAACATTTCATGGGAAATAATATTATATTCCCTAAACAAGCTCAGAGTCTTAACCCTAACCTTACACTTAATCCTAACCATAACCTTAACCCTAACCCTAACCACAACTCTTACAATAAACCTAACCATAAGCCTAACCAATACCATAACCATAACCCTAACCCATACCATAACCATAACCCTAACCCCAGCCTTAACCATATTAAATTTGTATTCCAAATATTGAAGATACTGGAAAAGACAGCAAGTTTATTGTTTACGTTTATCTTGTAACAAAGATACAAGTAACTGGAAGTCAAGAGGAAGATTGCACATTTGAAACTGCATGAGAAAACAATAAAACATTTTTTTTTTTTAGTTCGGGAAGTAGACAAGAGACATGTATGCACAAAATAGTCTTGGAGGGTTGGGGTGGGGGGGGGGTTAAATAAATAATTTAGATCTATACATCTTTACACACATTATCAAATCTGTTTCAATTTTTTTTTGAAAATAATTGGC
The DNA here is from genome assembly GCA_964033795.1 of Lymnaea stagnalis. Classification (NCBI taxonomy): domain Eukaryota; kingdom Metazoa; phylum Mollusca; class Gastropoda; family Lymnaeidae; genus Lymnaea; species Lymnaea stagnalis. The sequence continues at coordinate 1,591,291 of CAXITT010000059.1, forward strand.
AGATTTCGTTTGAAAAATTTTCCTGTGTTTTTCATCTTGTTTTTGTATTCCTATTTGAAGCAAACAAAATCTCAACCTATGTGATAGAGAACTTGGACCAAAAAAATAGCATTGATGGTAACCAATAAACTCAGCTAAAAACAAAAAACAAATGACCAAGTAATACAATATCCGTTATGATGAGACACCTACGTTGTGGGGTGGGCCATTCACCGGGGCGAGCCATTCTTTTCCTTCTCAACAATGGGACCAGAAGTCATGACAGATTCCGCTCATAGAGTTCATGTGTCCATGGTGAGGTCAAGGTTTCTTGCAAGATCTCGTTCAGTCACCGCCCCCATACTCTCAAACACTTTCCCATTTCTGCTGTTAGGAAATAGAATATTTAGACTGGAAGCAGATGTGGTGTTTAGCAAGTTTAATTTGATTCTTGTCATAAAAATATGATTTCTACAATTTTTTTTTTTTTTTGAAAGTAGCCGTAGCGTTGACCTAGAAACTCTAATAAAGCGAATGCATGTGTGGCTTATTTTAAACTGCCATAGACAAGATTAATATAGTTGCATCATCAACCACAGACAGAACAAAAAGTACACTTTAAAAAATTTGTTGGAGAAAATTTCAATGAACATGCGTGACAAAACACTAATAACAGGGTTATAGGTTTCGTCAATCATCCTCTTGCCATCTGCATCTATTATAACGTATAAATTACTTTTTTTTTTTTAAAGGATATTTTTATCACTTAAACTTAGGGTTATTTCTCAAATTTGGCTGTGACGTGGCAAGATCCTTTTTGATGTAAGTAATGGGGGGGGGATGATCTTGTTTTTGACAGAAAACGAACGTTTTGTTTATGATTTGGGGGTGGGTGTGTCGGGGAGGAGCTTCGTTGCTTTGGTTTATCTGAACTGGATGAGTCTTTGTTGTCTGGAATATTCTTGAAGCACTTATCAATGAAAAAATGTCCTACTTCATTGTTAACAAAACAACACGAAAGAATTTATTGAAAAAGCGATGCGTCGCAGTTTAGTCATGTAACTGAATCCTTCCTGAACCCTGGTGCTGAGCGGTCCACACCACGTGTCCCAGAGGTCAGTCACGACTCACAGATTACCAAGTCATTCATTGATTGTATTTTTGTAAGGTGACCTCTCCGAAAGCAAATGTAGGGTCATTTCTGTCTTAGTTGAAATGAGCACAATTTGTTGATCGTTATTGTTCAGGGTTAACATATCCCCCTTCAGGGTTAACATATCCCCCTTCAGAAAAAAAAAGTACGAAGAAAAGAAGGAAAATAATTTAGACCGGAACGTGGACGTCACTAAAGAGTGAAACGACATAGAGGGGAGTGCGAAGGTAAGCCGGAACGTGGACGTCACTAAAGAGTCAAACGACATAGAGGGGAGTGCAAAGGTAAGGGTGAAGGAGGGACCTACTCGCGGAAATCCTCTGGGGAGATGTGAAAAAAACATAAATGATTTATTAGAGAGAAACAAATCAGGCACCTGCAGAATAAATAATTTATTGGCGAATTTGGGGAGGGGGGGGGGGCATCATTCTCAGGCTTCGTCCGGTCGCAGCTTTTTTTTTTATACGGCCCTGGCTTTACACACATACATAGTCATTTTGTTAGGATTACAGTGGATTGTGAATTTTAATCGCAAAGCTCGACACAATTCTGTATTTGTTTCTTTATGACATAAATAAAAAAAATTGTTTTTTTCTTGTTCCCCCCCCCCTCTAATGGTGATGTAAGTGGTGACCGCGCTATAATCGCTAGAGGTAAAACAAAAGCCATGAATGGTCTAAATTTGTCCACTGTCTGGGAATGACTACGTGAGCTCCTATCTGGTCAGTGTAATGTGATCTCTTCGTTGACCTCGGCGCTGTATGACTAATTTAGGGCACCACTTCAGCACGATGACCTCCAGTACTTCGTCGTTTTTTTGGGCGATGAACAATAAGGGGGTGGGGGCGTGGGGGGCGTCGTGGGGGGACGGGGGCGCTGTTATCGCAAACCGTCGCTCTTGAGTTACGTGTTGTCGTTGTCATTTTGGTTTCTGAATCTTTGTCTTTAGAAACTAGTCTCAAGGCTTTGCGTCACACGTCTAATCTTTGTCTTTAGAAACTAGTCTCAAGGCTTTGCGTCACACGTCTAATCTTTGTCTTTAGAAACTAGTCTCACGGCTTTGCGTCACACGTCTAATCTTTGTCTTTAGAAACTAGTCTCAAGGCTTTGCGTCACACGTCTAATCTTTGTCTTTAGAAACTAGTCTCACGGCTTTGCGTCACACGTCTAATCTTTGTCTTTAGAAACTAGTCTCAAGGCTTTGCGTCACACGTCTAATCTTTGTCTTTAGAAACTAGTCTCAAGGCTTTGCGTCACACGTCTAATCTTTGTCTTTAGAAACTAGTCTCAAGGCTTTGCGTCACACGTCTAATCTTTGTCTTTAGAAACTAGTCTCAAGGCTTTGCGTCACACGTCTAATCTTTGTCTTTAGAAACTAGTCTCAAGGCTTTGCGTCACACGTCTAATCTTTGTCTTTAGAAACTAGTCTCAAGGCTTTGCGTCACACGTCTAATCTTTGTCTTTAGAAACTAGTCTCAAGGCTTTGCGTCACACGTCTAATCTTTGTCTTTAGAAACTAGTCTCAAGGCTTTGCGTCACACGTCTAATCTTTGTCTTTAGAAACTAGTCTCAAGGCTTTGCGTCACACGTCTAATCTTTGTCTTTAGAAACTAGTCTCAAGGCTTTGCGTCACACGTCTAATCTTTGTCTTTAGAAACTAGTCTCAAGGCTTTGCGTCACACGTCTAATCTTTGTCTTTAGAAACTAGTCTCAAGGCTTTGCGTCACACGTCTAATCTTTGTCTTTAGAAACTAGTCTCAAGGCTTTGCGTCACACGTCTAATCTTTGTCTTTAGAAACTAGTCTCAAGGCTTTGCGTCACACGTCTAATCTTTGTCTTTAGAAACTAGTCTCAAGGCTTTGCGTCACACGTCTAATATTTGTCTTTAGAAACTAGTCTCAAGGCTTTGCGTCACACGTCTAATATTTGTCTTTAGAAACTAGTCTCAAGGCTTTGCGTCACACGTCTAATATTTGTCTTTAGAAACTAGTCTCAAGGCTTTGCGTCATACGTCTAAGAAGCAATCTCAATATATAGAATAGAACAATTCAATATATATATAAAGTCAAAACCACCAAATTATTTTGTTCCTTGCGATCCTTGAGAATGATTTTCCAGTTTGCATCTCAGTCAAGGAAATTTGACAGTTACACAATGCTCATAACTCATGTCCACATGATTGGTCTGGACAAACATGTTTCAAATTAGAGTAGCCTTGTAAAAATCAATATGTTTAGTGTTCCATTTTTTTTTTATCAATAACCTACATCGACACTTTTCAAGTTGTATCCCCTGCTAGAAACTCTACAACTAATGACTTCAATTGTGTCCACCCCTCCTACGCGTGTTTAGAAAATTGTAATTCCAATTACATTAGAAGATATGTAACATCATACCTGGAATGATCCCTAAGAGATGATAAACCCCCTAACCCCCGAATTTGTTTTGTTTTTTTTAAATTATATTTTATTCTTGATCTCAAAATATTCTGAACCCTCAACGACACTCCAGTGTGTCTCAAAATTCTGTTGAAAGACCTATTCTGAATTGCTTAACAGGTAACGAGAAATTAAAAATGATAGAGCCGTTTTTGAAGGATTGTTTTTAAATTTTTATGATACCTCCGATTAAGCTGTGTGTGCATGTCGATATAGAACTGTAAACATTTTCATCTCACAACTTAATATTGAGGAGATATATTTAATACAACTTAATATCGCACTGATATATTTAATACAACTCAATATTACACTGATATATTTAATACAACTCAATATTACACTGATATATTTAATACAACTTAATAAAACACTGATATATTTAAAAGAGCGTAATAATACATTTATTTATTTTATACAACATATAATTACACTGTTATATTAATAAAACTTAATATTGCACTGATGTATTTAATACAACTTAATATTACACTGATGTATTTAATACAACTTAATATTACACTGAAATGTTTAATACGACCTAATATTACCGGGGTATAGGTAATACACCTTTTTATTACGGTGATATATTTAATAGAACTTAAAATTGCACAGAAATATTGAATGCAACTTATATCTTTGATAAAACGTAATGTTACATTGATATATTTAACACAGCTTAAGATAACGATGAGATCGATCAGTACGCCGGCGGCCATTGTCAAATCTAATCAAAGGAAACGATCTAAGTCATTTATATGTAAATTATTAGAAAACCTGAAAGAGAAGAGAAAATCTAAGAAAACGAAACCAGAAGTCTACTCTATAAGGACCGTGTGTCTATAAACACATACCGAACCGATATTAATCTTCGACATTTAAAGCGCAACTGTAAATGAGTTGTTGTTTTCTCTCCAAAATAGCAAAGGTCATACGTGCTGAAAGTTTGGTCGAAAAACAATTGACCTCTTTGTAAAGGTCTGTTGAACTGCATAATGCTTATATCGTATAGTTTTTTTTTTTACGAAGGGGCGCAACTCTCGGCCCTCCGTAAGAGAGTCTGTATCAACGGCGTGCTATGCTATACGGCTGAGGTGACCGCACAAGGTTGCACCTTTTCAAAAAAAAAAATATAATAAGAAATTTGTATAATGCATGTGCTGGGGTCGGCAATGTTCAGAGGTTCATCCCGGGCGCCATTTCGTCACAGTGCGTTTCTTGATCTTAAGCATCGTCTGGGGAGCCACATGGTATTTTTTAAAATTATTTTTGAAGAAAAAAATCCATTATAATTTACTATTTCTGACTTGAAACAAGTTTCTAAGAACTGTCTGAACTACTTTCATCCACAACCTTTGAACAGCTTAGCAATTGAACATTTGGTCATGGGATTTCTGACTATAACGTCACGTGCTCTGTATATACAGCATGAGTTGCAGCGAACGCCTAGACAGGTAAAAACGACATCAGGACCATTGGTGATTGTGACTCGTTTACCTTGGATGGCGACTTATCGCAGAGAAGCCAAACCCTGAATTCAAAGCCCGAGATTGAGTCCCGTGGGCGGTATGACATTGATACAATTAAATTTCTGACAACCCCTGCTACGGGGAACGCATAAAGATCACAGTGAAACACAAGTAACACTGCTGGTGAACTGCTGCATTCTGGTCTTTTCCCAAGACGTTTTGATTAAGTCTGGCCATGAGAACAAATTGGCAAATATGTGAGAGTGAGTGTGACGAAATAAGAACTCCCACACTTTAAATAAAATAAAGCTTAAGTGAAGCTCTTATACACAAGTCGAAGCCTTGGTCATCTTCCCATACGAGAGACGAACATTATATATAGCATATTACGTCTATCGCCTCACAGAAAGTGGGCTGGCAGAGCAGTAACGTGGGCCTCGGATAATAACATGAAATTATCATTAACTATTAAAATCCGAAACAGTGCAGGGGTGTATCCAACAAGCCACGTGACTGCTCTGGGAGCTGACGTAGCAAGTTGAGAGAAACATTTGGCTTCAGCCCTATATCCGGTATGAAAATTACAGTTACATTTAATATGGAAATCGTTGCCAAACAAAGTGCTGATATCAAACAATGTGTCCAATGTTATCTCACTAATATAGAGCAGAGTAATTTGACCAAATGTAGCATTGTCGGTTTAATAAAGTTTTTATTTTCAGGGGAGATAATATATAAAACTTAAGAAACGATTATTATTATGAAGTTACAGGACCTGTTTTAATTGTTTTATAAAGGATGCTTGGCGAACTGAGTATGAGGTCGATTGATTGAGGTGGCTGGGTCAGTGAGTGAGTTAATGAATTGGATCGTGTTAGAGTGAGACAGGGTGTTCCAGTGGGGGTATTGGAATATGTTTGATGTGAGTGAGCGAATGATCAAGCCGGTGTGAATAAGTGAGTGATTGAGTGAGTGATTGATCCATTGAGCTGGTCTGTGTGGGGAAGTGAGAGAGCGAATTTGTGACTGATCGATTGAGCAAGTCAGTGTGAGTAAGTGAGTGAGTGTGTGAGTGAGTGATCGATTGAGCAGGTCTGTGTTGTTGAGTGAGTGAGCGAATGAGTGAGTGATCGATTGAGCAAGTCAGTGTGAGTAAGTGAGTGAGTGAGAGAGTAGGTGAGTGAATGAGTGGGTGGGTAAGTGGGTGGGTGAGTGAGTGGTGGGTGAGAGAGTGATTTAGTCATTGTTGTAGATTAGATGAATAAATCAGTGAGTCAATATGACAGTTGATCTGTGAAGGAGTGAATCAGTGAGTCAGTGAATGTGTGCCAGTAAATCAGTGAGTCAGTGAATGTGTGCCAATGAATCAGTGAGTCAGTGAATGTGTGAGTCAGATAGTCAGGGCGTGGGGAGGGTCATTAAATCAGTGAACTTTGAATAAGTGAGTGTGTGAGTCAGTTAGTCGGCGAAGCAGTGAGCCAGTGAATCTGTGAGGAAGTGAATCAGTGAGTCTATGAACCGAGCAAAGGTGGAAAAATTAACTGGATTTGGAAGCAAGTCGTTAATCGCAGCACTGAAAGTCTTTTAAGTAGTAAGAAAAACTCAACCGTGCATCAGCAATCGTTTCAATGCTCAACAAATTTCTTATGAATCAATTGGCGTTCTATATTTTGAAATAATCAGAAATCTGTGCGTCGCAAAGATAGATACTTTGTGTGTGTATATATATATGTATATATATATATATATATATATATATATATATATATATATATCTCT
>CAXITT010000059.1:1598749-1638542 GCA_964033795.1 Lymnaea stagnalis
CCTTGACCCTCTGTTCCTGACCCGAGTTCCTGTACCCGAGACCTTGACCCTCTGTTCCTGACCCGAGTTCCTGTACCCGAGACCTTGACCCTCTGTTCCTGACCCGAGTTCCTGTACCCGAGACCTTGACCCTCTGTTCCTGACCCGAGTTCCTGTACCCGAGACCTTGACCCTCTGTTCCTGATCCGAGTGCCTGACCACATATTCCTGACATGAGTCAGTGAATCCGACACATTGACCCCATGTTTCAGACCCGAGTCGCTTAACCCTCAACTTTGAATCCGTGTCCTTGATCCGATAAATTAACCCCGCAATTTTGAAGCCCAGTCCTTGACCCTTCGTACTTTGACCTCTAGTAAATACCCACATTGGTGAAAAAAGAAATGTAGGGCATGATGAACCTGACAAAGCCAAAGAATTGATTTCCCTGCCATTGAACAAATAAATGTCATTCAGGACTGATGAGGCGCCGCGGCACCCGTGCCGTTAGATCAATACAGTCTGCGAATGGAGCTAACCCCAACACTTATTAATAAAAAATTGTGTTGGTTTTGCTGAGATCCATCGCGTCAAGGAAATAATGTAAATCCTTCATGAATGGTTCTCCAGATGTACGGCCCGATACTGGATGCCACGCAAGAGCAGAAGACTACAGAGGAGAATCCGGGACCTTAGGAATCATTTTTTTTCTTTTAGGAGTGTTGTCATAAAAAGGCTTTTACTGTTTTCCGCAGTCAGCTAAACAGCCAGTAGGCAGTCAACTATACAGACTGTAGGCAATCAACTATACATCCAGCAGGTAGTCAGCTGTCAACTATATAGTCAGTTATATAGTCAACTACACCGTGAACTATACAGTCAATTATAAAGTCAACTATACAGTGAACTACACAGTCGGCAATACAGCCAGTAGGTACTCAACTATAAAGTCATCTATACAGTCAAGGACACAGTCAACTGCAAAGTCAACTATATAGCTAGTAGGTAGCCAACTATACAGTCAAAGACACAGTCAACTACACAGTCAAATATACAGAAAGTAGGCGGTCATCTATATAGCCAGTAGGCAGTCAACTATACAGCCAGTAGGCAGTCAACTATAGAACCAGTATGCCGTCAACTATACAGCCAGAAGCAGTCAACTATATCCCCAGTAGGCAGTCAGCTATACAGTTAACTATACATTCAACTATACAGCTAACTATACAGTCATCTATACAGCCAGTAGGCATTCAAATATACAGCCTGTGCTTACAGGCTGTCCATTCAGCTAAACAGCCGTGAGCATATATAAACGATCTCTTATTATAGAACCCCTTTATATTTATGAGGCACTTTTATCTAAAAACTAACAATTGAACCGTATAACAATTGAGCCGTATAACAATTGAACCGTATAACAATTGAGCCGTATAACAATTGAACCGTATAACAATTGAGCCGTATAACAATTGAACCGTATAACAATTGAGCCGTATAACAATTGAGCCGTATAACAATTGAGCCGTATAACAATTGAGCCGTATGACAATTGACCCATATAACAATTGACCCGTATAACAATTGAGCCGTATAACAATTGAGCCGTATAACAATTGAGCCGTATAACAATTGAGCCGTATGACAATTGAACCGCATAACAATTGACCCGTATAACAATTGAGCCGTATAACAATTGAGCCGTATAATAATTGAACCGTATAACAATTGACCCGTATAACAATTGAGCCGTATAACAATTGAGCCGTATAACAATTGACCCGTAGTTTGACATAACACGCCACTTATGATTCCCTTTTAGGTACATACTTTCATAGACAGAGTGATGACAATCGTGATGGAATGTGGCCGAATATAGAGTTAACAATTTAATTTTATTCAACCAAATAAATGGAAATCGTTTTCTCCTTACACTGTACATATTCATTGTCGGCACATAAATAAATGCAAATTTGCACCAAGACAACATTTTACAATTATCAAAATTTAAACACAAGACATCTGAAGTATTTCTCTAGCGCACACACTAATTTTTATATCTTTCGATCCTGACGTGACGAGAAAGAACAATTCGCCCTGATCGAGCAAATTGTAGGCATTTGTCATGAAGAGGTGGGGATATTTCATCGAAAAAAAAATAGTTTAACGGTTGACAAATGGACTGACCATTTCATTTTTCCTTCAAGGTGGTATTTAAGAGCTTCTGGGCAGGAGACACCATTCAATGCATCATTCTATGTGATGTTGGCTTCATTGGCTTCACGCTAAGCGTGTCGAGTTTTGTTAGGACTCTTTGAAAAGCCACTGGGCCAAAGCAAATGAAACAGCAATTATTTTGTTTGGGGCCTTTGACTGATGTTGCAAAAAGTCTTTTGTTTCAGAGAAGACAAAACGTCTTTTTTTCGTTAAGATCTGGCCAAAATTCCTTTTGTTTCCGAGCTGGCAAGTTGAGGCGACAACATTTGACAAATTTACGTCTATTGCCACGGGCTTTCCAACCCACAGTTCCTGATTACACCCCCCCCCCCCCTCACCACAAAGTAGCCCATGCAACCAGTGAAATATCCTCATCAACACCAGGCACAGAAACATTGCAAATCCCCTCTTCATGCATAGAAGCCAGAATGAAAGACAAATTTACGTCTATTGCCACGGGCTTTCCAACCCACAGTTCCTGATTACACCCCCCCCCCCTCACCACAAAGTAGCCCATGCAACCAGTGAAATATCCTCATCAACACCAGGCACAGAAACATTGCAAATCCCCTCTTCATGCATAGAAGCCAGAATGAACAATAAGTTGATCGTGGGCCCTTATCATATAAAGAAGAAGAAGTCTTTTTGTTTCAGAGCTGGCAGTTTTTTTTCCCTTCGTTCTTTTGCTTCCCTTGAAAACAAAATGTGCTTCATAAAATTATTACATATGATTAGCATAAGGAATTGTACCAGACAAATGCCACTTCTGTATGTGAGCAGTGTTTTTCCTTTTCTTTCCTTTGAATCTTGAAGTGTTGCTGGTTCTATTGTCTATTGTACAGCGGAGGCAAGTGGTGCCGTCCACAAATGATTACTGAAATATTGATTCATGCAATTTTATAAGTGTGCACGCCGATCTCCTCTTAACTCATTAAAGAGCTTATTTTGACTCACTCAAGAGCTTATTTTGACTCATTCAAGAGCTTATTTTAACTCATTCAAGAGCTTATTTTAAATCATTCAAGAGCTTATTTTAACTCATTCAAGAGCTTATTTTAACTCATTCAAGAGCTTATTTTAACTCATTCAAGAGCTTATTTTAACTCATTCAAGAGCTTATTTTAACTCATTCAATATCTTATTTTAACTCATTCAAGAGCTTATTTTAAATCCTTCAAGAGCTTATTTTAACTAATTCAATAGCTTATTTTAACTAATTCAATAGCTTATTTTAACTCATTTAAGAGCTTATTTTAACTATATCAAGAGCTTTTTTTAACTCATTCAAGAGCTTATTTTAACTCATTCAAGAGCTTATTTTAACTCATTCAAGATCTTATTTTAACTCATTCAAGAGCTTATTTTAACTAATTCAAGAGCTTATTTTAACTAATTCAAGAGCTTATTTTAACTTAATCAAGAGCTTATTTTAACTTATTCAAGAGCTTATTTGAACTCACTTAAGAGCTTATGGGAACTCTGCCAATTTATTGGAACTATTCTAGAGCTTCTAGAGCGTACGAGAACGCTGCTAGAATTTGTTATAACCCTATCAAAGTTTATGGTAGCCCTGCAAAACCATTTATAAACCCAGCTAGAGCCCATCTTCTATGTTTTGAAGGCCCAATATTAATGTTTTAATCATTCTGGCTCCTGGTCTGAATTCAGAGTTTGCCTTCTCTTAGATGAGTTGCCGGCCAATGCTGACAGAGACGCTGCTAGAGCGTCTTGGAAGCCATTGTCTAACGCATTTACAATAAAAAGATACGTATTTTCAATGCGTTTAATCGCATGTTTAAAAGAACTTAGCTTTACAAGAACAATTCAATATTTTCTATTGACTACTTTTTAGTATTAAAACTTTAATCTGTATATAATCGACATTCCAACAATAAAACTTTAATCTGTATATAATCGACATTCCAAAAATAAAACTTTAATCTGTATATAATCGACATTCCAACAATAAAACTTTAATCTGTATATAATCGACATTCCAACAATAAAACTTTAATCTGTATATAATCGACATTCCAACAATAAAACTTTAATCTGTATATAATATGACGATTTGACGACAAAGTGGAAGAGCGAGTAGAAAGATAGTTTTTAATTATAAAAATGAAATGTAAGAACGAGGTATGCTAAACTTGAATTGCTGGACAGGACAGAAGATTTGGACGTTTCGGCTTAGAGCCTTCATCAGCAAACAAGACAAAAAAGGAGTATGACAAGTAACTGAGCACAGTAAAAAAAAAACTTAAGACTTAAGAGATTTCCTTTTGTTGCCGGAAGTAGGATCACAGGAAGTGAAAGAAAATAAAAATTGGTACTGTGACAAATAAGGTAGAGAATCTAAACGGACCAAAATATTTAGAGATACATAAAATCTAAGGAATAAGAATTAAAAAAGAATAGTCTATTAATTCAAGTTGAACATACCTTGTTCTTATATTTCATTTACACAACTTGAATGCATTCCTACAACCATCTTTAATAATAATAACAAGAGCGAGAGGAAGATGAATATATATCAGCATTTATTCATCAAAGTGTTTAATGGAGAGTACATCTGTTTATATATAATAAGGTTTTGATTTAAAAAATAAATAATATTGTAAAAACAATATACATTAAAATCATAATTCAAAAGAAACTTTTAAAAATTGTCAAAATGCAGATCGCCTCGAACAAAAGCTGTTCTTCCGTGCGCCCAGTCCCACCATAGCACTAATAGCATTTCCCACCACAGCACTAATAGCATTTCCCACCACAGCACTAATAGCATTTCCCACCACAGCACTAATAGCATTTCCCACCACAGCACTAATAGCATTTCCCACCACAGCACTAATAGCTTTTCCCACCACAGCACTAATAGCATTTCCCACCACAGCACTAATAGCATTTCCCACCACAGCACTAAAAGCATTCTACAAAATGTCAACTTATCCCAAATAAATCAAAAGTATTTTTAAGACAATATAAATTTTACCCCAATGGCAAAAGGGATTATAATACAAAATATCACATAAGGGGATTGTTAAACACAATTTAAAGGTACCCCCAATGAGTAAAGGGATTTAAAGACACAATGTCATCTTATCCACAAAAACAGAAGGGATTTTAAGACACAATGTCAACTTATCCACAATAACAGAAGGGATTTTAAGACACAATGTCAACTTATCCCCAGAAACTTCAAGGATTTCAAGTCAATGTTAAATTATAACTAATAATTTCTGGATGACACGGGATACACTGACACAATGTCATCTTATCCACAAAAACAGAAGGGATTTTAAGACACAGTGTCAACTTATCCCCAATGATTAAAGAGATTTTGAGTCACCTCACATTTAGATGACATTAATGATTTTGTCATTTGATACAACTATAATTTCAAAGCACAATCGCTACAAGGGACTCATGCGATGATATTGAGATAGTTTTAAGAGACCTAAACAGTTCTGTAATTCATAACTCTGATCCCAAGCAGTGTTCTAATCAATGGCGTCAGCTCTGTTAACTGAGAGCAACTCCCTTGAACATTTTCTGACGTAATGTATATTGATTCCCTGCAACTGCAATCAGCTTTTTTAAAAAATTAAATGTAAGACAAGAACTCCTGAAGTTGCGCAGTGAGTAGTCTTGCAATTTGATTTCTTTTTAATTGTTCGATATAGTTTGAATATGATATAAAATTAGAGACCTTTTATCTGTTTTAGTTAATATATGAGAAAAACTGATTAAATCAGAGAGCAGGAATTCATTGAATCTCTAACAAAAGGACGGATAGACTCGCTAGTATCGATATTTTTACAAGTTGCAAATATGATCTGTTGATAACTTTAAGAACATTTGTAATTATTATAGTTCATAACATCTACTTTTGTCAATCATATGTGTAATTTTATCAATTTAATCCTTTATATGAGCTAAATGAGTGACATGTAATTATAATATACTTCATTCTTTTATAATTTTATTATAAAATTGTTATAATTTTATTCTTCATGCGAGGGGTGTAAATGGGTTCTGTATGGAGTATGTGCATAAATTGATTATATTTTCTCACACGAGGTGTCTAGATCATGCCATAAAAATGCCATGTGTTATGCGCCTGCCATATTTGAGCTGTCTTGTCTAGACTTGTCTCGGACAAAGACGCACACATACTTCACCAGGCTGCACATATCGGACAGCATCATGAGGCAGCACACAACGCAGAACACCGGTACGCTGGTGAAGCCACCCAGGCACTTGGACGACACGGTCAGATTGTCCGAGGAGATTTTCCTCCTCAAGCTTGAGGAGAGATTTGTGCTGACCAGCGAGAGGTCCCTCAGGATATGATCCCTCAACGCTCGTTTGACGGCGTCGCTTGAACCGCTAGAGGTCAGCCTGGATCTCGCGCTGCACGCGCATGGACACTGTCTCGTCGGCCTGGCAGTGTGTGTCATCACCGTGGACACCTCGGTGGGGGAGATGACCTTGTTGACCAGCTGAGATGACGTGTGGGAAGTGGTGACTGCCTCGGGCGTTCCTACACCATCAGGGGTGAAATATTGTGTCATAGTATTTGGTAGAACAAGAGTCTCTGAATTCGTAACCGTCATGTGGACATGATAAGGTGACGCGCTAGTTGTCTTGTAGGGTTGATAAGGTGACGCGCTGGTTGTCTGGGAGGGTTGAATATCTTCAAAGATTGAACTGCTGGCTTGAGTTGAAATTAAATGAGTCGTAACGTTAGAACGGATCATCAAATATGTGTATTCCGACGTCAAATCTGTGTATTGGGATGGCTGGCCAGGTGTGGAGCCATGAGTGTTGTCAATGACCACCTGTCCAGCAGGTGAAAATAAAGCTTCGGGCGTGACGGCCGTGTAGCCGTTACCGCTCGTGCCAAGCGAAAGATGCGAGGAAGAGGCGAGTGTCATTTCAGAGGTTAACAAGACCTGGCTGGTTTTTACATCAACCGTTGATGATGATGATGACATCATCAGTGATGATCCGGGCGCCCCCAAGTTCTGCGATGGTGGCTGTGGATCATTTATATAACTAAAATTATTTTGTAGAGGCATTTTATTCCTCTCTTTGCATTTACTCATCAAACTTCCGCATTATAAAGTATAAATATCAAATTTCATGCATACTGCATTGTTTTACCCTTACAGGCCTTCAAAATTGCACTCAAAACATATATTTTTAAATTATACTACCCTGACTGATTCCCCTCCTCTGATCGATAAACGATCTTGCTGGCTGCCGTCCATGGTTTGCCTTGTAAAAGTTATGTGGTGGGGTGGGTGAATATACATTTTTTGCTGTTCTTTATTTCATAAATGTATTTTATTTTAATGTCATGATTATGTCTCTTTTGATAAAATTTTTATGTACAGCCCTAGTCTGGGGTACCGCGCTATATAAGACGTCTTATTATTATTATTATTACACTTGAAATAAGAAATTGCTAGTAATTCCCAAACTGTCTGCTCCGAAATAACTCTACTTTTGGGTTCGTCCAGGCATACGAAGAATGTTTACCATCTTTCTCTCGCTGCTTATTTTAATACATTAAAGATTGATTGACCTACAGTTTGCCTATTCCAATATTGCTCTGGTAAGATAGGGGAGCATACTGTCGAAAAAGGTAGCGTTAAGTTTTAAACTCTCGGTAAACGAGACATTTTTTGTTAATGTTTGCACTCAACAGAAGAAAAAAAGGTTGAAGAAAGCAAAGGAATTTAAAGGAAAAAAAATCCTTCTCTGGAGAGAAACCAAATAACATGTGCTAATGTTTTATACATTATAAAAAAATATTTTGTTATTTAATTTAAATTATTTTTACTTGGGATGCGTCTTAATTTAACGTCTTAATTTAACGGTATTTATAGATATTTGGGTTTGGGAGCGTTATACCAAGTGCGTATCCATCTGATCGGCAGAACGCTACATGGCTAAAATTGTGTACCTATACTTCCTGGTCAAACTGTGGCTTAAAATCTGTCCAAAGTAGATGAATTCTTGTTCGACCTGTTTGGTTGACATGCTTAGTAACCTTTATAAGTGGAACAGTTTGAATAGGGTGCCCTTAACAACACTGCAGCCGTGTGTAGAAACGAACTTCTGATTTTTAACTTATTTGTTAGTTCCTCTTTTTAAAAAAAATTAAGTTTAACACCACGAGCTTACATTTCAACTTTGACATTGCACTTACAGTGTTCAGTTAAAGAGTTTGTATTATTCACTATGCATTACATCTTACATTGTCAAAAAGCTTGATCGCTTACCCAAGTCACCACGGCCAAAGGAAGGGCCAATGCGAGGTTCTTGGCCGCACCAATGACGTAGCCGCTAAACATACATCCGCCATTTTGTATGACGTTCTCCCCAGGTGCAGATAGTTGGTAACTGCTCGTCTGGTACATGCCAGACGAATCATGTGCCCAGGTCAATGACGGCAAGGGTTCATCGTTTAACTGGGGAGAAAAAAAAAGATTAATTAAGAACATTTTCAATGGGCGAATATAAGATTTAATAACGGACAGCTAAGAACATATATCTTATATTTTTATCATGTCTGTTTTAAAGATATAAATGTTTTACATTTGTTCCATTTGAGGACCTCTGTATTAAAATCACTTGGTTTTTGTTACCCCCTAAGATTTATTAGACTTCATTGAATGGGCTTTTAATCTCAGCTAAGTGCTTTCTATATGGTGATTGATATATTGATGTGACTTGGCTCAGAGAAGGAAGAGCAGTAGGCAGCTCTGGATACTAAATGAGATCTTGACTGAACTTGTACAAAGTGTGAAGTCAAACAACTCTGGTGAGTTTGTTGAAATTTGTTGCCCTTTGGACAGATAACTGTTACTTTTTTTTAACTATATCGCTGTTGTTTTGACCTTGATATTTTGAAAAGTTAGAAAACGACTAGCATGGAATTCCAACGAAGATGCTAGAAACTTGCCCTGTTATCCTATAATTTGGAATGACGTCAGGCTGCTACATTTTTGGGGAATTCCGTAATTATGTGACGAAAGAACATTTGTACTAAGTTAGACCAATGTCTATCAAAAGTTCATCTGTTCTAAGTTAGACCAATGTCTATCAAAAGAACAGCTGTACTAAGTTAGACCAATGTCTATCAAAAGAACAGCTGTTCTAAGTTAGACCAATGTCTATCAAAAGAGCAACTGTACTAAGTTAGACCAATGTCTATCAAAAGAACAGCTGTACTAAGTTAGACCAATGTCTATCAAAAGAACAGCTGTACTAAGTTAGACCAATGTCTATCAAAAGAACAACTGTACTAAGTTAGACCAATGTCTATCAAAAGAACAGCTGTACAAAGTTAGACCAATGTCTATCAAAAGAACAGCTGTTCTAAGTTAGACCAATGTCTATCAAAAGAAAGACTGTACTAAGTTAGACCAATGTCTATCAAAAGAACAGATGTACTAAGTTAGACCAATGTCTATCAAAAGAACAACTGTACTAAGTTAGACCAATGTCTATCAAAAGAACAGCTGTACTAAGTTAGACCAATGTCTATCAAAAGAACAGCTGTACTAAGTTAGACCAATGTCTATCAAAAGAACAGCTGTACTAAGTTAGACCAATGTCGATCAAAAGAACAGCTGTTCTAAGATAGACCAATGTCTATCAAAAGTTCAGCTGTTCTAAGTTTGACCAATGTCTATCAAAAGAACAGCTAGTTAGACCAATGTCTATCAAAAGTTCAGCTGTTCTCAGTTAAACCAAAGTCTATCAAAAGAACAGCTGTACTAAGTTAGACCAATGTTGATTTCGTGACTGGGAAAATTATAATTTTTATTTTTTTAGCAGATCCAGTTACTTTCATTCAAAATAGTAGATGAACATTTAATATGAGGGCTACCTTTACCCCATCAGTCATCCATCTTTATCTTGAGGCAGCTGATAACCATGGAAATGAAGCTCTGAAACTAAAGCTTTGTGAAATCACTTAGTGGTCTTCTGCTCAATCTAGTGGGAGTCGTTTGCAGAATTAGTAGCTAACTTTCATTTTCGTGAAAATGTTGAGATCACAGTGTCATCACAGACCAGAGGTTGAAATCGTGACAATGTTGAGTTCACAGTGTCATCACAGACCAGAGGTTGAAATCGTGACAATGTTGAGATCACAGTGTCATCACAGACCAGAGGTTGAAATCGTGATAATGTTGAGATCACAGTGTCATCACAGACCAGAGTTTAAAATCGTGACAATGTTGAGATCACAGTGTCATCATAGACCAGAGGTTGAAATCGTGACAATGTTGAGATCACAGTGTCATCGAAATCGCTTCACACCCGGCTACTTGCAGGGTACATCAAACACAGTGACAGGGATAAAAGTCACCACATCACCAGATACAGACTTCTGTGTTAGGTAAACAGTTAATCCAACAAAATAGGCTGCAAAAAAACGGCTCGGTACCATACGATGTCCCAAATGTTGTGAACTAATATTTCTATAAGTAGTTCAACAGCTTCGTTTAGTTTAGGGTTAATTGAAACCAATATCAATATTTTATAGTGTTCTTCATTGCACAATAAACTCCACAGAGTGCCTTCTTCCTTCCACTATCTCTCTGCACCTCACTAACTACTAGCAAAACCATAACAACAAAGAACGCCATCTCTCGTACACAAAGACGTGACCGATACAAACCACATAGCAACAACAACACAACTAATCTTCACACCAAACTCGCTCACTAATAAATCAAATATACAAAACACAAACCAAAACACACAGTGACGTAGGCAGAGGTAGCCTGGGAATAAAGTCCCCACACAGCGGCGTAAGCAGAGGTAGCCTAGGATTAAAGTCCCCACACAGCGGCGTAAGCAGAGGTAGCCTGGGAATAAAGTCCCCACACAGCGGCGTAAGCAGAGGTAGCCTAGGATTAACGTCACCACACAGCGGCGTAAGCAGAGGTAGCCTGGGATTAGAGTCCCCACACAGAGGCGTAAGCAGAGGTAGCCTAGGATTAAAGTCCCCACACAGCGGCGTAAGCAGAGGTAGCCTAGGATTAAGTCACCACACAACGGCGTAAGCAAAGCAGAGGTAGACTGGGAATAAAGTCCCCACACAGCGGAGTAAGCAGAGGTAGCCTAGGATTAACGTCACCACACAGCGGCGTAAGCAGAGGTAGCCTGGGATTAGAGTCCCCACCCAGAGGCGTAAGCAGAGGTAGCCTAGGATTAAAGTCCCCACACAGCGGCGTAAGCAGAGGTAGCCTAGGATTAAGTCACCACACAGCGGCGTAAGCAGAGGTAGCCTAGGATGAAAGACATTGTTTATTGCCCCGGGCAGGGGTTGGGGTCCTCTGGACGTGTTCAAAAACAAAATATGGCCCCCATTAGAAAGGTTTTGAGCACTCCTGATTGACCAAACCCTACGAACTGATTCCATGGCCAGAGGTTGGTGAGGAAAAGGTCAAGTTAGGGTCTACCTCACCCCTTGAGACCCACCCCACCCCTTGGTCGCTCCATCAGCTGTTGTGATAAGAATGTCAGATTTTCGTGACCCCAGTTCATGTGAAGAGCCTTGACGCTTGACTCACGTAAAATACACCTGAGCAGTTGGTGAAGGTGGCTATGCTGACGTAGAACACTTCGTCTTTCGTTTTGGTGACCACGGCCATGTACGTTGTCGCCCATGAGCTAACAGGGTTCAAGGTCACTGCAGAGGCGTCAAAACGTGCTGCGGATGAGAGTGGGTGGTAATATGACATGTCTGATACGTGCTGCGGATGAGAGTGGGTGGTAATATGACATGTCTGATACGTTCTGCGGATGAGAGTGGGTGGTAATATGACATGTCTGATACGTTCTGCGGATGAGAGTGGGTGGTAATATGACATGTCTGATACGTGCTGCGGATGAGAGTGGGTGGTAATATGACATGTCTGATACGTTCTGCGGATGAGAGTGGGTGGTAATATGACATGTCTGATACGTGCTGCGGATGAGAGTGGGTGGGAATATGACATGTCTGATACGTGCTGCGGATGAGAGTGGGTGGTAATATGACAAGTCTGATTATTTCATGCCAAATTGATGGTATTTAAAAAAAAAATTATATTAAAATTCCATTACAGATTTCTGGAAGGAATTCGTCTGTTTCATTCATTAAATGACTGTAATATTTATTTTAATAAGGCGATCTTGGTCTCTAAACTGTGAGATTAAAGGGGTGTTCAGCTGCAGTTAGTCTATGTAATGATGCTGTGATTTGTATGTTTTTTAAACGGGCACTCAGTATTAGCCGAAACCTTGAGATCAAGAGCGAGAATAACACTAAACGCAGAGACCTTCTGAAACACTTACACGCTTCGTAAACTCCTAGAAAATTTTACCAGAAAATCCCTATTCTGTAAGCCACATGGGAAAAAGAAGACAGGAAGGACGAAGAATACATGGAGACGCGCGCTACAGGCAGACACACAAAGAATGGGATACATGGAAACGCGAGCTATTGACAGACACGCAAAGAATGGGATACACCTGGAAGTAATTGGATAGGAAAGAATGGGACCGGGATGAAATCGGTGAAAAACCTTGACTTCGATCAAACAAGCTGGTGGGGAGTACTCACTGCTGGAGCACAGTATTTCTTAAAGAAAACATAGCCCCACGTCCAAGTAGAGCGCACACCAAGTAATATAACAATTGCCTCCAATCTAACCGAGACCCCAAAACACTTGTGTTTTACGTGTGAACGAGCTTTCCGGGGACAAATAGGACTAACAAGTCACCTGCGTACTCCCCGTCGAATATATCCGTGGTCATCTACAACAGGATGAACTACAACAACAACAGGAAGGTGGCTTGCATTTTAATGTCATTGATAATCTGAACTACACCTGGCCACAATAATAAGTCTGGTAAGTTGAATTTTCACCAGCCAATGTTGCCTGATGCTTGCAGAAATGTAAAACATTGGAACTGACATCGGATACCGAACTGATGGTAAAGTATTTAACCAGGAGACAAGACGCTAAATCCAAGGTCCGGACACACATCATCTTGGACTTTCTGTATGCCGAGGACTGTGCCCTAAACGCTAAATCAGTAGCTGATACCCAAATGCAGTCTTGCAAATTTCTTGGCCCAAACTTTGGCCTTACCATTAGCACACAGAAGTCTAAGGTCATGTACCAACCAGCTCCATCAGAACCATTACATCTAGCCCAACATCCAAGTCAACCGAAAAAAACTTTAAGCTGTAAACATCATCTCATACCATGGCAGTACGCTGTCCCAAAGCGTAACAATTGATGATGAGGTAAACCTTCCAATCGTAAGAGCTTGTGCAACATTTGGAACAATCTCTAAGAATGTATGGACAAGGAACATCAAATGGTAGGAAAACACCCCAGCAACTGAGGTACTTATGCAACCAGGTCTCACCAGCATACACAACTTTTAATGTGAGCCCAGCTTTGCCGAGCGAGTTTGTTGCAAGAATGTCAGAAGACCACTTGCCTAAATAATATTTTATGGTGAGCTCAAGGAAGGCAGGCAGTTTTCTAAAGAACAGAAGAAAATCTTTCAAGACACAATGAAAGCATCTCTGAAAGCATTTCAAATTTACCTGGAAATGTGGGAACATTCCTCAAAGAATCGAGACTCATGGCGCCCTTCCATACTCAATGGCTCATTGCAACATGAGGCTGACAGAACTGCTGCTGAGCTCAATGCAACATGAGGCTGACAGAACAGCTGCTGGGCTCAATGCAACATGAGGCTGACAGAACAGCTGCTGGGCTCAATGCAACATGAGGCTGACAGAACAGCTGCTGGGCTCAATGCAACATGAGGCTGACAGAACAGCTGCTGGGCTCAATGCAACATGAGGCTGACAGAACAGCTGCTGGGCTCAATGCAACATGAGGCTGACAGAACAGCTGCTGGGCTCAATGCAACATGAGGCTGACAGAACAGCTGCTGGGCTCAATGCAACATGAGGCTGACAGAACAGCTGCTGGGCTCAATGCAACATGAGGCTGACAGAACAGCTGCTGGGCTCAATGCAACATGAGGCTGACAGAACAGCTGCTGGGCTCAATGCAACATGAGGCTGACAGAACAGCTGCTGGGCTCAATGCAACATGAGGCTGACAGAACAGCTGCTGGGCTCAATGCAACATGAGGCTGACAGAACAGCTGCTGGGCTCAATGCAACATGAGGCTGACAGAACAGCTGCTGGGCTCAATGCAACATGAGGCTGACAGAACAGCTGCTGGGCTCAATGCAACATGAGGCTGACAGAACAGCTGCTGGGCTCAATGCAACATGAGGCTGACAGAACAGCTGCTGGGCTCAATGCAACATGAGGCTGACAGAACAGCTGCTGGGCTCAATGCAACATGAGGCTGACAGAACAGCTGCTGGGCTCAATGCAACACGAGGCTGACAGAACAGCTGCTGCAGAAAACAAAAGAGAACCCAGAAAAGCCCGAGTTAACTCTGTACCTGAAGTTGGCCCATCCGTCCCTTAAGTTGGCCCATCCGTCCCTTAAGTTGGCCCATCCGTCCCTTAAGTTGGCCCATCCGTCCCTTAAGTTGGCCCATCCGTCCCTTAAGTTGGCCCATCCGTCCCTTGCTCATTCTGCAGCTGAAAATTTCGTGCCAGAATTGGCCTGATCAGCTATGTGCGCATCCAGAGAAAATTTAGCCCAGCAACCAGCCAATGTTTAGAATGGCCATGATTGAATTTCGACGCATGAACTATCATTACAAGCCGAACAATCTGTTTCATACCTCCACTGCCAGATCTTGTGAACATTGTGACGAGGACTGGAAGGTTCGCATACAAGACGGTGGACTTCCCTGTGGTCAGATTAAACTCTGCGAAGTAGGAATTGTTTCTGAAGACCAACATGACGGTCGTGTTGTAGTCCAAACTTGTGTTGGGGCCACTGTACGTGATCTTGACAATGGTGGCCTTGGAGACTTGTGGGAAGGCGGACACAACGTACGTTGTTCCCAGGGAAGACAAGGGAGGAATTTGCTCGACGACGTGGTCCTGTTTAAACAAAAATAATAATTTCAGTTTGGAAGCTCTAAATAGTTACGTCACGTTTCCCCCAGGGTGGTGCACTGGTAAGCATACAGGCTCTGATATTGTTTTCAGTTTCTTTATTGTTCAAATATTTCAATATTTTCTCACAGTTACTGTACATTCAAATAACCTTTGACAGCTAAATAAAAATGTTAAAATTCCAAAGAACCACATTTTCGGTCATTATAAAATAAATATTTCTCATTTTTAGCTCTTTTTTTTTTTTTTTTTTTTTTTTTTTTTTTTTTGTTTTTTGTTTTTTTTTTTTTTTTTTTTTTTTTTTGGGGGGGGGGGTGTTAAATTTAAAAGACAGTTTAGATTTAGACAAGACTCGTGTACTAAAGGCATCACAGCACACAAATATCTTGTACAAATGCTATTATAGCAGCTCTACAAACATACTCGACTAAAAATATACCTATAAAAAGTAAGGCACGCGTCTATTTAACTTACGTTTGTGGCGTCTAACGAGTCGAATACAGTGAAGGCGCCGCCGCTGATAACAGCAATGGCTCCTGTGCTCTCCAGTAGAGTGCCCGTCATGTCGAGGGCTACAGCTAACAACTGCATCGTCTGGAAGCCTAATTAATTTTTGTAATAAATGGTTGTTTTTCTTGTATTTATGAGACCACTTTTAATTGTTTTAAGAGTTTACCATGAAATAGACGGTAGATAAATAAGTGTAAAATTTTACCATGACTGTTGCCTCTGTACAGTTATTTTGGACTAGATTAGAAATTGTTGTCTTTCAATGGTCTCTTGACATATCTTCTGTACAATTACATAGGTTTCCATGGATATTCATTGTTCGCTATTCATTACTTGGAGCTGGGTGACCAAGCTGTCTAAACTGAGACAATCCCAAGCTAGTTCAATCACCAGAAACGCCCAGACAAGCACAAGCATCACCAGCACCCTGGGTGGGCGGGGCTCATTAACCTTGGATGTCCCGTTGGCGGTATGAGAGTGCCGCGATGTGACGTAGAACGCATACACACCTACTGGAACCTTCTGCATCCTAGTCTATTTTCAGCCTTTTTTGGATTAGATAAAAAAGACGAGAGAGTGAGGCTGACGAATTGGGCAACTCTCCCTTACTTTAAACAAAAAATACTAGCTCAAGTCAAGGTCACTAATCAAGTTGAAAGTTGCCTTGGTCATCTTCATTATATTGGTCATCTTCATTGCCTTGGCCATCTTCATTGCCTTGGTCATCTTCATTGCCTTGGTCATCTTCATTGCCTTGGTCATCTTCATTGCCTTGGTCATTTTCATTGCCTTGTTCATCTTTATTGCCTTGGTCATCTTCATTGCCTTGGTCATTTCCATTGCATTGTTCATCTTCATTGCCTTGGTCATCTTTATTGCCTTGTTCATCTTCATTGCCTTGGTCATTTTCATTGCCTTGTTCATCTTAATCGCCTTGGTCATCTCCGCATGCGAAGGACGAACGACAACGTCACATATCGAAAACTGTTCACAAGCAACGTATCCACATTTTTTTTTAAAATTGTTAATTGATTTGTTGGTGAGTCCACACATTCACTAAGATCGGAAATATTTTTTTTACAACCTGTTTTTAAAAGTCGACAATATTTGTCTATGTTTATTCTTACCACAAATCCGGTCCATTTTTTTTTTCTTCTCTAGCAGAGACTCACGAAGAATAATTTCAGAATAATCGTTGTTTTTTTTTTAACCAGACATATTTATAATTTGGCCCGAAAATGGTCTTCCTTCGATCTCTTAAGTGAGGTGTGAAACAATCTAGGCATTGTCTTGAAAAGAAAAGTTAGGACAAGGGAATGCACGTTTCGCTAGATGCCTTTTTCAGCAGACACAAAAAAAAAAAGATACTTTTTTTTTTTTAAATTGCGCTAAAAACATATGTTTTCTAAAACCTCAATAATGTCAAAAAATCAATATGGCTTAATGTTTAGAACAGGAAGCGCTCTATTTTAGTGTTGGAAACGTAAGTCGCACATTTACCGCGGTACGTACTATTCAGGTAAACCAGTGTAGTTATCATGGATATAAAATTCTAAAGATCGAAAATTGAGAATAGAAATGAAGGGAAATTAAGTATCCCCAGTAAGAGAGGATTCGATTTGCTCCATATGGTGATATGTGGTACCGAAAATGTGAATTTATTTGTTTTCATTCTTCAAACTAGATGATGTATTAGTGCAAGAAATTAAAGCCGTGGTGGCTACATCTCATGTGCCCTTGTGTTCACCTCCGTTGAAATGGAATGAGACCCAGGGGGTGGCTTGTTGTGTTCAATAGTGGGAAGATGTGCCCTGAACCTATCAGACAGCCTTCTTCCTTCATTCTCTTTACATGGGCTGTTGTGTTCAATAGTGGGAAGATGTGCCCTGAACCTATCAGACAGCCTTCTTCCTTCATTCTCTGTACATGGGCTAACCAGCGAAGCAGCCTATTACTAAGATTGGAGAACATGCGGCATATTTTGTTACGCTCCGGAATCCCTGTGTGTCGGGCACTTCGTCTTGCCATCGAATGCTCTAAATGCGCAGCAGACGTCTTTGGGGGGAGCCGTTGAATTTTACGCTTGTAATTGGCGTGGCAACTTAGTACCATGATTAACCTTGCGTTTCCAAACTTAGAAATCTACCAGACATTAAACAATAATCTTCTTAACTAACACACGTACCACTGATTAAACAATAATCTTCTTAACTAACACACTTACCACCGAGCGACTGTGTAATCGTCTGCCCAGACGTGTAGGACTCTTTACCGAAGGTCAGTGAGGGAATCGTGCCGGTGACGTAGCTCGTGATGGCCAGTTTGGCCTGGACAGTGACGTCTTGTTGGGTGCAGGTGATGAGAATGAAACACGCTTGCTCTTCACACGCCGTGACCACAACGTATCTTGAAGACCAGCAGGTCACTGGGAACGCTAGAAAAGCACCCAATGAACTGTAATCGGACCTGAAATAAAAATAAACTGCTTTTGAATGTTAGTACACTGTCAAAGCATAACTGGGTGGTCATTTGGTAACCGTTAGTATTGTCACTGGTCATTTTGGTAACTGTTAGTTTTGTCACTGGTCATTTGGTAACTGTTAGTATTGTCACTGATCATTTTGGTAACTGTTAGACTTTTCGCTGGTTATTAGGTAACTGGTCAAAAAGTTACTACACATTTGGTGACTGGTAATATGGTGAAGGGAAACTAAGTAACTGGCCAAGAGTGAATGGTCATTTGCTGACTGGTCAGTTATTAATGGATCATTTTTTGAATGGTCATTCGGTAACTGGTCATTTTCTCACTGGTCATTTGGAGACCCTATATTTAATAACCGATCATTTCATGTATATCATTTTGTAACTACATGTTTTCATTGGGTCTTACTTGGGCGTGTGGTAATCTGGTGTTCCGGTGAGCGCTCAACAATGGTGCGCCCCGTAACCTAATGCGTTGAAGCTTTGTAAATACGTTATGAATTTCTCACGTCCCGTCCATGTGATATTGGATAAGAGATTCTCAAATTTGTTCGCCCAATCAGCTATCTGACTCCAAACCCTCATGCCTCTAACTTAGCCACCCTATCACCAAGCAAAATTCATTATTTCGAATTGCAGTTAACACACGACCGTCTAAATGTTCAGTAAAATTAATTAAGTAAAAGTTAATTAATAACATGTCGAAAATTAGTAACATTTTATTGAACTTTCAAATTAAATATACTAAAAATTTGATTTTTTTTTTTTTAGTAAAATAAGCCTATAACATGATCCCACTGAGAACCACTGGCTTTGAGTAATTTTAATTGCACCAAGTTACTTTTTAAAAAAAACATCACTCGGGTTGAAATATTCTGCTTACGTCATAAGATAAGATATTCCCGAGACTATGACGTCGTAATCAGACACAATGTGCAGTGCCCGCGTGCTGACGTCTGACGTGTTGAGTACAAGGTCGTTAGTGAAGCTGTAGAGTAGAAGAAATCCATCATATCAAAAAGTTATGTGACTGATCTTATCTTATGCTATTCTCTTGGCTCGTTTGAAGTGGATGCAAAGCACACAATAACGGTTTTTTGATCAATGGCATGAGTTTGGTCGCGTACATTTTATTTTTTTCAAATTCACGTGCATAGTTATTTTGGTTGTGAGAGTGGCAGAGGAAGAAATCTTCAAGGTTGAAGAAAGAAAAGACGGGACATAGCAAAGAACGTTTTTGCCACGATGCACTGGTCAGCAGACAAACAAAACAAGAACAGGAAATAACAAAGAATGAGGAATTCAAAGGCTCAGTGTATCCATTGAGATAATTTTAAAAAGTTGTTTTTTTTAAATTTACAATCGTTGATTAAACGAAACACTGGGTCAGAAAGTGGATTTTCTTTTTATGTTGTTGATTGATAACCAAGATATACTAATATAGTTATTTTTTTAAAACCTCCCCAAAAAAAAAAAAAAAAAAAAGTTCAATGATGGCTTACTTTAACATCAAGGTACCGTTGGTGGCTCCAAGAATATAAGACGTTGATGCCAGGAGAAGCAAGTCCAGCGGTGCCATAACTGTAAAGGTCAAAGTTTGTCAGTTTTAGTGTCTTTTTTTTTTCATTCCACAGCTCAGTTATTCAAAGAATGAACATAGCCCTGCATTGGTCATTGTTTGGTTTTGTATGTTATCAGCGTCTGTAACTGTTGTTGCTGCTGCTAGTGTTGAAATGTCCTTGAATACGCCACTTCATTTAGATGTACAATCTCACAACAAAACAACATGATACAAAAATATTCCTGTTTTAACTTTCTGTGTTGATTAGTATGCACATTAGACATTTTTTTTTAAACACAACTGCATTGCAGTTAAATGCAATTTTTAAAAAAAGGAATCTATGCAACCTATTGTTAGAGGTCGCTTCTGATTCAATATTTACACAATTGATGATCCTTGTCGAATTTTTCTTATAAATTTTGTCAGTGCCCCCCATCCCCCCCCCCCCCCCAAAAAAACAAAAAAAAACCTACAATTTCTTCCAATTTTGTATACCATCTTTTCCAGCTAGCTAAGATCAGCGGTTCTCAACCTGTGGGTGGCGAACCCTTTGAGGGTCGCGGGACCCTTTTCCAGGGGTCGCCAAAGACCATCTGAAAACACATATCCTTACAGCTATGACGTAACAACGAAAATAATTGTGTGGCTGGGGGGTCGCCACGACACGAGAACCTGTATTAGAGGATCGCGGCACTAGGAAGGTTGAGAACCACTGTCCTAGATGTATATTGGCTTGTGTTGTTTATAGTTGAAAGAAATGAAAGACTTTGAATGGCTTTGCTGGTTTGTAGTTTGTGTAGTGTTGCGTTTTGTGTTTTAATGTGGTATGATATCGATTGTTTCATTTCTCTTATAATATGGTTGACTTTTGTACCGCGCTTCGAGCCTTCTGGCGTGAAGCGTGATTTTTAAAACAAAATGAACTTTATTATTATTATTATTATTTTAGCACTCATAAAATTAAATAAATTGAAACGTGCTTTTCCCCTCACTTAGTTACTCCATAAAAATGAATTTCGTGTGTGGTATCCAGTCACACACTTTTAATCTTAAATTTCGCACAGTTCGTTATTGTTTTATGTTCCCAGCTTGTGTGTGTTTTGTGATTTCCGTTACAATCTATGAACTTTTTCGTCGTTTCATATTGAAGAGTAGGCCTACAGTTGTACCAAATGTTGTTATATCTTAGCAAAGAGTTGAACTGACAAACCTGTTACGTTCGTAGCTTCCGGGTAGATCTTGCTTATCAACAATTTAGGATACGCGCTTTGTGTGTAATGTAACGGGAAAGCTAAGACAAATTCTCTCCCTTGATTCACCATTGTAGCTGGGGAAGAAAAAAAAAAATGATTTCATGAGGCCTGAATTTTTCACGCATCCAGATTAAGGCACAAACGTGTGTGTAATAAAAATATATTTTTTTTTAAAGATGAAGGTCATTAAAACAAAACAATCGATGGAAACCGAATTTGACATGGTCTCTTGGCCCTAAGTTGGTTCCTCTAAAGGTTTTTTTTCAAAATTCGAAAGCTGTAATATTGTAAAAAAAAAAATTTACATATTTAGACCAATTGCATTGGGAGAAAAAAATCAATCGATAAAATGGACGACAGACTTCTATAAATAGGCTGAAATCACAACTATTTCAACCAATCATATTTCTGGTTAAATTCACCATTCACAATCGTATTTCTCGGCTCATTCACCGCTGGATTTTCTATATCATCTACGATATAAAGAGCAGTGTAAACGGCTTAATATTAGAAGCATTTAAATTTATTACCCTAGGTCTTATCTGATTGAAGATAATAAATTAGGCACCAACCACTGCAGCAATGTGGTTCTATTATACGTACAAGCATTCCATTTTAAGCTCCGCCGTAGACAACATTTTAAGATTCTAGTCGATGAAAAAAATATTCTCAAAATACTAAATTCAGATTTAAAGGTGTAGAAAATAAAACATCCATATTCTTCCCGTTCATGGAAATGTATTTCTATATTGCAACTGAATTTTTTTATAAGTCACGCGTAAAGCACCTAAAATTGTAGTAAAGCACCTAAAATTGTAGTAAAGCACCTAAAGTTGTAGTAAAGCACCTAAAGTTGTAGTAAAGAGCCTAAAGTTGTAGTAAAGCGCCTAAAGTTGTAGTAAAGCACCTAAAGTTGTAGTAAAGAGCCTAAAGTTGTAGTAAAGCACCTAAAGTTGTAGTAAAGCACCTAAAGTTGTAGTAAAGCACCTAAAGTTGTAGTAAAGCACCTAAAGTTGTAGTAAAGCACCTAAAGTTGTAGTAAAGCACCTAAAGTTGTAGTAAAGAGCCTAAAGTTGTAGTAAAGCGCCTAAAGTTGTAGTAAAGCACCTAAAGTTGTAGTAAAGCGCCTAAAGTTGTAGTAAAGCACCTAAAGTTGTAGTAAAGCACCTAAAGTTGTAGTAAAGCACCTAAAGTTGTAGTAAAGCACCTAAAATTGTAGTAAAGCACCTAAAGTTGTAGTAAAGCACCTAAAGTTGTAGTAAAGCACCTAAAGTTGTAGTAAAGCACCTAAAATTGTAGTAAAGCACCTAAAGTTGTAGTAAAGCACCTAAAGTTGTAGTAAAGCACCTAAAGTTGTAGTAAAGCACCTAAAATTGTAGTAAAGCACCTAAAGTTGTAGTAAAGCACCTAAAATTGTAGTAAAGCACCTAAAATTGTAGTAAAGCACCTAAAGTTGTAGTAAAGCACCTAAAATTGTAGTAAAGCACCTAAAATTGTAGTAAAGCACCTAAAATTGTAGTAAAGCGCCTAAAATTGTAGTAAAGCGCCTAAAGTTGTAGTAAAGCACCTAAAGTTTTAGTAAAGCACCTAAAATTGTAGTAAAGCACCTAAAGTTGTAGTAAAGCACCTAAAATTGTAGTAAAGCACCTAAAGTTGTAGTAAAGCACCTAAAGTTGTAGTAAAGCACCTAAAGTTGTAGTAAAGCACCTAAAATTGTAGTAAAGCACTTAAAGTTGTAGTAAAGCACCTAAAATTGTAGTAAAGCGCCTAAAGTTGTAGTAAAGCACCTAAAGTTGTAGCCTTTCTTACATTTTAAATTCAGCCTCATACATAATCTTTACTTGATTGTATTAGGCGATTGACCTCTGAGTACCTGGCAGTGCTTAGCTCACCATTTCCTTCATTGAATAACTGCGTATTTACCTTTTAAGATATGGATTTGAAGGAACTATGTTTTTTATTTGTGACGTATTTTGGGTTTAAATAAATCTTTAGTCCATTAGGTTCTACATGCACTAGTTTTGATAAAAACCCATTCCCCATACTAAATATCAGTTGCTGCAATCACATAGACATAAATGAGAAATGACGCACAATTACATGAATGATAAATGACGTAAAATTAATATAAATGATAAATGATGACGTACATTTACGTAAATGATACATGACGTACAATTAAATAAATGATAAATGACATACAATTACATAATGATAAATGACGTACAATTACATAATGATAAATGACGTACAATTACATAATGATAAATGACGTACAATTACATAAATGATAAATGACGTACAATTACATAAATGATAAATGACGTACAATTATATAAATTATAAATGACGTACAATTAAATAAAAGATAAATGGCGTAAAATTAATATAAATGATAAATGACGTACAATTACGTAAATGATAAATGACGTACAATTACATAAATGATAAATGATGTACAATTACATAAATGCCATCAAAAATGAAAATAAAAGGATTTACACAAACAAAATATTTTTTAGGGGCTACTTCATTTCCTCCGTGGAGAGACGCATCTTCAACAACTCCCAAAATATGATGTGTTTTCACTTCTATGCTCACGTGACAGCTGGAGATAGGCACCGTGGACAAACGCAATTTGGCGTTCAAGATGGGGAAGAGGAGTTTCAGTATTGTTATCTATGACGTAAGCTTACGATTTTCGACCCGGGATTAAAAAAAAATTATTTTAAATTTATCCACAAAAAAATAATAACGATAAAAACAAACATGGGAGGTAATCAGTAACCCAGCCTAGGGCTCTGTCTAGACTTTGCTTTATGCACGTTATAACTTCTTCGGTCCGCTCCCATCGGACATAATATTGAACAAAGAAACTCGCTCTTACCTTTAGATGAAGCAACCATCGCTGTGACAGCTATCATGCATAATCCATTGAAACACATTTCAGACACTTTTTGGTGTTTACATTTCACAAGACTAGCAATCAGATGTGTAAACACGTCTCCCCTACACAGTAAAGCCAGCACAGCTGCTTATAATGTTTACATTTCACAAGAATAGCAATCAGATGAGTGAATACCAATCACCTGCACAACAAAGCCAGCACAGCTTTTAATGTTTACATTTCACAAGAATAGCAATCAGATGTGTGAATACCAATCACCTGCACAACAAAGCCAGCACAGCTTTTAATGTTTACATTTCACAAGAATAGCAATCAGATGTGTGAATACCAATGACCTGCACAACAAAGCCAGCGCAGCCTTCAGGGTGTCACTGAACATCATAGAATAATAAACGAGTTTACTATGCGTAAGGGTGTTTTCATCGTCATGTATGGACGGTTAATCTTCACTGACCGAACAGATGAAACTAATACAAGAGCCTCTGTCGGTTAGTAGTGATTCAAACTGTGTAACATTCAACTAACTTTATAACACACGAAATATAGAGGTATTTTTTATTTTATGTTTAAATATCATGGTTAAATTTTGTTTTACCCTTTTGACATAATACATCCGTCTCTGTGTTGAGGAAAGTTTTATGCTTGCATGTCAACCATGCGCTCATTTCATTGGGCGTGTAACACTCACTAGGTGTCGCTGATCAAGAAGAGGATGGTGACTTGATTTAGAACCTGCACCTCAGATGCATTAAGTGCAGAGGGCAGTATTCTGACGTCACTGGACAGCGGGCAAAGAACAGAATCACACTGATCGCGCAGTCCCAGTCCTCTGTGGGCTTTACCGGGATGGGTGGGAGTGTAGAAGCGCTGTCGTTGCATAACACTTAGAGAAGAAATGTGCGAGCTTGCCTTTTAAATAGATTTCATACTGCCTCCTGGAAAGAAATAGAATTTTTTAATTATTTTGTAGCACACGATGGCGAATATTTTACAAACAAAGCGCATTTTAAATTTAATTTGTTGTCTAGTAGAATGCCAATCAGATGTGTAAATATCTATCACCCACACAGTCAAGCCAGCACAGTCGTTATTGGGCGCAGGGGCGTAGGAAGGCGGTTAAGGGGGCGGCGATTCCCCACACCCCAGGCGGCACTTGTTTTCTTCTTATATTGATGGCCGGTATTTTCGGCCTCCTGCTCAGTTTTGTTTTCGTGAAAGGGGTGACACAAAATTTGACACGCCTGGGGCGGAACCAACCCTAGGTGCCACACTGATCACAGATATTTGAATCAAAGAGCAATTGAAAAAAATAATTCAAAGGTTCGTAACCTACGGATAATTACGAATTTATAAAGTAAAGTGCGAAAGAAAAAAAAAATGTCCACCCGCTCAATAAGAATGTAACGTGACTTCGACAGACAAAGATCATGACAAGACAAATTTGGTGAAATTTTCCTGAATTTGTATTTCAAACGTTAATGAAAGCCCTACAACAAGTGTCAAGGTCGACTTCCTTCGACATGGCGAGTTTTATGTTTGACCAGATCATTTCATACCTTACCATTTCCTTCGACATGGTGAGTTTTATGTTTGACCAGATCATTTCATACCTTACCATTTCCTTCGACATGGCGAGTTTTATGTTTGACCAGATCATTTCATACCTTACCATTTCCTTCGACATGGCGAGTTTTATGTTTGACCAGATCATTTCATACCTTACAATTTCCTTCGACATGGCGAGTTTTATGTTTGACCAGATCATTTCATACCTTACCATTTCCTTCGACATGGCGAGTTTTATGTTTGACCAGATCATTTCATACCTTACCATTTCCTTCGACATGGCGAGTTTTATGTTTGACCAGATCATTTCATACCTTACCATTTCCTTCGACATGGCGAGTTTTATGTTTGACCAGATCATTTCATACCTTACCATTTCCTTCGACATGGCGAGTTTTATGTTTGACCAGATCATTTCATACCTTACCATTTCCTTCGACATGGCGAGTTTTATGTTTGACCAGATCATTTCATACCTTACCATTTCCTTCGACATGGCGAGTTTTATGTTTGACCAGATCATTTCATACCTTACCATTTCCTTCGACATGGCGAGTTTTATGTTTGACCAGATCATTTCATACCTTACCATTTCCTTCGACATGGCGAGTTTTATGTTTGACCAGATCATTTCATACCTTACCATTTCCTTCGACATGGCGAGTTTTATGTTTGACCAGATCATTTCATACCTTACCATTTCCTTCGACATGGCGAGTTTTATGTTTGACCAGATCATTTCATACCTTACCATTTCCTTCGACATGGCGAGTTTTATGTTTGACCAGATCATTTCATACCTTACCATTTCCTTCGACATGGCGAGTTTTATGTTTGACCAGATCATTTCATACCTTACCATTTCCTTCGACATGGCGAGTTTTATGTTTGACCAGATCATTTCATACCTTACAATTTCCTTCGACATGGCGAGTTTTATGTTTGACCAGATCATTTCATACCTTACCATTTCCTTCGACATGGCGAGTTTTATGTTTGACCAGATCATTTCATACCTTACAATTTCCTTCGACATGGCGAGTTTTATGTTTGACCAGATCATTTCATACCTTACAATTTCCTTCGACATGGCGAGTTTTATGTTTGACCAGATCATTTCATACCTTACCATTTCCTTCGACATGGCGAGTTTTATGTTTGACCAGATCATTTCATACCTTACCATTTCCTTCGACATGGCGAGTTTTATGTTTGACCAGATCATTTCATACCTTACCATTTCCTTCGACATGGCGAGTTTTATGTTTGACCAGATCATTTCATACCTTACCATTTCCTTCGACATGGCGAGTTTTATGTTTGACCAGATCATTTCATACCTTACCATTTCCTTCGACATGGCGAGTTTTATGTTTGACCAGATCATTTCATACCTTACCATTTCCTTCGACATGGCGAGTTTTATGTTTGACCAGATCATTTCATACCTTACCATTTCCTTCGACATGGCGAGTTTTATGTTTGACCAGATCATTTCATACCTTACCATTTCCNGCCAACCCAACAGCCAATACATAGCTATACCTTTGATTAACCAATATTGTTCACGATTTCTAGCCAACCCAACAGCCAATACATAGCTATACCTTTGATTAACCAATATTGTTCACGATTTCTAGCCAACCCAACAGCCAATACATAGCTATACCTTTGATTAACCAATATTGTTCACGATTTCTAGCCAACCCAACAGCCAATACATAGCTATACCTTTGATTAACCAATATTGTTCACGATTTCTAGCCAACCCAACAGCCAATACATAGCTATACCTTTGATTAACCAATATTGTTCACGATTTCTAGCCAACCCAACAGCCAATACATAGCTATACCTTTGATTAACCAATATTGTTCACGATTTCTAGCCAACCCAACAGCCAATACATAGCTATACCTTTGATTAACCAATATTGTTCACGATTTCTAGCCAACCCAACAGCCAATACATAGCTATACCTTTGATTAACCAATATTGTTCACGATTTCTAGCCAACCCAACAGCCAATACATAGCTATACCTTTGATTAACCAATATTGTTCACGATTTCTAGCCAACCCAACAGCCAATACATAGCTATACCTTTGATTAACCAATATTGTTCACGATTTCTAGCCAACCCAACAGCCAATACATAGCTATACCTTTGATTAACCAATATTGTTCACGATTTCTAGCCAACCCAACAGCCAATACATAGCTATACCTTTGATTAACCAATATTGTTCACGATTTCTAGCCAACCCAACAGCCAATACATAGCTATACCTTTGATTAACCAATATTGTTCACGATTTCTAGCCAACCCAACAGCCAATACATAGCTATACCTTTGATTAACCAATATTGTTCACGATTTCTAGCCAACCCAACAGCCAATACATAGCTATACCTTTGATTAACCAATATTGTTCACGATTTCTAGCCAACCCAACAGCCAATACATAGCTATACCTTTGATTAACCAATATTGTTCACGATTTCTAGCCAACCCAACAGCCAATACATAGCTATACCTTTGATTAACCAATATTGTTCACGATTTCTAGCCAACCCAACAGCCAATACATAGCTATACCTTTGATTAACCAATATTGTTCACGATTTCTAGCCAACCCAACAGCCAATACATAGCTATACCTTTGATTAACCAATATTGTTCACGATTTCTAGCCAACCCAACAGCCAATACATAGCTATACCTTTGATTAACCAATATTGTTCACGATTTCTAGCCAACCCAACAGCCAATACATAGCTATACCTTTGATTAACCAATATTGTTCACGATTTCTAGCCAACCCAACAGCCAATACATAGCTATACCTTTGATTAACCAATATTGTTCACGATTTCTAGCCAACCCAACAGCCAATACATAGCTATACCTTTGATTAACCAATATTGTTCACGATTTCTAGCCAACCCAACAGCCAATACATAGCTATACCTTTGATTAACCAATATTGTTCACGATTTCTAGCCAACCCAACAGCCAATACATAGCTATACCTTTGATTAACCAATATTGTTCACGATTTCTAGCCAACCCAACAGCCAATACATAGCTATACCTTTGATTAACCAATATTGTTCACGATTTCTAGCCAACCCAACAGCCAATACATAGCTATACCTTTGATTAACCAATATTGTTCACGATTTCTAGCCAACCCAACAGCCAATCCATATTTATAACTTTTATTAACCAATATTGTTAACGATTTTTTTTTTAAAAACCATTATATTTCGTTGACGTCAGCAAGAGGACTCTTTTACGTCTTATGATGATCCTTTCCGCACGTGCGATTTTCGATTGAGAAATTTGATCGATTAAACCACTTTACAATGCATGACAACAACTAGTTGGCATCATCCGCACACTGCTGGTCATCAACTGCATACTGGTCTATGTCCAGTCGTCTTGACTAAGTCCTACCCCTGGATCATATAGGCAAGGACGAGAGGGTGATGATGAAGAACTGAGCAACTCTCCTTCCTTTTAAAGAAAAGACAACTCAAGTCAAGGCAACTGCTCAAGTCAAAAATGGTCGCGGTCATCTTCGCGTGCGACGGGCTAACCACCCGCCTAATCAATGATACTGCTCTACTGATTGATTAATGCTCTACTGATTGATTAATGCTCTACTGATTGATTAATGCTCTACTGATTGATTAATGCTCTACTGATTGCTACGTGTCAGACAAATACCATAGTCATGCCATGGGTCAGTCTGACTGCCGTCACGAAACTTGAAATGACGTCTTTGATTCCTGTCCGATCATTTCACAAATAGTGCTGTCAACACTTCACTCGACCTTCATTCGACCGTCATTCGTACTTTGAGCTCGTTTATGACCATCCCCCCACACCCCCACCCCTTTTTGTTTAATGGCGACACCACGATTTAACGAGTGAGCTGTGTTGATGTAGTTGTTATGTTGGACAACGAGGGAGCTGTGTTGATGTAGTTGTTATGTTGGATAACGAGGGACTTCCCTTGCGGGAATATCAACTTGGCATTAGTTGTCGAAAGATGTTGAGAACAATGAAGCTTCGGTGCTGACATTGATTGACTTAGGAATTATCTGCCAAATCTCGTAGCCTAGCATAGTATATATAATATATATATATATATATAATTTATTTTTTTTAACTCTGAAAGAAAAGAAATTAAAAAGTGTTCTTATAATAAGATAATAAGAATTATATATGATAAAATTGTTAGCGATACCTTATAATTAGTCAGTGGCGTAGCTAGGGTTGGTGACCCCCCCCCCCCGAATTCCACGAAGGATTTTGTTGTTGTTAAAACCAGTCCACAAAAAAAATTAAATTAATTGACGGCCAGGAAGTAAATGTTTTTAAAGAACTGTAACAACGTTAATTAAATCAGAATTATTTTTACATAAATTTACTTTATTTAGGAATTTTCATTTCCTGGTCTTCAAAACTGCAAACCTATCAAACACTTGATCAAATTCAGTATTCTTCACGGTATCCCTTTCAATTGATAGACGAGCAAGGTCAGCAAGCCTTGACCGTACTATGAAGGATCGTAAAATAGCTCTTGATAAGTCTTAGTTTTCAAACGCTCCGTTCACATGAAGCCACAGACACACGGATCGTAAGAAACAATTGAAGGCTTAGCGAGAGTAATAGAAGAGACTCTAGGAAGTCACATTCAGCGATGAATTTCAAAACATCAAATACTGACCAGTCCATGACTTTGTGAAATTCATTATCAGCTGTCTGTCTTCTAAGTCTTGGTATTTCTTTTAATTAAAAGTGCAACTTCTCATAACTCATCAAATAAAAAGTTTAATTTTGGAACGGACACTAACAGCCTTTCTTCATTTGCTGATGGTAGACTTTTGGGTTGAACGGCACCACACATATCTGCTACTTCC
The DNA here is from genome assembly GCA_964033795.1 of Lymnaea stagnalis. Taxonomy (NCBI): domain Eukaryota; kingdom Metazoa; phylum Mollusca; class Gastropoda; family Lymnaeidae; genus Lymnaea; species Lymnaea stagnalis. The sequence goes on from CAXITT010000059.1 coordinate 1,629,239, forward strand.
TTGATCAAGCTGCGGTTTAACTGAGTGATTTTTTCACTGGAAAAAATTGAAACAATCAGAAGGAGCTTTGGGGAACGTTGTGATTTGTCTACGGTGGAGAAAGTCTTTGAAGGCAACCTTCTAGTGGAATTTCCCCCAGTTTTCCATGAACAATTAAGAAATATAATCATGGCATCTAAACCTACATCTTCTATTGTTGACCCTATCCCAACCAAGATTGTTTTGGACTGTCTGGAAGTCTTGCTTCCTGTACTGGTAAACATCGTGAATATTAGCCTTCAGTCTGCTACAGTCCCACGTCTCTTCAAGACAGCGGTCGTTAGGCCTCTGCTTAAAAAAAGTGGTCTGGACCCAAATGACTGAAAACATTTTCGCCCGGTCTCCAACCCTAACCCTGTGTATCTAAGATTCTTGAGAGAGTTGTGTCACACCAGCTTGTGCAGCATCTAAACACTCATGACTTACTTGACAAGTTTCACTCTGCTTATCGACCTGGGCACAGCTGTGAGACAGCACTGCTCCGTATTATGAATGATGTTCTTTGTTGTGCTGAATGTGGTGATCTGACAATATTGGTTATGTTGGATCTCAGTGCTGCCTTTGATGTGATCGACCATGAGCGTCTTCTGTCAAGACTTCTGGCAGGCATTACTGGAACTGAACTTCGCTGGGTTTCTTCTTATCTGACTGACAGGACTCAGCGTATTGTAGTGAAGCAGGCATCTTCCATGGACACTTCCTTTACCTGTGGTGTGCCACAGGGCTCAGTTTTAGGATCTATTCTGTTCTCCATGTATACTAGCCAGCTAGGCAAAATTATTGAAAGTCATTGTATTTCCCGCAAAATATTTGGGAATGACACAGAACTATACAAGTGTTTCCACCCTGATCCCTTGGAGTGTGCTACTGCTATTCAGGCTGTCGATGACTGCTGTCTTGCTGTGAAAGATTGGATGTCATCAAACAGATGCTAAGACTGAAATAATTATTTGGGGTTCAGACGCCAATCTTCGGAAAGTTACCATTGCATCAATAAAAGTTGGTGAATCAGAGATCTCGTTGTCCTCGAATGTCAGAGACCTTGGCTTTTATATTGACAGTAAACTTAGTATTATTCCCCATATCATTTCTGTGGTCAAGGCTTGCTTCTGTCATCTGCGTGCCCTGGGTCAGCTGCATCCTCAACCCAATATGAGAAGAGCAAATGCTTTAGGGGTAACTCTAATCCAGTCAAGATTAGATTACTGTAATAGTTGTTTGGGGGGTTTACCTCAGAACCAAATTCAGACACTCCAAAAGATACAAAATACTGCAGCACGCATTGTATCGTGGATGAAAAAATCTGACCACATCACCCAAGTTCTACGAGATCTCCATTGGGTTCCTGTGAGTGAGCGCATTAACTACAAAATGCTGTCCCCTGGCTTTCAGCTGCGTAGATGGCTCAGCACCGGAATATCTCAAGGAACTGATTTATAAACATGTACCCCCGAATAGCCTGCGGTCTTCAACACAGCACTTACTGAGTGTTCCTAGTGTGGATGAACACAGAAAAAAGTCTTACGGAGTGCTCTCTTTTGAAGCGATAGCGCACAAATTATGGAACAGTTTGCCTCAATCCTTGAGGGGAATTGTAAGCGATAAAAAAAATCATTTAAGAAACAATTAAAAACTTTCTTATTTCAATAGATTTCGGAGGACCAGAGCGCAGTGCATGCTAAAGTGGCATGGGTACCAGCGCGATATCAATATCAAATCAATCAATCAATCGCTGATGATCTGATATGGAGTTCAGAATTAAAGTGATCAATACACTCCAGCATCTCTTAACTGTTTGCCTCTGGCAGGGAGAGTCCAGCAACTCTTCAATGTACTCATGCCATTCTCTTCTTCTGGCAGGGAGAGTCCAGCAACTCTTCAATGTACTCATGCCATTCTCTTCTTCTGGCAGGGAGAGTCCAGCAACTCTTCAATGTACTCATGCCATTCTCTTCTTCTGGCAGGGAGAGTCCAGCAACACTTCAATGTACTCATGCCATTCTCTTCTTCTGGCAGGGAGAGTCCAGCAACTCTTCAATGTACTCATGCCATTCTCTTCTTAAGTTAAGGTGGAAAGTTAAAATAAATGTAAAACCATCCCTGGTGTTAGAATGAGTGGCTTTAAAGGTGTCTTTTCAGAATCATGTTCCACCAAGGGACACCCCTTCATGTTCTGAAACAATCTTGAGGCCTCTAGGTTGGTCACCACTTTGTCAAGAGTAAAGCCTTTAGTCTGCAGATACTGCTGTGTAAGATGAACTTCCTCAAGTAGATCAGCCCAAAGGTAAAGGTAGCAGATCAACGTGAAATCACTGACAGCTTGTGAAAGACCTTGTGATGCACCTCTCGTGTGCACATTTACAAGAAGGTCACACACAAGGTCAATCACCACAACACATTCATCAAACTTATCTTTCACTGTTTTAACAGCAGCATGGTGAGCACTGTCAACGTGTTGGTGGCAGACTTTTCATCGATGTTCCAGTCTGTTCACTTTGAATTGGTTAAATATGTTAAAATCACTTCCTTTCTACTCCTTTTTACTTTGTTTTTGTCTGGTTTTAGCGCCCTCTCCTATTTTTCTGTTTTAGGTAGGATATGTATAGTTATATTATGTAAATTTAATTTATACTTATTTAAATGTGTTTTGTTTGTTTGTACTGATGAAGGCATGTGCCGAACGTTTACTTATGTATAATGTATAATTATTATTAAAGCGTAACTTATATTGTTCTATTGACACAATTTGTTCGTGTCTTATTAATCTTATTAATTATAGGAGCCAAAATGATCAATAAATTGATCGTGGGCCCTTAAGATATAGAAGAAGAAGAAGAAGAATCCAATTTAAATATGTGTACAATTTACGTGTGATCGGTTAACCTTTTATGAGATTCGATTAGACCGAGCAGTGTGTGCTCTGTCAGACCGAGCAGTGTGTGCTCTGTCAGACCGAGCAGTGTGTGCTCTGTCAGACCGAGCAGTGTGTGCTCTGTCAGACCGAGCGGTGTGTGCTCTGTCAGACCGAGCAGTGTGTGCTCTGTCAGACCGAGCAGTGTGTGCTCTGTCAGATCGAGCAGTGTGTGCTCTGTAAATATGCAATTTTTCAAGTTGGTCTCATCCCCCCCTAGATGGTGTCACCCGGTGCGGTCCGTACCCCCCTTGCTACATCTTTGTAAGTAGTCCCAATGTCAAAATCAATAATATTTATATCAGATGGAGAAAAAACCTACAGTTGACGCCCCTTACAAAATCTTCCCTTAATAACAATCAACAAACCTTTTCTTTTTTTTTTTTTGTCTCTGGGAATTTTAGTGGGTTGGTCTCAACAAAGGGAGAGAACTTAAGTATATTAACCATTATTTCCCTTAATAACAATCAATAAATCTTTTCTTTTTTTTTTTGTCTCTGGGAATTTTAGTGGGTTGGTCTCAACAAAGGGAGAAAACTTCAGTATATTAATCCATTATTTGATCATTTACGAGTTTGCTTTGGTGATACTGTTATTTTTGCAAGGCCAGATTTCTCTCATCCCCCCCCCTCATCCATCTACCCACCCACCCAAAATAGAAAACAGGTATTAAACAAAATTATTACACACGAAGAATCCCCCCCCCCCCACATTGCAGCCAAAACAGAGGAGATGAGATGATTTTCTTGTAAAAATTTGGTTGTTTGTTTGTTTTCCTCAAGCCGACAATTTATTAGAACTCATTTTTTAATGGTAACTTTGTGGTCACACCCGAGACATAAATTAGTGTACATTCTTGTTCAAATATATTTTTTGTTAAGTTCTTGAAATTTTGACAATTAAGATTTGAACACGTTCCATGGATCACATATTTTTTTTAAAAATCCTACTAATCTCATTGAACAACTCATTTTAATTATCAAGGGGATCGCTTTGAAGTCTATGAGGTTATTGATTGGTTTAAAAATACTTTATTTAACTTCACTTTTGTTCGTGTGTTTCTTTCTGGCTGGGTGTCTTGCAAAATCTTCAGACGGCTCATTGACCCAAAAGACCTATCGAGCTGAAACTTGGCGCATAGACTCGTTGCCGATGACGACACATTCTGTCAAATTGTCAGAACCTCTAACACCAACCCCAAAAAATCATTTTTTCCCGTTTTCCCAAGAGGAAGAAAATGGAATTAGGATGACATCGATTTCATGAAATAAAATTCCCGATTACCGTGTTCAATGAGATTCTCTTTTTTTTTTTTTTTTTAATATCGCAAGTGCGTTTGGTGCGTAAAATATTTTCTTTTATTTTTCTGAAACATTTGTTGAAAAAATGTGCGGTGTAAAAGCTGGTGGGTCATTATAATATTATTATGAAATAAAATAATTTTTAAAAAAGCCTGTATCGGATTTCTATGAAAAACTTTGTTTTTAGCGGTTTGTTTATGACATGGAATTTTTTAAATAGTATTTTGAATTTTTGTTTGTTTATTTATGTATTTATTTTTTGGTAACATTTTTTTTTAAAGATAAAGATAATACAATTATTACTTAGATCTTTTGTCATGTCTGTCTTCCCACTTGATAAAAAGTACAGTTGTCATGCTTAAAACTCTCTAACAAACTTCGGTGCCTTTAAAATAATTATGTTTTAATTATATTTTTTTTATTTGGCTTAGCGTCAACCATAGGGAAAACACACGCGATGCCATTAGGGTCCAGGTTTAGTATTAAAATGACACTGTAGAATATAGTCCCCAGGGTAGAGATTTGAAAAAAGACAAGAATGGCGAGTGAAAATAAAACCCGTTACCCCACTTGATCGACGAGCTAGCACAAGTGTCCTTGGTCGTTGTTACCCCACTTGATCGACGAGCTAGCACAAGTGTCCTAAGGTCATTGTTACCTCACTTGATCGACGAGCTAACACAAGTGTCCTAAGGTCGTTGTTACCCCACTTGATCGACGAGCTAGCACAAGTGTCCTAAGGTCGTTGTTATCCCACTTGATCGACGAGCTAACACAAGTGTCCTAAGGTCGTTGTTACCTCACTTGATCGACGAGCTAACACAAGTGTCCTAAGGTCGTTGTTACCCCACTTGATCGACGAGCTAGCACAAGTGTCCGAAGGTCGTTGTTACCCCACTTGATCGACGAGCTAGCACAAGTGTCCGAAGGTCGTTGTTACCCCACTTGATCGACGAGCTACCACAAGTGTCCTAAGGTCGTTGTTATCCCACTTGATCGACGAGCTAACACAAGTGTCCGAAGGTCGTTGTTACCCCACTTGATCGACGAGCTAGCACAAGTGTCCGAAGGTCGTTGTTACCCCACTTGATCGACGAGCTAACACAAGTGTCCGAAGGTCGTTGTTACCCCACTTGATCGACGAGCTAACACAAGTGTCCTAGGTCATTGTTACCCCACTTGATCGACGAGCTAGCACAAGTGTCCGAAGGTCGTTGTTACCCCACTTGATCGACGAGCTAACACAAGTGTCCTAAGGTCGTTGTTATCCCACTTGAGCGACGAGCGAACACAAGTGTCCGAAGGTCGTTGTTACCCCACTTGATCGACGAGCTAGCACAGGTGTCCTAAGGTCGTTGTTACCCCACTTGATCGACGAGCTAGCACAATTGTCCGAAGGTCGTTGTTACCCCACTTGATCGACGAGCTAACACAAGTGTCCTAGGTCATTGTTACCCCACTTGATCGACGAGCTAACACAAGTGTCCTTGGTCGTTATTCGTGGGTTTAGCTATTGATTTTTAAAAATTAAGAAAAAGGGTTGGGGGGGGGGGGCTATTATCTCACTCCTCTCTTTTCCTTACTATCAATGAAAACCACAGACACATGTTATTGAGAAATTATTTTATGATTGAATTTTTTTTTAACGTTTCAGTGGGTTGGTTGGTTTGTTGGGTTGGTTGGTTTGTTGGGTTGGTTGGTTTGTTGTTTTCTTTTTGTTGTTCTTTTGGGTTTTTTTTTTGTTTTTTGGTGGGTGGGTTTTCTAATTATTATTTGAGTGGTTGGGGGGGGGGGTCGCTAGAAATTCAATGAATTCTGTCCGTACCACGGGTGAGTGCAACTGTTGTTGGAATGTGTTGCTGAAATGAAGCTTCATTGAACGTATTTGACGTAATCTATTAGAAAACTATGAACCGTGTTTCACGAAGTGCCATCNGGGGGTGGGGGGGGGGGGGGGGGGGAGTAGCTCGTCCATAATTAACGCAAGCGATCTTCAGATCTATTTTTTTTAAAATCCTAATCAGGTTATTACACGGTGGTGGTGGATAGGTTAAGTAATGATCTTATTTCTGGTGAATCTACCCCTCTGTCTGATGTGTGCTATCGTCATCAAGTTGGCTGTAGTTCTGACGAGGTCACGTGAGACTGATTATACTCCCATAACCCAAATAGTTGCATTGATTCAATGGCACTTCAGAAATGCACTTATTTTAAAATAATATTTCAAATGCAAACCAAGTTCCAATTTACACAATACACACTTTTGTTTTTTTTAAAGTATGTATCATGTCTAGATTCTAGGGCATGCCCTTGTGCTTGGTCACGTCATAGATTTTTTTCTAGGTCATTGGGGGGTGTCTCGGAGGCATTCTCAAACCAAAATGCTAATCTCTTTATTTCGAAGCCATGAAATGTCTATTTAATTAAAGGAAAACGACTTTTATTTCTTTAAAACAGCATAATAATTTGTCACATATGTTTGAGCTTCCCATGCGTTTTTACACCACCACGAAGTTGAGTACTGAAGAGCGAACATGGTATAAAGTCCGTTAATTTGGAGGAATCCGTCTGGGGCAATAGGGTTGTGGCAAAATATCATCTCTCAGCACCTGCAATAGATTGGAAAAATATCATCTCCCAACACCTGCAATAGATTAAGATTAAAGAAATGAGCATGACTAAGTTCCCATGTTTTCTCCAGTGCTATTATGATTTTACCCTTTGATTATGAATTCGAAACCATAAGAATCAATCTCTTGCATAATTTCAAATAATTTTATTTTTTAAAAACCTTCTTCATAGGATTTTTTTCCCAATCGTTCTACAGGATAAATATGTGCATACAATTAAATGGGAACAAATATTGGAATTTTTTTTTTTTTTTTTTTTTTTTTTTTTTTTTTTTTTTTTTTTTTAATTTAAAAAAAAAATAATAATAATTTTGAATGAGGACAGTTGATCAAACTGACCGCCACAGTTTGACATGTCCATTGTATCAGGCATTCAAAAGCGGTTCAACTTTTAAAATTAATGATCAGCTGATGGATCGTCTAAATTTGATTGATAAAAATCTTGAGTAGTCAATCTTAGTAGCTAATCGTGTGAGGCTACTTTTGAGAAGCCAATCTTGTGTAACTCATGTTGTGTAGCCCAGCTTAGTAGCTAATCTTGAGTAGCCAGGTTCGAGCTGCTAATCTTGAGTATCCTATCTTGGGTAGCTAATTTTGAGTAGCTTACCTTTGCGAAGCTAAACTAAGTAGCTCATTTGAGTAGCTAATCTTGAAAATGGGGAACATTTCATTTTGAAAGGTCATTTTAATTTTTTTTACAAATTAATTCTATTTGAAAACGTTTATTCTAAATAAAAAACAAAAACCAGCAAAAAATAAACGGTAACATGAACATATTACCATAGCACACACCTACATATTATCATAGCACTTACCTACATATTACCATAGCTCTTACCTACATATTACCATAGCACTTAACTACATATTACCATAGCTCTTACCTACATATTACCATAGCTCTTACCTACATATTACCATAGCACTTAACTACATATTATCATAGCACTTACCTACATATTACCATAGCTCTTACCTACATATTACCATAGCTCTTACCTACATATTACCATAGCACTTAACTACATATTACCATAGCACACACCTTTGCAACCAATAAGCAATTACATTTTTAAGAAACCTTTCAGATAAACTATGTTTTGACAAATAACTATAACTATTCCAACATGTCAAATAAGGTTTGCATTGCGTGATGGTGAATAGTATCCCCTTTACGAAGGTCCCATCAAGCTTGTTTCACTCCTCGGTCCATTGAGGGTTTATCAGTGAGCAAAAACAACACTGTTCCCTTTCGCATGATGAACAGGAATGCAAAATTAATTTGCAAAAATAGTATTTTGCAAAATCCATGCTGGGGGCAAGATTCAACAAGTCCTTTCTTAGTGCTGTCTACTATCTTAAAACTCAAACTAGGATTTTTTTCAAGACAGAAAAAAAATATGTACGATGAATGAAAAAAAACAACAATTTTCCATTTATTTGGATCAAGAAAAGTATAGTATCTTATCTTATAAGAACCAAATGCCTTGTCTTCAGATTTGACGAATGACATCAGGTTGAAAAAATGGTCGTACTGTTTCACGCCATCAGTGATAACATCTCTATCTCTAACTCTCTCTCTAACTCTCTCTTCAACTCTCTCTCTCTCTAACTCTCTCTGTCTCTCTCTGTCTCTCTCTTTCTCTCCCTCTGTGTATATCTCCCTAACTCACTCTCTTTCTGTCTATTTCTCTCTCCTTATCTCAGAAAAGACGTAGGTAGTGAGAAACAATTGTTATAAACAAGTATTTTCAACCAAGACAATTTTGTTACATAAATTTCTCTCCCCCCCCCCTCCCCAAAGCACAAGTGACCTCAGCCTCGAGCTCGTGTTACCGTGTTTACTTCAGGTCATGAATGAAAAATTTACGAATTGCAAGTTGAAGCAACAAAGAGCGTCACGACGAAGGGACACCACTCTCCATATCCCATTTCTTCTTGTTGCCCTTATCTTAGTTGTTTACGACGGCCATCGGAGGTCATTTTGAGGCTGCTCTACGCAGCAGAAAAGTGCTGACTTTTGTAGAAAGTCATAGAAAGAAAGTATCGCCTGCCCTGTTTTACTCTGTGCGTATTTCTAAAACATAACACGTTGGTATGCCGAGTTCACATACTTTCGCCCAAAGACCTTGAACTGCCAAACTCGCGACCGGTTTCGGGATCTCCAGGGTAGCTACAGTTTGTGACTCCAGAGTAGTTACAGTTTGTGACTCCAGAGTAGCTACAGTTTGTGACTCTAGGGGTTTTTGATGTATTTTGTAAAATATCCTTCCTATGCCTGATGGCAACACCTTTAAAAAAAATTAATTGTTTTATTTTTAAATTATACATTAAAATTAATTTGTGAACTTCTCAAAAACAATACAATAATTAGTTCCAAACTAGTAACGAAATTGGGTTCCATCAATGGGGGGGGGGGGGGG
>CAXITT010000059.1:1647426-1674087 GCA_964033795.1 Lymnaea stagnalis
CGGGATGTTGATGGGTGTTCTCAAGTTATTCCTTTATGGGCCATGGGGACGGGATGTTGATGGGTGTTCTCAAGTTATTCCTTTATGGGCCATGGGGACGGGATGTTGATGGGTGTTCTCAAGTTATTCCTTTATGGGCCATGGGGACGGGATGTTGATTGGTGTTCTCAAGTTATTCCTTTATGGGCCATGGGGACGGGATGTTGATTGGTGTTCTCAAGTTATTCCTTTATGGGCCATGGGGTCGGGATGTTGATTGGTGTTCTCAAGTTATTCCTTTATGGGCCATGGGGACGGGATGTTGATTGGTGTTCTCAAGTTATTCCTTTATGGGCCATGGGGTTGTTTTTTTTTTTCCGAGAGAAATAGTGTAACCTATTCAGCCGCCTATTTTACGGACTAAAATTAATATTTTGAATTTTTTCCCCACAGGTCTCAGCATCGGAGTTCCATTCTGGGACTGGACAAAGCCTTTGGCCGACTTGCCAGAGCTAGTCCGACAACAGGTCTTCATTGACAGCAACGGCGGCAAGGCCAAGAAGAACGTATGGTACCAGGGCAGCATCCCGCTAAAGACTGGCCCTCGTTTCACGGCTCGTGCTGTGGATGACCGCCTCTTCCAAAAGGCGAGTCCAACAAAATATACTTTGTCTCTGAGTATTGCACGCAAATACCGAACTTATAACAGCGAAACAACTTATCACAGCAAACAACTTTTCACAGCAAACAACTTTTCACAGCAAACAACTTTTCACAGCAAACAACTTAAAATCTAAGAAATGACAAGATATGACTAAAAAAGGACAAAAATATAAACATGCACGCAACATTACAATAAAAAAAGCAACTTGAAAAAAATAGTTGATGAAAGAATGTATATGCCATAATAGAACGCAAAAAAGCGGTATGTGGTGTGAGTATCTGCGGGAGGGGGGGGGGGTATCAAACCTCCAGATACCTTCATTTAAAAAATATTTTTTAATTCTATATTCAGTATCTGGGTTTAACTATCCCAATATGTTGCGTTTCATAACTGTGAGACAACCATCGTGTTTAGGTGATTGAATACTTCATGAAGTTATATCTGTGTATATGTTTCTTAACAACAGGTTGAGGCTGGAGAGCACACCGATCTCTTCGAGCAAGTCTTGAATGCTTTAGAGTACCCCAACTACTGCCAGTTCGAGGTCCAGTTCGAAGTGGCCCACAACACCATCCACTACCTGGTCGGTGGGCGTAACAGATACTCCATGTCTCACCTCGAGTACACCTCATACGACCCCATCTTCTTCCTGCACCACTCGAACGTGGACAGGATCTACGCAGTGTATGAAGACTTACAGCGTTTGAGGGGGTACACGCCCGGTAAGTGAGGGGGACGGGGTACACGCCCGGTAAGTGGGGGGTACATGCCCGGTGAGTGGGGGTTCACTCCAGGTGAGTGGGGACTGTGTCAGATAATACTTACTTTACCTTTTTTTTTGTATTTACCTATAAATTATTTTAAAAGCCTTTACATTAAATTTTATTTTAGGGGTTTTAATGTAAAACTATTTATGATGTCACTAAGTGCAGGCTGAACGAAGCATTCTTGTCAAAAGTTATTGGTATTTCGAAAGTAACAACCGAGTATTTAAACAAAAAATACTGGTCTAATGAATGAAATTCAAGTGGCACACTAAATGACTAAAAAGAACTAAGTAGTAAATACATTTTATGATTTAAGTGGTCCATTTGCGTCTGGCCCTGTAAAACCGTCTGAATTGCATCATGTCTCGCTTGCAGCACTTCCAAAATGCTAGAGACCAGTTGATAAACGACGACAGGTGTCCTGGGGTTAGTTTTCATTTAACCTAAATACATATATTATATTAGCAAATTGCGTAATACATTGTTTACAGGACCTGGCTGCAAGGGTGAATGCGAAACATGTGACATCAAGGGTTTCCAAAAGCCACTGGAACCATTCAACAGGGCATCAAACCCTTGGCCAAGGACAAGAAACCACGCCACCGGGTTTGAGTCGCTGGACCATGTCCTGTTTGGATACCAGTTAGTCTGTTTTACATCTAGAAGATCTTTAAACTTTAAACTTACATATTATACTTTAATCAAATCAGATTTTCATACAAGTTCGTGCCTCATCCTCCCCTAACAATGCGAATACTTAAGTTGTTTTTTTTCCTTGTAAAAGTTTGAGATTACTTTTACTTGCAGTATGACTTCAACTGCTTCAAGGTTCAATATCAATACAATTTTCTCAACATTAATACATATTTAATGATATTCACACCTAGTGGACACGTCTTTTATCTCTCTACTGCTCATATCCTTTCAATTTCATCAGTTGCGCAGGAATCCAATCAGTTAATTCTTTAGGAACATCAACCAGTTAGATGTGTTGAATCAGAATCACTTACGTTATTGTAAGCCGATAACTTTGTTGCTCTGTGACCATGGGCGCCCGAAGAAAACTTTCTAGGGGGGGGGGGGGCAAAAAAATCGATTAACTTTCCAGGGGGGGGGGGGGGGAAAAAAGGGGTTCAAAAGATCTTTAGTAACGTTTTAATATAGTTTAAATTTACTGTAGCGTATTTCTATGGTGAACGAACGGACAGGACATCAGCTTAGTTACTTTCTCTTTATTTTCTCTTTACTTTAATAAATTTGTTGTCTATTTTTGTCTAAAAAATGTTTATCCAATCAATCCAGGGGGGGGGGCGCAAGTGCCCCCCCTTGCCCCTACCTGCGGGTGCCCATGACTGTGACCCAATCCCTATTTAGTGCCGGAATCTACTTATTTAATTCCTCAATAATCGAATCACTTCGGTTTCGGTAATCCAAGAACTTGTACTGTGACCAAATCACCATGTTGTACCATGTTGTACCTGAACTTAATCCCTTAAATATACTTGAATTTTTTAGCACATGCGCTCATCTCTTAATACAGCATAGTCTCTAAGTTGTGTCCAAACCTAAACATTAAATAGTATGTTATTTGTCTAGCTAGCTCTAGGTTCAAGATTGTTATGTTTCTCGGGAAATCAGCCACTTAGTTGCGTAAGAAGTTAGTAAGAATCCTCTCCCTTATAAGTTACCCGAAGCCAATAATTTTGTTTTGTTATGACCCATCAGGTCCAAAAGTGATGTTCATTAACTTTGTTTTCTGATGTTTAAAACAAAAGATATGAGGACCGTACATTAAACGGCCATGATGTAGATGAGATCTTCCGTATTCTTAAAGAGCGACAAAAACACGACCGAGCTTTTGCCGCCTTCAAGCTTGCTGGCATAGGGACTTCCGCTGACGTCAAGGTCAAGGTACGTCAACCAATCTGGTGTTTGCCTTCTCTATAAAAAAATTAGACCATGAGGGGATATTTTTAAGCATTAAAATAACAAAATATATATTTTATTGTCGTCTTTACATTTTGCTATATTGTAAGAATTTCCGTTATTAGTTTTGATTTCAATTTCATAGCTTGATTTAATCCCCACAAAATAAAAATAAATGACTTCAATTAAACAACGAAAAAATAAATATCGTTTTTAAGGTGTGTTTACCAGCCCTTGATGCAGTAACGGAAGATCACTGCGAAGATGCGGGTCATTTCTTCATCCTGGGTGGTCCCCTTGAAATGCCCTGGAGATTCTCCAAGCCTTACTACTTCGACATCACTAAAACGGTAGCGAGTCTGGGCTTACCCCTTGACGGCAACTACCACGTCGAGGCAGAGATCTACAGCGTCAACGGCACTCTTCTCCCTCCTGGTCTGCTGCCCGCCCCTTACGTGTCTTACAGGCCAGCCAAGGGAAAGATTGACCGTAAGTCGACATCAGAATAATGCCCCGTGACATAAACCAGAGCAGGGGTCGGCTAACTTCGGCACGCGTGTCAGATGTGGCACGCAGACTGATTTTAACGGCACCCGGAAGACCAATAAAATGACTGAAAAATGTGTAAAAATGCGTCTTATAATCCACATTCATAAGTTGTTGGCACTCTGAAGGAAACAGAAATCCTTCTCTGGTCCAATAATACCAAAAGGTTGCCGACTTCGGCCCAATGGCGTTGATGTAGGCTACTAAAATACAGAAAACACTATTATCTTAGTGCTGAGTTTATTGTGCTCTGTTTATTGAGTACAGCCAAGAAAGTGTTTTAACTTATAACATAATGTCAAAACCTATTACAAGGTATTTCTTAGTCCTTAAAAAAGGTAGGCATGTTGCTTTAATCTACCACGTGACCAATCACGCTCTCCAAAAATCAATTAAATAGCTCTAGATCTATATGAGCCTCTATAACGAGGGTTCTTAGGCATTTTTCCAGCACCGCACCCGCTTTTGATGTCAAACTTGTTCCCGCACATCATCTATATTTCAAAACATATTTCCCGCTCTGGGTCCTCTCGCGACCACTGACCCTGCCGCCAGCATTCTCAAGGGATGTGTGCCGACCTGGTTAAGAAACACTGCTCCATAATTTAAGACCTACCTCAATGGGCGTAAGAAATTATAGACTTATTGATCAGGCTTTGCCAAGAAGTTCAATATTGATTTAATTGTATTGCATATTCCTAAAATATAGGTTATAATTTATCCTAAAATATAGGTTATAATTTATCCTAAAATATAGGTTATAATTTATCCTAAAATATAGGTTATACTTTATCCTAAAATATAGTTTATAATTTATCCTAAAATATAGGTTATAATTTAACCATTTAAAGCGTAATGCACTTTAAGGGGCCGTCCTTAAAGTATTTCACGCTGTTTTGACCATTTTTTACCCCCTTCCCTGTCTCAATCTATCTCATATATCTCGGACACTCCCTTCCCAAAAAAACAACAACAAAAAACAACAACAACATGTTTTAAAAATTAACAACTCATTAAAATTAAGTCTAAAAGACACTTCAGTATTAAAATGTAGACACTACTAAAGGAAATCTTGTTTCAGAATAGGCCTATATCCAACACAACAGAAAATTAAACATCATAATTTTAAATTTCAGTTAAAATGGCTATGAAAAAAGTCTGGCATCACATATGATTTAACCACCCTCACCCCGTGTCACAAAATGTCACTTTCTTAGACACTACCCCCCCCCCTCCTTTTCCCCCAACATGACGTATTTAATGGACGACCCCTAAGGTCTGTAATTGTATGAATTAAACAATTCATTAAAATCCATTTCAGCGGTCATTGAAATCAGCGGTCCAGATCATGACCATGAAAAGGTTGCTGTCCGTAAAAATGTTGACCGCCTGACAGACGTGGAGATTTATGAATTGAGACAAGCCTTGAAGAAATTTCAGGTATGTTGTATAGCTTTACTACTTTAGACTTTAAATAAACACGCATATATATAATATTGATATTATGAACTTTGCTTCTATGAAACTTTTATTAAGGCATTAAGGAATGAATATTTCGGTCTACTGACTTATTTCAACATTCAATTATATTAACGCAAATGGAGATATATTTTTGCCTCATTATTAATGAAATCTACAGTCCTAATGGCTAATGGGGTTTTAAATGCATAGCTGGCAAGAAATAATTGTAAAAAAAAAATAATAATATTATAAACAAATTAATAATTGATAATATAGCCAGCTAATCGTGAAATAAAATTATTATAAAGTCTTAAGAAATTTTAAAAATTGTTTTTAAGTCCACGCCTGAACACAGACAGACCAATGTATTTCACCATCAATAGTATTACAGTTGAACTTCTGGCCAATATGCCAATATTATTCTAACGCATTTAGCAAATGGTCATTTAAAATAAAAATAAATAAACCTTTTGGTAAAATCTGGCGGCTCTATTTGTTTTACACAAGTGAGTAGCCCCTACATTTTCTTTTCTTTTGAAATTCTTATTTTATGAATACTTTTCAAAAGCAGTAAATGTAATAGTATTCCAGCGAGGTTTAAAGTCAAAGGGAAAGAAAGAAAAATTAAAGTAGAATAATGCTTCTAAAATCGTTACATAAATCAATTTTGTTGAGTACATATGATTCAAATGAAGTAGGCCTATGTCATGTATGGCCTATGCCTATCTATGCCTAATTAAGTTTTAAATTTAAACCTAAAAAGTTAAAGTTAACTAACACTCACTCGGTCACTCACATGTTTGTAATTCTAGTAGTATAACGTGTCTGTATGTAAGAAGTTTAGAAGAGACTTATTGTCGCTATCACTGATTATGAAAATGTTAATGAATGAATTAATTAATATAAAATTTAAATTTCAAAAAATTAATTTTAATAAGAGTTCAGCTATTACCAGAAGTTACCAGTACTCACTCTGTGAGTAGTTTGAGTTTATGGCGCCTTGTTTCTTTTAATTTGTTGTTTATACTTGACTGTTGCCAACATTTATTTATTGATTAAGCAAGGTCTGATTTTGATGGTCTTTAAAACTCAGTATAATAGTATTAAAAAAATTAATTGAATTAGTGGCCTACTAAATTAGTTAAGGCTTAATAATAGTAAGATCTACAATTTAAAAAATATTTTGTTCTTAGAATGACAAGAGTGTGGATGGTTATCAAGCCATTGCTGAATTCCATGGAGACCCAGGAAAATGCCCCAATCCTACTGCTAAAGACAGAATGGCTTGCTGCGTCCATGGCATGCCAACTTTTCCTCACTGGCATAGGCTACTTGTTGTCCAGGTAAATCAAAATTATGTGTATTGATATTTGTAGTTTGTACTTTGTTATAAGTTATTGCCAATGGAATGGCAGCATAATCTTAAGTAGCATTTTAATTATTTTTGTTTCAAATCTCTAGGTGGAAGATGCTCTTCGCAGACGTGGCTCTCCCATTGGTATTCCATACTGGGATTGGACTAGGCCAAATACTAAAATTCCAGATTTGGCTAATGATGTAAAATACATTGATCCTAAAACGTAAGTCACTTAATGATAAAAACATGTGCACAATTTTGTTTAAGCTTCCATCAAATTTGTATTCTTATTAATTTTAATTGCCTTTTTCCCCCCATTGAAACTAAGTCTTAATTAACCATTTTAATCTTACCAAACTGAATCTGAAAAATTTTAATGTGTAAGTTTTAAAACAAGTTGATTATTTTATAATTTACCCTTTTTTCTTCATATCTCTTCAATAGCAGTGGTGGATTAATGTGATTAATGTCACTCCACTTATTCATTTGTCGCTATCTGGGACTGGTAAAAGCTCATGGCCATTCATTCTGGGATTTTTTACTACTCCATTGTTTTATTTTTTGTCTGCCTCTTTTTACTGTAGAGGAGTTTTCGATTTATATTCTTTGTCTACTTTTACAAGCTATCTATTTAAGTTTCAAATTTACTTTGGATAATTACAGAAAAGATGAGCTAGATAATCCCTTCCATGATGCAGAGATCTCCTTCCTTGATAACAATGTACACACTTCACGTGATGTTCAGAAAGATCTCAGCCAAACTCCCCTTTGGGGTGACCACACTGAGCTTTTTGATGCTTTCCTTTTAGCATTGGAGCAGGACAATTTCTGTGATTTTGAGGTAAACTTATTCTAAGCATTATGCACAACTTATAACTAGTAGCGATCTTTTTTATTTATTTAGTTGTTGTTTTTTTAATAACATTAAAGAATTAGCTTGAAAATTCTAAGTTTGGTCAATGGATCTTCTAACATTAAAGTAATTTTAAATTTTCTACTATTAACACATTATTTATTCATTTACTCCTACAGGTACAGTTTGAGATTGCACATAACCTTATTCATGGACTTGTTGGAGGTAACTCAAAGTATGGCCTATCTTCACTTTCATACAGTGCCTTTGATCCTATTTTCTATATTCACCACAGTAATGTAGACCGAATTTGGGCCATATGGACAGCTCTTCAACAGCACAGGTCAGTGAATATAATTTCTATACTGATTTTTTAAAATTGCTATCTTAAAATTTTGTCGATTGACATGTCACAAAAATGATTACAAATCCCCATAATTGTGTATAAATAAAGCTTTTTTAAATAAAACATTGTTGCGCTTTTCTATATTAAAATGGGTAGTTATATTTTTAAACAGTATGGGTTTTTCTTGTCCATGTATATCGCAGATTAAAATTATATTAACAAGTTTAGCAAAAGAAATGTGGATACAGTATTTTTGAATACACAACTAATCCTTCAAGTCTATCTTAAGCATAGCAATTGAGAATGGCAAAAACATCAAATACTACTTACTTACTTAATTTTATTATTGAGAGGTAATAATATTCAAAAAAAAAAATATATATATCTGCTTTTCCTTTAACAGAGGCAAACCCTACAAGGCTCACTGCGCACAGTCCTACACATATGAGCCACTGAAACCTTTTGCCTTCTCATCTCCTTATAACAACAATGAGAAAACTTTCTCACACTCAACTCCAAGAAATGTTTACGACTATGAAGCAGAGCTTGGATATGCCTATGACAGTCTTGAATTTGGAGGAATGGCCATTCCCGAACTAGATGATTTCATCAACAGCAACTTGAAGGGAAGATCAAGAGTGTTTGTTGGTATTTTGCTTTCAGGCATTAAAAAATCTGGTAAGACTCACTTCAAAATCCATTAAAGATAATGCATTTTTTTAAGCTTTGACTTAACTATTTTAATAAGCTATTTTCAACCAGATTAGTTAAAAAAAATTATTTAGTCTAAGGGACAAATTGGGGTAAAAAAAAATGTTTCTCTGTCTCACGATCTCAAATTATTGCAGATTTAGATTAATTAAACATAAACCTAAAGAAATTAGCTAGCATTTTCTAACTATTGTTCTAATTCTTTTTCTTTTAAATTTAATATAGATATTTTTCTAACAAAATTTTTTTTGCTAAAATGAAACAGAAAAATCAGTAAATAAAATTTGTTATAACCATTCCATTTTTCAGGCATTGCAAAAATAAAAGTGATTACCATGAGAAATGAAGAGTATGAGGCTGGTCGTTTTGCTCTGCTTGGTGGGCCATCTGAGATGCCCTGGAGCTTAGATCGCGTTTATCGGTGAGTTGGATTATTACTTTTGAAAGCTATTTCTGATTCAAGTAAAATCGTTAATAAAATAACATTATCTTACACATATTTTTTTGGCTTTAAAAAAAAATTAAAGCAGATATGAAGGTAGAGATGACGGTTTGTACCACTTGTTTTAAAATTACCCATGCGCATTGAGCAAAAGCTAATTGACTTTTTTAATCAGACATGACATCACGACAGCTCTTGAGAAAATGGGGCTCTTCTGGGCTCAGCCTTATGAGGTTAAACTTGAAATGACGGAATTTGATGGAACTCCCATCGATGTTAGGCTCTTTCCAAGAATCCAGCTCATCTACAGAGCCCCTGAGCGTATGTATTGTCCTGTTATTATTATCACTTCTGTTAAGATAGAAAATTTTCAATTAACTAAAAAAATGATGAAAATATTCTTTTTCACAACCATGTTTCTTCACTAGAACATTGATATGATTAAATACTTCATTATCAAATAGAAATGGCTTTGTTAAGGAAGGATAAGTTTTGATATTTGATCAGAGTTTTGTGGCAGAATTTTGGATTTCCAGAATCTTACCAAAATACAATTCTGAAGTTGAAAAATCATGGTTTGAATCGGTAATCAAAATATTAAAATTGTTTTAAATCATGTAGGCCTACTTTTATGGTATGATCATCATAATGGATTAATATTAAGCATAACTGTTGGGTTATTTTACAATTTATGATAAATATCATCATTTTTGTCTGCACTATCATATTATCTTCTATTTTTTTGTTATGAGAGGATTTAAGTTTTCAGATTTAAATGGACCATTGGACCATCTGTGGGTTGTTAAAGAATGACTGAATTCCTATTATTCATCACAACTCACAAATACTGTAACATAAGGCCAATTGGTAAAACTCAATCCTTACTTACCTGGTTATGAATAGAAACCTGAGAGGAAAACAACATTTGGGATTTCAAGTCCCAATAATTCTGTGAACCATCTCTTATGCTTCTTCTCATGCCAACAAATCCATTGAAATAGATAAATGATACTGTACTGTAATGTTTATGTAAAATTTATTGAAACAACTGTTCCTCATTTTTCAAAATTATTCTAGATCCAAAAGCTGCCGCAGAACATGATGTTCACGTGCGTAAGAATGTGGACCAGCTGACTGAGGAGGAAGTGCATGATCTCCGACAGGCACTGTCTAACTTACAAGATGACAAGTCCAATGGAGGTTATCAGGATTTGGGGCGCTTCCATGGTACACCCAAGTGGTGTCCCAGCCCAGAGGCTGAGAAGAAGGTTTCCTGTTGCCTCCATGGCATGCCCACCTTCCCTCATTGGCACAGGTATGTTGTTCTTTCATGTTGAAAATATTTAAAATCACAGGTGACAATCTCAGTGTTTACCTAAAGATTCATGAATTACACAGAAATTTGAGATGGGAGCACTTGTATTTTTTCAGTTAGTTGTATTTAGTGTGTGGGATAGGACTCAATGTTTTGCCAACCCTGTAGAACTATTAATTTTATGTTTGAGTGGACATCATGATGATCCCTTTCGACCCCAAAAGTTTTAATGGAATTTGCCATAAAATATGTTCATTTCTAAATGTTCAATGTTATTAGTACATTTAGTAAATTAATTTAAATGTTTATAATTATGTGCTTTAAAAAATATTTTGATAAATTTCCTAATAAATGTACACATCTGTGTATGAAGAATAAAAATTATTAAGATGTGATCATCCCAGAGGATTCAATGTTAAATTTTTGTTAACTAGACTTTTGAACTATAGATATGGGTACATTCTTGTGGTTAGTCATATTGGTGTCTAGATTGGGGAAAAGTTCATCTTCTCTATTGCATAGGTCAAATTTATTGTTTTCATTTAAGGGAACAAGTAATCATAGTTATGTGATGGAGAGTTGTCATTAAAAATATTGTTTACAATTATATTGCTTATCTGAGTCATCATTTATATTATATTATTTTTATAGTAATTATAACTGTAAAGTGTAATCATCATTCATCCAAAGGTTACATGCTGTTCAAGCTGAGAATGCTCTCCGCCGCCATGGCTACCATGGTGGCCTACCCTACTGGGATTGGTCTCGTCCACTGAAATCTCTCCCTGCCCTTGTAAGCTCTCCAACCTACCTTGACCCCAGTAACAATGAGCAGGTTAAGAATCCATTCTACAGGTAAAAATATAACAAATTCTATTTTATGTACTTGAATAATTACCTAACACCATTTTGATAAACATAAACAAACTCTGACTTGGTAAAACATACGATCATCTTTTTCTTTTCTACTAACCAATAATTTGGCAGTGCCACCCATGTGTGGAATTTTATGACAAAAATTTTCACCCAAATAAAACAGTTATGAGTTAGAAAATTCTTTTGTCAAAACTAGATGAAGTCAGTGAGGGAATTTTTAAACCTTGAATTTTTTCATCATTAAAAAAAATTAAATCCTTAATCATCTGTAACTCTTAGCTACCAATAGTTCACAAATGATATAATTTTAGTAAAGGTTCATCTATTTAATGAAATAAATTATTTTCACTGTTGAGTCATGATTGCTGTTGCCATCCCCAGTGCTCACATTGACGATGTTGACCATGATACTGTAAGGTCTGTCAGATCTGACCTTTTCCAGCAACCCGGCTATGGTGAATACACTGATATAGCCGAGCAGGTAAAGTGTTCGTACATTGTTTTATATAGGTTGTGTCTTGCAATGGGGATCTGCAGGATATCTCACGTCTGCTAGCCCTCAGTTATGCATCTGAAAAGGACAAATGACTAATATTAATACAAGAATAGCAAATGCAATAGAACCCAGTACATAGTAAATTGGGGGGAAATTCCTGTTATTTAACAATAAAATTTTAATTTTTAAAAAAGATATGTTTCAAAACAAATTTAAAACCTTCTGTGGTAGAAATGCTTAGTTAAAATTAAAAACTTATGATGATAATCACATTTCTCATACAAACTTTTTGGTCACAGATTCTTTTGGCTCTTGAACAAGATAATTTCTGTGACTTTGAAGTCCAGTTTGAGATTGCCCACAACTTCATCCATGCTTTGGTTGGTGACAAAGAGCCTTACTCCATGGCATCCCTGATGTACACAGCCTTTGACCCACTTTTCTACCTGCATCATTCAAACACTGACAGGATCTGGGCCATCTGGCAGGTAAGGGGTGCAACATTTTAAAATAAAAAAAAAGCAAGTAATGAAGAAAGAGAATCCATTAGGCTATTTAATACTGTCCAGCTAACGCTCTCTTTTAGATTCATCTGTAAAATTAAAATTGACATTTTCTTACAGGCTCTTCAAAATTACCGTGGCAAGCCGTACAACACAGCCAACTGTGCCATTGGACAACTGCGTCAACCCCTTGCTCCCTTCAGCCTGACTTCTGATGTAAACCCCGATGCTGTAACTCGTGAGCACTCTGTACCTTTCCAAGTGAGATCATCTCTACTTTATTGTTGCTCATTCTCCACATGAATCTCATTTTCCTGATTGCCAGTTAGAACATAAGGACATTCCTGCCATAATCACATAATGTTTATCATATTATAAAAAGTGTTGGACTGCGATAAAGCTTTAAAATAGATTAATAAGACACAAACATAATTGTAAAAACCAAACATGCCATGTCTTTTTCCTGTTTGGTTTTCACAATTATGTTAAAATCACTTCCTTTCTACTACTCTTTATTTTGTTTTTGTCTGATTTTAGCACCCTCTCCTATATTTTTTCTGTTTTAGGTAGGATATGTATATTGATATTATGTAAATTTAATTTATACTTACTTAAATGTGTTTTGTTTATTTGTACTGATGAAGGCATGTGCCGAAACGTTTAATTGTGTATGATGTATAATTATTATTAAAGCGTAACTTATATTGTTCTATTGACACAATTTGTTTGTGTCTTATTAATCAATGTTTATCATACCCACTGGATTGCACAGTGGAACCACATGTTGGTCAACGGGAAGAAAAGTGGAGACGGCGACGCGATGTGAATTGCTCAGAGCATGGAAAGACACATAAAATGCCATGGTCGTACACTGCACCCAATCCTGTCCCCGTCCACCTCAACCTTGTCTTGCTGCTAGACACAGATGGCATTGGGCGAGAGAGGGAGGTTGATGATTCATGCAATTCTGCCTCACTTAAACCCACATCACGGTGCAACACACAGAAGACTAGTCAGAGAAGCCCGGGCCAACTCTGTACCTGGACTTGTCCCATCCATCCCCTCCACACTCTGCACAAAAACATTTCTTGCCAGAATCCACCTGATCAGCCAAAGACAGATTCAGCTCCATCACCAATCCTATGTTTGAAATGGCCATGATCGATTTTCGACTGACAAACTAATATCAGTTATTTATATTATTTCTTTGAAAAAATTCATTCGTGTTCTTAAAATCTGAAACCATTCTTTTTTTTCTTTCTTTTTTTTAAACAGGTATTTGATTATCGTAACAACTTCCATTATACATATGACAATCTTGAGTTCAACGGCCTGACTATTGCTCAACTTGCCAGGAAACTTGAGCAGAACAAAGACAGTGACCGTGTGTTTGCAGGATTCATGTTGCATGGGATTGGAAAATCTGCTTTGGTTAAATTCTATATTTGCAGGTAACAGAGAAACAAGCAATTTTTAAAAAAAGGCCATTTTAAATTTGCTTTATTTTTTCCTTTAATTTTGAAATACACTAAGGTTGGGGACTGATTTAGAATAACATTAAAATTGAATATGTAATTAATGGAAACTATATAAAAATTTTGACATAGAACACCAAGTTGGAGAATATGGAAACAATGTACAAAATAATCTTGACATGTATAGAAGTGGATTTAACTTTCAAGTAGTTATTCCTCAATGGTTAACTTTTAATTACTCTCTTAATAGAAGTGCTGATGACTGTAACAATTATGCTGGAGAATTCTACATCCTTGGTGACCCCCATGAGATGGAGTGGGCCTATGACCGCCTGTACAAATACGAGATCACCAGACAGCTTTCTGACCTTAACCTGCACTACAATGACCGTTATTACATAAGATATGAGGTCCTTGAGCTGTCAGGAGAAGTTTTCAGCACCAATGTCTTCCCCACACCTACCATCCTTTACGACCTGGGAACAAGTTAGTCCATTTTTTACACAATTTTTTGTAGAATTTAAGACATGTGCATCAAATTATTCCATGTTTCCCCTTTGAGTTCAGGCTCTTGAAATATTTTATTCTTATTATTAACATTTCCGTTTGTGTTGCCTTTTCTAAAAAAGAATTAGACTTGACAATAAGAACAACTCTTTCTGGCTGCTACCTAATTTCCGATGCACATAATTGAAATGTTAAAATTCTTGTGGTCAGGTCATCTCTATGGAAAAGAGTACAGGAAACCCGTGACTGCAGCATCTCAGATCCGACGTGACCTTGAGACGCTCAGCAAGGGAGAAATCGAAAGCCTCCGTTCGGCTTTCCTGTCCATCAAGGCCGACAAGACCTACGAGAAGATTGCATCTTTCCACGGCAAGCCCGGCCTCTGTGAACACAATGGTCACAAGGTGGCTTGCTGCGTCCATGGAATGCCCACCTTTCCTGCATGGCACAGGCTGTATGTTGAACAGGTAAAGCAAAAACAACACAAGCTTTTTTAGTACTCTTGATATTAATAGTACTCCTGATATTATTAGTACTCTTGATATTCTTAGTACTACAGATTTTTTTAGTATTACTGATATTATTAGTGCTACTGAATTTTTATTTGTACTAATGATATTATTAGTACTATGGATACTATTAGCTCTACTGATTTTTATTAGTAAACCTGATATTATTAGTCTTCTTGATATAATCTATTGCATTAATATTACATTGCTTACATTTATACCAGATTGGGGATTGAACCAACAAAATTTCTATTATTAGCATGAGATCTTGACCAAAGGAAGTAATCAGCTGTTACATATACCAATTTAAAAAAAAAAATATTTGACAACTATCTGAGTTATATCTACAACCTAACATCTGTCTAACTCTAGGAATATAGGCTTTGTAATTTTGATTTACAAATAACATCTTGTGATATATATGGGTCCAAATGGGTGGGTTCTAAAAGAAAAATACTTAACTCAACTAAATGCTCACATAAGAAGAGTAATTCTTTTTTTTTTTTAAATTAATCACATTGTTACAGAAGCTGTTATGGACGGTTGCTTTGATTGTGAATTTTAAGGAGATTTTCATCTGTGTTCCTATTTCTGTTGTGCAGGTAGAGGAAGCCCTGCTAAGCAGAGGCTCATCTGTCGCTGTGCCTTACTGGGACTGGACTAAGCCTATAACCAAACTGCCTGAACTGATCAATGAGGCCACTTACTATAACTCACGGGAGCAACGCTTTGATCCTAATCCCTTCTTCTGTGGAACTATTGCCAACGAAAATGCTGTTACCACAAGGCAGGTTCTAACTGATCCAGACATTCAGTTATTACTTATTAAGAATGATGAAGAAATGTTGCTATAATTTTTTGGGGTATAATTTTTTTACATTTGAATGAAATATTTTCAAAACATTTAATGATATACATATAATCCCTATTGAAAATGGCATGTTCATCTTTACAGGGACCCACAACCTGAGCTGTTCAATAGTGAGGAGCTGTATGAGCAGGTGCTCCTTGCCCTAGAACAAGAACACTTCTGCGACTTTGAGATCCAGTTTGAGCTGGTTCACAACGCCCTCCACACCCTTTTGGGAGGTCGCTCCCAGTACTCTTTGTCCTCCCTGGACTACTCTGCTTTTGATCCAGTCTTCTTCCTGCACCATGCCAACACTGACAGGTGTGTGCATAGAATATGGTCATTAATCAAATACATGGGTATATATATATATATATATATATATATATACATATACATGGGTATATATATAAATGGGTAAATATATATGTAAAAATATATATAGTCACACAACTTGAACTTTTTGTATCACTGTAAATGTCCCCTATAACAGAATCTGGGCTATCTGGCAAGAACTGCAACGTTACAGGGGTTTGCCCTACAACGAGGCAGACTGTGCCATCAATCTAATGAGGAAACCTCTCCAGCCTTTCAACAACGATTCTCTCAACCATGGTGACCTTACTCATAGATACAGGTAAGTTCTTTTTTCCTTATATAATATATTTCAATGTTGATAAAAAAAATTTAGAGTACTTGTTGTATGGACGCAAATTATAAAAAAATATTTTTGGCATACTCCACTCACGAACATATAGGAATAATTCAAATCTGTTAAATCCTAAAATAATTTATTTTAAAAATTATTTATTTTGATAATTACCATTACAAATGTTTATTTATTCTAGCCAACCTGCTGAAACCTTTGACTACCGCAACCATTTCCATTATGAATACGACACACTGGAGTTCAATCACCTTACCATTCCTCAACTGGACAACCTTCTCAAGAGTCATCAGAAGAGTGGGCGTGTGTTTGCCGGATTCCTGCTTCACAACATTGGACTGACTGCTGTTGTTGACATCTATGTCTGTGTTCCTTCAGGAGCTCACAACAAGCAAAGCTGCAATCACAAGGTGCTTTTGATATTCTTTACTTGAAGAAGTTATTTGTTTTCATTCCGTTGGGTATTTATTATCCGCTCTGTACATTTGAAACTGCAACAGATACTAGTGACCAGGGCCTGCCTGGTACGTACTGTGTGGGCCAGTCTGGTTTGTACTGTTTCGGCCAGTCTGGTTTGTACTGTTGGCCAGCCTAGTATGTACTGTGTGGACCAGCCTGGTTTGTACTGTCTGGGCCAGCCTGGTTTGTACTGTGTGGGCCAGCACAATCCCTCAACAATTACCACTGTTTTAATGTTAATAGATATATCACCTATGTACAGTTTAAAAAATATTTAATATTTATTTTTGTGTGTGCAAGCGTTGAACTAACTCAACAAATAAATTTTGATTTAGGCCGGCAGTTTCTCAATTCTTGGTGGTGAGCTGGAGATGCCCTTTGCGTTTGATCGTCTGTACAAGTTTGACATCACTCGTGCCGTTAGAGACTTGGGGCTTAAACTGGACAATGCCGCCAACTTTGAACTCAAGGTGGACATCAGGGCAGTCAATGGAAGTCTGCTTGACTCAAGCATTCTGCCACCTCCTACTATTATCTTTGTTCCAGGCACAAGTGAGTGTGTGCTGAGCATTTTATATTATATTGCCTCTAACAGTGAATGAGAAAAGTACAAAACCTTACCAAACGTAAATCTTTGAGCTTTTGTAAATTTAATCAAACTATATCTAAGTAAGTTTTAATTCTACTAATTAAGGTAAAGAGATTTACATTTAAGAATGTCTTTCTTCCAATATTTGTTTATTTTTAAACCATGTAATTAAAAACTGGCCCAACACAGCAAAAATATTCAGTTTGTATTTTTGAAGTCTGCAAAAAGTGTTGAACAATCAATGAAAGGAACTCATTTTATACTATTGAAATCTTTAAATCAGGAAATATAGTACATTCATTGTATCTTCATTCATTTTCATCATCATATTGCACCCCAATAAATACAAAAGCCATCAAGGATCTCGCTACCTTTTAGTCTGTCTATTGCTGCCTTCACACTGTCTCTCCATGCCATCCCTATCACCTCAGAATCTATTTAGGTCCCTCGCCATAACCTTCTTGGGTCTCTTGTGGGTTCGAACACAGCACCTGCAGTGTGATGATTTTTTTTGGTGTAATTATTTGTTTAGTTTTTGTCCAATCAAGCTCCCCCTAAACACATCAAGTCACAAAGAGAGAAAGCAAATTCATTCGTGTCCACACAGGTAGCATACAACTAAATAGTTCTCCACTCAAACAGGTGAACGCCAAGAAGCACATGGTGCAGTAAGCTCATTTGTTGTCAGAAAGAACGTTGACGCCCTCAGTCAGAGAGAGGCTCTATCACTGTACAACGCCATGAGAGCCCTTCAAGCTGACAGCTCTGCTGATGGTTTCCAGGCCATTGCCTCTTTCCATGCCCTGCCACCTCTGTGCCCAAGTCCTGCTGCTATCAATCGGTTGGTTGATTAGTTATATATAAAACAAATTCTATTAAAAAATTTTCAATTCAAATGGCAGCATTTTAAAATCCAATCCACTGATCAAGTTGCATGGCATATTGGACAAAACATAAATTTTCACATGTCTGTCTGCCTCCTCAATTTTCAGGGTTCTCTCCAAATTTCTCCCTCCATGTTTCCCTTTGCCTTCTTTTGTCTTTTATTAAGGTGGCATACCGTCTGTAGCAATTTTAGCTATACACTGCTGTGTCAGGAATAGGATGTGCCCAACAAAGCACATTGTGTTAAAAGAAAAGGGTCTTTCAAGGGTCTTTGTTCCTCTCTTCAATCTACAGTTTGTCATTGGTAGATGATCTTTATGCCATCTTTGTAGTGGGCGGTTGATGAAGTGAATTTACTGTCTTTACTGTATTACTTAGCCTCTATCACTTGATTATTTCCAGATATGCCTGCTGCCTCCATGGCATGGCAACTTTCCCACAGTGGCACAGATTGTACACAGTTCAAGTAGAAGATGCCCTCAGACGTCACGGCTCACTTGTTGGCATCCCTTATTGGGACTGGACACGGCAAAGCAAATCTCTGCCCGAGTTCTTCAGTGACCCCACCTACCCCGACCCGGATGGCGGTGACCCTGTTGACAATCCTTGGTACAAGGCCAACATTGAATTTGAACATGCTGTCACAGAGAGAGATGTCAAGGTAATTTGAATCTTGCATTTTGAATACTAGCCTGAGCTTTGCTGTGTTAATTACTGATTTTTTAATAGATAAAAATAAACAGGAACGTATCGTATAGTCAAATATAAAAGATAAATATATAATATAATAACTTTTAAATTGAGTTAATAAAACAAGATATCAAAAAAACTATCCTATAATTCAGTCTTTGCTTTCAGATAATATCATAATATACTAGGACCTTAGCTTAATGTCAGAATTTTTATTTTAAAAAAACAGCTCGGCATATCACAAATAATTTGTTATAATTTTGTAGGAAGAATTTTTGTTCAAAGTTGGTAAACATGGCTGGGACACATGGCTTTTCAATCAAGCTCTTTATGCCTTGGAACAAGAAGATTACTGTGACTTTGAGGTACAATTTGAGATCACCCACAATGCCATTCATTCCTGGCTGGGTGGTTCCAAAAATTATTCACTTGGACACCTCCACTATGCTTCATATGACCCCGCCTTCTTCATCCATCATTCCAACACAGACAGACTCTGGGCTGTCTGGCAAGCTCTTCAGAAATACAGAGGTCATGACCCCAATGAGGCCAACTGTGCTTTAGAACTGATGAGGGTAAGGATTTTAGTTTAAATCAGAGGTTCTTAACTTGATATCCATCTACCCTGTTCATGGACAGGCTTTTAGGTGTCAGTGGTTTGTAAAAAAAAATCTCCCCAATCTTTTAACAGAAGGCTTAAAAGAAACCTTCAAAGGGTTCTTAAGTGTTTACTTGACTACAAACATGGTCCATAGTCAAATGACATGATGGGAATCCCTGTATTATATGATAGTGAGAACTCACTGGTTCATTGGTATTTATTTTATTAAAATTTAATTACCTGGTTGTTTTCCCTCATTTCCTCATTACTACAGAGGAGTTGAGGACTAGTCCCATCTTGTTGTTTGTCCTCATTTCCTCATAACTATAGAGGAGGTGCAGACAAGACCTATCTGGTTGTTTGTCCTCATTACTACAGAGGGGGTGATCACTAGTCCCATCTGGTTATTTGTCCTCATTTCTTCAGAGGAGGTGAGGACTAGACCCATCTGGTTGCTTGTCCTCATTACTCCAGATTAGGTGAGGACTAGAAATGGTGAGGATTCTAAGTCACTGGAGTATTCTTGTTTTAACCAAACAGGAATAAATATGCAACTTTTTTCACTCTTCATGGTTAATGTAGCAGTGCTGCACTTCTTTGAGTGCCGCCCATGACAAATTTAACCATTCTTCCATTAATCCAAGTGTCATTACTCATATCATCATTTCTTGAAACCTAGAAACCTATGGTGATTAATTTATTTGGTGGATGCACATAAGGAGTAAAAGATTTGTGTAACATTGAAACAAAGTGGTAAAGAGAAATAATTTAAAATGTAAGTATCGTTATACCCATTTCAAATCTGGTTAACGGTGTGTTAATTTGTTATAGTTATATCCGTTTCATTTTTGTGTGATCAGGAACCTCTGAAGCCCTTCAGTTTTGGACCTCCCTACAACTTGAATCAAATGACACAGGACAACTCACGACCCGAGGACACGTTTAACTATGAAGACCACTTCCACTACCGCTACGATGATCTTCAGTTTGTTGGAATGAGCATTCCGAGGCTGGACGCTTTTATCAAGGAGAAGCAGGAACATGACAGAGTATTTGCTGGTGGGTTAAGCTTAGGGATCCTTTTGTTACTTTTGTTAGTGGGTTCAGCTTAGGGATCTTTTTGTTAGAGGGTTAAACTTAAGGATCCTTTTTTTTTAGACGGTTAAACTCTTAGTTTAGTTTTTGGGGAGATTTTTGGGGGGTTAACCTCTGAACTGTGTTTTTGGTAGATCAGCCTCATTGATTCTGTTGCCAGGCTGCTAATTATTGTTTCTTTTGGGTTGAAATCTTAATTTCTACTGCTTGTGTGTGTAGTTGCACACTGTTTCTGTTAACTTTTCATGGAAACTCATTCCTTCTATTGATGATGGTGGGTTTAAACTCATTGATGGTGTTGATGGTGGGTTAATCTGTTTGTTTGTGTTACTGGTCAGTTAATCGCTTTGTCTCACCATAAGCTTTTCTAATGTTGCAAATGTCAATATGACCATGACTTAGCCAAATGGCTCTCTTAATCCTCTCTTAGGTTGGTCTGGTCATTGCAACTAAGTCATTTTTTTTTTACTTAATTTTTGTTGTTTAAATTTACAGGATTCTTGCTAAAGGGTTTTGGTCAGTCAGCTCTGGTCAGCTTTGAAATTTGCAATGATGACATGAGCAACTGTTTTGAAGGTGGTTACTTCACAGTCCTTGGTGGATCACAAGAAATGCCATGGCGTTTTGACAGGCTTTACAAATATGAGATTACAGAGCAGGTACAAATTAAAACAAAAAAAATTACAGTAATGTTGCAGCTGTGGTGCAATTAAATGTTTTTAAAACTATTTTGTGATAAAATGTTGTTTGTTTTTAACTTTCAGTAGTTGATATTTATTATTTTTAAATGACATGTGTTTTTTTTCCTGGCCCCTGCAGTTGGAGGAGCATAACCTGAGATATGATGACAATTATCACTTCCATGTCCACGTGAAAAATATTGATGGCACCATGCTCCCAGGCAAACTCATACCTGATCCTACCGTCATACTGGTCCCCGCTCAAAGTAAGTAGTGTATTATGATCTTTTTACGTTCCTCTATTTTCTTTACCCCTGATGAGCAAGTGGCAGGTGTAGAAGTTTTAAGTTTGTATGAGACACAGAAATTTAGCATTATTTTATGATGGCAATGCAATCAGAATGGTTTTTCAGATCAGAACCAAATAGATTTTTAAATACTTATTGTTAACTTTGAAGACTTTTGGAATTTTTTCAAAGGGTTTATCAAATTCAAATCTGACAAATCTTGAACTATGGCAAGATGTAATGTTTTGTAAAATTATAAAACTTTTTTTTTTGGTATAAATAAATAATCTCTTTGTTTAATATTTATTTAACTGTATTATTTTTTCCCTTTGATTAATATAATCATTAACTATTTAAAAGCTGTATTTAAATATTTTTTTTATGAAACAGGTGATCATGACCTTGATAATGTGACACCCAACTTGATTCGCCGTGACCTCAGCACATTGTCAGAGAGAGACATTCAGAGCCTCCAGGCGGCACTACGTGATCTCCAGCTCGATCAAAGCAACGACGGTTGGGCCAGCCTGGCTTCTTTCCACGGTGCACCCAACCGATGCCCCGACCCGGCCAATCCCACTGTAGCCTGTTGCCAGCACGGCATGCCCACCTTCCCTCACTGGCATAGATTGTTCACAGTGCAGGTAAGATGTTCACAGTTCAGGTAAGATGTTCACAGTGCAGGTGAGATGTTCACAGTGCAGGTGAGATGTTCACAGTGCAGGTGAGATGTTCACAGTGCAGGTAAGATGTTCACAGTGCAGGTGAGATGTTCACAGTGCAGGTGCGATGTTCACAGTGCGGGTGAGATTTCACAGTGCAGGTGAGATTTCACAGTGCAGGTGAGATGTTCACAGTGCAGGTGAGATTTCACAGTGCAGGTGAGATGTTCACAGTGCAGGTGAGATGTTAACGGTGCAGGTAAGATGTTCACAGTGCGGGTAAGATGTTCACAGTGCAGGTAAGATGTTCACAGTGCAGGTGAGAGATTGCTTCCTCTGAGCTGACAGAATGGTTGTCACTCGCTTGTTGTTACAGTCTCATTGGATAGTTAGATAACTAAATAAAACGATAAATCTTTCATTTTGGTCATTCCATTTCTTTCATCCACAGTAAGTTAATTACGGAGTCATGTCATATGCCAAAATCAGTTGAATACTTGGAGTGTATAAATGTTATTTGTAAACACAAACTTTGCTTGTGATGTATCACATAACAAACCAGTTGCAAGTCACACTGTTCACAACGTGTTCATATCTAGAATCTGTTTGTTAGAATGCACATGTCTTAAATTAAAAGAAAAAAATACTTTCATTTTACAGCTTTACTGACTTTGAATTATGAAAATACGCTGATGAGGTTTTAAAAATAGTTGAATAAAAGACTCACCGCAGTATTCTTTCTGTCCATGTCCAGATTGAGCAAGCACTACAAAGACACGGCAGTGCCATTGCTATTCCATACTGGGACTGGACCAAACCAATTGATGAACTCCCCAAAATTTTCACCGATGAGGACTTTTATGATGTCTGGAGAGATGAGGTTAGAGATTTTTTTCATCAGTTGTATCAAAACCAAAAACTTTGTTTAAATGCAACTATATTTTCAAGGGTGTAATGTAAATGCCTGCAACAAATTTCTATGCTATTTCAGGTTACAAATTATTCCGCATTTGTCACTCTTATTGTTTCTCTCATTTCCATGCATATTATTCCACATTTCTTTTCATTTACAAAACATTAATGTAGAATGACGATGATTTAAAGACTTAAGCTGTGAAAAAGTTTGCAGCATTATTAAATGGAACATTTTCAGTAACGGCAAAGTACACAAAAGTTTTAGAAAAAAGAATTAATCCTTTTCGTAAATTAGCAATAGGTGAAGAATATTTAAAAAAGAATGTCAATAGAACCCTAATGAAGAAGAGACCATACTATTTTTTTGTGGTAGATTCAATTGTTTATTTTTAAAAGCCTGTTAGTGACATGAGATTTTTATTGTTTTTGTTGAAACTTTGAGGAGTTAGTGGTCTAAAACTGACAAAAATATAAAACATATGTAACCCAAAATTTCTTTCAGATGTGTTTCTGAAAGGTAACACAGACCTTGTTACCCTTAAGAACTTTGTGTACAATGTACAATTTAAAGATGTCTTTTACGATTGTGTGCCGAGTTTTGTCAGAACTATGATTTTAACTCCTCCAGTTTTTAAAAAGTTTGTATAAAATATGCGGATATTTTTTACATGTTAAAATAAAATTTGTTTGTTTTAGCTCCATTCTAGATCCAATGATAAATGAGCAAGAAATTCTATTGGTTGGGGAGACGATCCATAATTATATTACGTACGCTCTGAGAGAGGAAGTTGTGGGGAAGGGGGGTGTGGTAAATATTTTAAAAGGCTATAAAAATAACACTGACTCATTTCATAATGAAGAGGTGATCAAGAGGTAAAATTAAAAATAATCATGATTGTACAGATAGTATTAAAATTAAATAGTTTTCTATTCTAAATGCAAATTTCACTAAAGTTTAAAAGGGGGGTTCCCCCCCCCCCCCCCCCCCCCCCCCCCCAATTAAAGAGGTCTCCACGATTTCCGCTCCCCCGCCCCATCTTTGCCTGTGAAAGTGGCAGCACATATTTGTAATCTAAAACAGTATTTAAATATATTAATGTTTGTAATCTACTGTAGGAGATGACCTTTTTTAACATTGCGATTCCAATAGTTATTGTATATGTATAATTGTATGTTTATTTACTTTTGCAATACAGCATTGTGCAACTTTAGATGCTGAAGTACTATTATGAAATGATTTTGTACTATTTTGGGAGTTGCATGGTAACCAGCTCTGATATCAATTTTTTAAAAATATTTATAAAACCAATTGGCTTGGTGACAGGACAAAGTCAGTGAGTCATTTGCTCCTGGCATTCTGAGGGCCAGATCATTTCAATGAAACTCTGGAGAGACATAAATATCCTCACACGTACTAGAAATTAGCAAATATTGCTTGCTGAATTTCAAAATTGTTGACCAAGCGACTAAAATATATTATGTAAAACATCAAAGCTGCTGGAGAACAACACACAGAAAAATAACTTGCCCCTGCTATGCTGTATTTAAATTATTTTCCTACCTAGTTTTTGACATTGCATGTTCACATTCTATCAACACCATTTCATAAAATTCCACAGGAAATGTCATTTGTTTGATTTTGCAACACTTTTGGAAAGAAAATGAAACTTAACTTGGTCCCCAGGTGAATTTTTCCTTAACTCATAGATGTTGTGACCACAATCTATTGCAGGTTGTTGCCAACCCATTTGCTAGAGGCTACGTGCCGTCTGAGAAGGTCTACACTGTCCGTGAAACCAAGTCTGAACTCTACGACAAAGGAAGAGGTGGAAAGAACTCTGCTTTGATCTATTACGTCATTTCAGCCCTTGAGCAAACAGACTACTGCGACTTTGAAGTAAGATTTTCTTATTCTCTTTCAACTGTGAAACATGTAAGGATGTTTATAAGAATGTGTTCTTTTATTTGCCAGTATTTGTTCAAATTTCAGGCTGTATAGCTTGTAGAAAGATCTTTCTTCTTCACATGAGGAATATTATTTATTCTACTTTTTTTAGGTCTTTCTAATGAGTCTAATGTATGTTTACTATTAGAAACAAACATCACCCCTGGAAAAATACCCAATAGCACATCCATCCCACCTTTGATAGCTCTCACGTCTACCCACATTCATGTTATTTTGTCATGTCAGCATGACATCTTGAGAAAATCAACAGAACATAATTGATTCCGAATGTCCAACATTCAAGCACCATGTAATATTACTGCATAGTTAAAGCCTTCTATGACTGCATTGTTGTTGTTCATCCGTCGAAGTCGACTAGGACCATCGAATCATCCGGTTAGGAGGAGGTTGGGATTACGGTGAGCTCGTGAGCTCGTAGGTGGCTTGTTAGACAGATCCTTGCTCGGAATAATCTATGACACCGTGGGCATGGAATAGTTGCTTCAGACGGTGACCTAATGTTGCTCTTTCGGACAAGCCTGCGTATCTCAGCTGTAGTTATTCTATTAGCTTCATGGGATTTAGCCCCCTTCTTGACAGCAGCTCTCCACCTGACTCTGTCCTGGGCTGTCCGCACCCATTGAATAGGGTTCATGCTGAAGGCCTTTAGTGCCGCGTACAGTGAGTCTTTGTAACGCTTTTTTTGACCTTCTTGGGAGCGCTTGCCTATCTCCGAAGAGTAATTGTTTCGGGAGCCGGTGGTCTTCCATACGGGCTACGTGTCGTCCCATCCAACGGAGCTGAGACTGCATCAGAGTGGTAAAGATACTAGATAGGTTCGCTCTAGAGAGGACCTCGGTGTCGGGGGACTTTGTCTTGCCACCTCATGTCGAGGAGTTTCCTGAGGCAGGTAGTGTGAAAATGATTCAGTTTCTTGGCGTGACGCTGGTAGACTGTCCTACATTACAAATGGTATAAATACTCTTTCTTTGTATCATCGCTATCAGTTTATGCAAACCTATTTGAGAGGGTTGCACCCAAACAGAAGACCTGCTGCTGTCAAGTGTTAAATAACTCTGCGTTAACTGTGCTTAATTACTGTATAAAAATGACTATTTTATTTGCTGCTAGAGAACACTGTAAGAGTTAAACCCTTTCGCCTAGGTCCAATTTGAGGTCATCCACAACTCCATCCACTACTTGGTGGGAGGTGAGCAGACCTACTCCCTGTCTTCCCTGGAGTACTCGGCCTATGATCCAATCTTCTTCATCCACCACTCATTCACCGACAAGATCTGGGCCGTGTGGCAAGAGCTGCAGAAGAGAAGACGTCTGCCTTACCTCAAGGCCAACTGTGCTCTCAATTACATGGCTGAACCCATGAAACCTTTCAGCATTGATGGGCTCAACCTCAACAAATTTACCAAGTGGGTGCAGATGAACACATTAATTGTTTTTAAAGAATAGATTCAGTTTGAGGCATACAAGCAATTTATGGCATTCAAAGTTAGTTTTATCTATATTTAAAATGTTTATGAAAACAGAAAATTTTTAACTTTGTCAGAATTAGCACGCTCCTCCCTCCCCCCCCCCCCCCCCCCCT
>CAXITT010000059.1:1674095-1690156 GCA_964033795.1 Lymnaea stagnalis
ACAAACAATTTATGGCAATCAAAATTAATTTTATCTAATTTTAAAAATTTTAAGAAAACAAAAAAATTTTAACCTTTTCAGAATTAGCACCCCCCCCCCCCCCCCCCCCCCCTTCCCCTTAGATCCTACTAACTGTGTACACATCCCTCAGGGAACATGCCGTTCCTGACAAGCTGTTTGACTACGAAGAGCTGGGCTACGCCTATGATACCCTCGAGATTGGTGGATACAGCCTGGAGCAGATTGAAGAGATCATTGCAGACAACAAGAAAACTGCCAGGGTCTATGCTGGGTTCCTACTCAAGGGTATCAAGACATCGGGCTCAGTCATCATCAAGGCTTGCAAGGTACTCAACATAGATTTAAACAAAACAAAGTAAAGCTTAAATAAAAAGGTAAAGCTATTTATTAGGGTCAACAAATAATTTCTTTTCAAGTCACTGTATAATTTATTTCAACATATATATGATTATCTACTAAAAAGGCTTCAAGTTTCATTTGTTACCAAGATTTATCAAACAGAATTCCTATATAAATAATTACCATCATCATCGTCATGATAAATCGGTAATTTGGCTTGTGCCCTTCAGTCTGAGATTATGTGAGAAAATGTGCAGATCTTCCTCATTTTGTATTTGTCCACAAATGATGTGATTCTGTAATCTGGTAATTAGGGTAGATAATTATGAGGTGTTTTGTTTAGTGTGGTACTTAGGGTAGATAATTAAAGGCATAAGTCATGATAAGGTGAGCAGTGAAATAGATTTCATGGTAATGTCTAATATGATGCTCTGTCTAGACTATCACAGAGATACATTTGTAGCTTTGACATCACACATCTCCAAGCTTTTAAACATGTAAAGAAGACTTGATAGTGGTGTACATAATAAGAACGCTAATAATAATTTGCTTGAGCATCTCATTGGCTCAGGTGCCATAAACTTGGGGCTAGTTTGGCACAGACTTTTCTTTAACATTCATTCTTCTCAATGGGTTGATGCCCTTCTCAGTGGGTTGATGTCCTTCTCAGAGGGTTGATGCCCTTCTCAGAGGGTTGATGCCCTTCTCAATGGGTTGATGACCCATGAATTTGATTTTGCTCTTCAAGAAGAAACTCATAAAATTCAAAATATGTCTTGTAACTGGTCACTAATTTTTGTCAATCATTGTCAGGACTCTGAGTGCGCCTTTGCTGGGCGATTCAATCTTCTTGGTGGACCAACTGAGATGCCCTGGGCCTTTGACAGACTGTTTAAGGCTGACATCACGTGGGCCCTGAGGAACCTGGGCTTAACTGCTGATGATGTCACCGATGTTGACTCTCATTTCCACTTGGAGGTGGACATCACCGATGTTAAAGGTCGTAGTCTGAACAGGAAGAGCGTCATGCCTGAGCCTACCATCATATTCAGACCCGCTGAAGGTATGTGATGTTTGATTGAAAAAAAAATTAACTGGTGAAGTGTGTTGCTCTACTTTTCAACTGGGTATTTAACATACATCTTAGGTTTTTTTGTTTAATATTTACTTAGCTTAACTTGAGCAGTTTTGGACTGGGTGGGATCAAAATTAACAATTCTAACTCACCCTTTTTTCAATAACCATTTGTCAGGTCTGTTTCCTGATATCTTTGTCCAGCTGGTGTTTATAATATTAGGTGAAGAGTGACACCTGCTTTATGTTCCATATTTTGTTCCATATTTAAAAAAATAATAAGTTACTTTTTTTTAATTAAAATTTTTTTATTTAAAAAGGGGAATTTTTTTCCGTGTCTAATTGATCCATTTTTTAAGACTATCTGGAAATATGTTCCTAATTTTCTTGGTTCAATGAGAGGGTTTACCATACTATACCACACTTCACCAGATGTCATCTCCCTTAACACTTGATAATCACATTAGTACTTTTTAAACTTATTTTAAACACATGACTGCAGTCATCATCTTATCATCATCCTGTTCAAGAACCTGATATGATAGTAAAATATACTGAACCAAACAGGATCAACTCAAGATGCTGTCTCCACATCCATTGCTGGGGTTGGTGTCCGTAAAGATGTGTCCACTTTGACTGTGTCAGAAATTGAAAATATCAGAAATGCCCTTAAACGGGTGCAAGAGGATGATGGCCCCAATGGATTCCAGGTCAGTTTTTATGAGAGGAACAAACCCTAAGTATTCTAGAGATGATAAATCCTGTTTTTGTAAGAGATGAAGAAATACTTGGTTAGAGATTAAGAAATACTTGGTTGGAGAAGGAAAAAACGAGGTTGATCTTCCGCTTATTTGGACTTTATTTCCTTGTACATTACAGAACATCGCCAGCTTCCACGGCAGCCCGGCCAAATGTGAATATCAAGGTCATCCCATCGCTTGCTGTCTCCACGGCATGGCCAATTTCCCTCAGTGGCACAGACTCTACGTCAAACAGTGGGAGGACGCTTTAACTGCCCAGGTTTGTTAGGATTTTCTATTACACATTTTAAAAAAAATTTAAACTGTACTTGCTAAGCAAAACTTCTCAAATTAATTGGTTAAAAATGCAAAGGATATTATAAATTAATGAGTAAACGTGTCACATTTTGGTGAATTTTAATGCAATATAAATAATCTTCTATACAAGAAACAGTAGAAATTGGTAATACACACAATATTATACACAAATATATAAATACTATAGATCCCTACAAAAACTCTTGTTTAGAAATATTACTTATAATTTTTATAAAAAAAGAGTTTAGAGAAATCGCATGCTAGTGTTCCATCTACCTCGCCTCAGATTCAAGGTCAGCCAGCAGTATGCAACATTTTGAACCATAAACCGTCACCCTCATATAGCTCTCTGTATACTTCTTGCCTGGCATTTATCATTTATGTGCTAATCTGAGTGTCCCCTAAGTTTGACTTTTCATTTTACATTCTAAAAGACAAAGATTCAACTTAAAACTAAGTTTTTTTGTGTATAGGGAGCTTTTTAATGTCTTTACACTAGAAACATGTTTGTAGTGTTCATATTAGTGCCATTCATTAGTATTGTAAGGTTCATATTGTCTTGTCCAGAATAGCAGGTATGAATGGTGGGGAATTTTCTGTTATTTCTCTTGACCAATCTTTCAATGTGTGAAAAATACTTTTTTATTTGTTGTTTAGGGTGCCAAGATCGGTATTCCATATTGGGATTGGACCACAGCCTTCACAGCTCTCCCAACCCTTGTGAGCCAGGAGGACGACAACCCATTCCACCATGGCAAGATCTACAACGGTGAGGTCACCACCAGGGCCCCCAGGGACAAGCTGTTCAATGATCCTGAATTTGGTGCCGAGTCATTCTTCTACAGACAAGTCCTTCTTGCATTTGAGCAAACTGATTACTGTGACTTTGAGGTGTGCTATGGTTCTTTGAATGCACAGCATTTATTATCTTGGGAATAGCAGTAACAAAGAGCCTACATTTTACTTCATTAAAACTACTCAATCTCTGCTCTTCACTACACTATACAGCATTTAACCTATCAAGTCTCTGCTCTTCACTCGTCAAAATAATTTATTTACTCTTACTCCCTGTAACTGTGATTAATGTAATAAGTTGCCACCTGTGATTTTAAAACATTAATCTGTATCAGCTGATGTAGCAACCCGATCAATGGTTATCTGCCAATTTGTGCTTTTCTGTGAAATCCTATTCCAAATGTTAACATTTTTTACATCATATTTCATTGTATGCTCTTATTCATATTTTCTAACAACTGTAGTACTTCTCGGTAGCTGGTTTTTATTTTAGTTAAATATATACTGATTGACAATTTATTTTCTGATGTTTTTAGGTACAATTTGAAATTACCCACAATGCTATCCACTCCTGGACCGGAGGCAGCTCTCCGTACGGCATGTCCACACTCGAGTACACCGCCTACGACCCTCTCTTCCTCTTGCACCATTCCAACGTTGACCGTCAGTTTGCCATCTGGCAAGCCCTTCAGAAGTTCAGAGGCCTGCCTTACAACAGCGCCAACTGTGCCATCCAGCACCTCCGTCAACCCATGAGGCCATTCAGTGATGAGAGCAACATCAACGCCATCACCAGGGCCAACTCACGTGCCATTGATGCCTTTGATTACGACAGGTATGTTTACGTTTAATCGCCTTTGATCACAGCAGGTTTGAAACACACGGCTATGCATTAATTATGGTTCTTAAACTCGGGTGTCTAATATCCTATGGCTTTTTAAACAATAAACTCATCCCTGTTTAAATATTAAAATTATTTTGTTTATTTTTAAGTAATCCTGCTATAAATTTATAAACATGTTTATTTTGCAAGAGCAGAAGATGACATTGTATGTTATTCAAGTTTTACCATATATTAATTGCCTGGTAATTTAAAATCACCCTGTTTCATATAAGATACAATTTTTTTTGTTACTTCTGTCAGATTCAACTATCAGTATGACAACCTGAACTTCCACGGCCTGACCATCTCCCAGCTCAATGACCTGCTAGAAAAAAGAATAGAGGAGGACCGCATCTTTGCAGAGTTCCTACTGATAGGCTTTGGGGCCAGCGCTGATGTCACTTTCCAGCTTTGTGATGCTGAAAATCATTGTGCGTTTGCCGGTGAGGAATTTTTGTTCAACTTTTCCTTTTAGCGAACTTAAAGAATTTGATTTCAATATTTATCATTTTCAAAAGCCTATCAGTGAACTCTGACCCCAAGAGGATTTGAGGAATTTTCTTTATTTTTTCCCTTCATAATGACTTAAACCTTTGTTTTTCTTTTTTTGCTAGGAACTTTTGCTGTGCTTGGAGGACCTTTAGAAATGCCCTGGGCTCTAGATCGCCTGTTTAAGTATGATGTGACCAATGTCTTCAACCAGTTGCACCTTAAACCAGATTCTAAGTACCACTTCGAGGTCAAGATTGTTGCAGTCAATGGAACTGAACTTGACAGTACGATCATCAGACCCCCGACTGTCCAGTTTGTACCTGGAGTCAAGAGTAAGAACTGTTTTACTTTTGCTATATTAGGACAGTGGTATAAACTGTTTTATAATTAAAAGGACAGGTAAATAAACAGTTATATAAGGACAGTGGTATAAACTGTTTTAAAAGGACTGGTAAATAAACAGTTATATAAAGACAGTGGTATAAACTGTTTTAAAAGGACTGGTAAATAAACAGTTATATAAAGACAGTGGTATAAACTGTTTTAAAAGGACTGGTAAATAAACAGTTATATAAAGACAGTGGTATAAACTGTTTTAAAAGGACTGGTAAATAAACAGTTATATAAAGACAGTGGTATAAACTGTTTTAAAAGGACTGGTAAATAAACAGTTATATAAAGACAGTGGTATAAACTGTTTTAAAAGGACTGGTAAATAAACAGTTATATAAAGACAGTGGTATAAACTGTTTTAAAAGGACTGGTAAATAAACAGTTATATAAAGACAGTGGTATAAACTGTTTTAAATGGACTGGTAAATAAACAGTTATATAAAGACAGTGGTATAAACTGTTTTAAAAGGACCGGTAAATAAACAGTTATATAAGGACAGTGGTATAAACTGTTTTAAAAGGACAGGTACATAAACAGTTATGTAAACAGAGTGATACAAACAGTTATAGAAATACCATAGACAGTTAAAACGGTGAGGGTTATTAACAGTGATAAGTTGATTTGTAGTAAGCAGATGCAGGATTAAAACGGCTCATCTTCTCAAGCTCAGTTATACAACTTTAAATTCCAGGATATTATGAGAAACTGGCCGAGAGGACAGTGCACAGAGAAGACAAACTTACCAGAAAGGATGTGAACACGTTGACCTTGGCTGAGGCAACCAACCTGAGGAATGCCTTGAGTCAGCTTCAGCAAGATGCTGGCCTGAACGGCTTTGAAGCGATTGCTGGATTCCACGGTGCCCCCTTTAAGTGCCCAGCCACTGGCACTGACAAGTATGCCTGCTGTGTCCACGGTAATCAAATTTTATAATGTATCATCAGGAATGCTACTTTTCATCCCAGAATAGAAAATTACCATTTTAAATATTTAATTTTATTTATTTGAAACCTTCAAAGTTTT
This sequence comes from Lymnaea stagnalis, assembly GCA_964033795.1. Lineage (NCBI taxonomy): Eukaryota > Metazoa > Mollusca > Gastropoda > Lymnaeidae > Lymnaea > Lymnaea stagnalis. The sequence goes on from CAXITT010000059.1 coordinate 1,680,175, forward strand.
ATGAATAAAGTTGTTTCATGAGGAATGGAACATAACTGATGTCAATGTTAAATGCAATCAAATATTCATAACATATTTTACTGCAACTTTCAAATTTGAGAACTGCTTATTCTTGAGGTAAATATTCCATCCCTTCATCTACAGGATAAGAAATGTGTATGATCTGTTCATTAATCGTGAAATTATCTTCAATTTTGCACTACAGGTATGCCCATTTTCCCGCACTGGCATCGCCTTCTGACTGTCCAGTTTGAGCAGGCCCTGAAAGCCCATGGTGCTTCAGTTGGTGTGCCATACTGGGACTGGACAGCCCCTGTCAGGAGTCTCCCATCACTCTTTGGGGACAGTGCAGATTTCAACCCCTTTTACAGTTATTTCATCTCCTTTGTTGGAAAGGTAAATTTTGACACTTCAAAATTCCAGGTGGCTGTAATTTAATATTTTCTAATGAAAAATTTCATGGGGTTGTTCCTGGTGTCTACTTAGACATCCTCATTGGCTGTAAATGGTGTCTAGTTAGACATTCTCTAAGGCTGTACATCTTTTTTTATTTTTGTGTAGAGTACAACTTATGCACAAAATTGTTTGAGACCCTGTAAAGTAACATCATTTTCTACCAGCCTCGAACTGTCAGCTCTTCGTGTGCAGTTTTACTTTATATAATGTGTTTTTTTCCATGATAGAAAACAACTCGTGATGTGAAAGATGAACTGTTCAACCCCCCAACCATTAATGGTTTCAACCAGCTGTACTACCTGGCTCTCAGCACCCTGGAGGAAGACAACTACTGTGACTTTGAGGTCCAATATGAAATTCTGCACAACCAGATCCATGCACTGATTGGTGGCACTGGGACCTACTCCATGGCCACACTGGACTACTCCGCGTTTGATCCTTTCTTCATGATTCATCATTCCAGTATTGACAGGATCTGGGTCATCTGGCAGGTATGTCACTGCATTGTCTTATCTTTATGACATGTAGGCCTATCAACAATGAACATGTATGTTGATATAAAAATAAAACTTGTCAAATTGACACTAATCATCTGATAGCCTGACTGAGCTCTTCATTAAATTAATATAGTTCTCAAAGACATGCGGAATGGGTTTAAAATATCTCAGAAGAAATATACTGAAACAGATTTTATTTGAAGTTAACATAATTTTTTTTAATTGATCTGGTTTAGAGCCAAAGTTTAAAAAATAAAAGTTTTAAAGGTGTTATACAATAAATTAATGGACATTTGGTTGAGGGGCTTTGAATCATATTATTACTGTAGGCAGTAGCAGTTTTTACTAAACAATGTCTGAATTTTTGTACTCTGAATTTAAGCAAACTTGCAGAAAGGCTCAAGCCACCACGTTAAAATCTACTTTATTGAACTGCCATAATCTTGGCAAAATAGACCTAAATAGTTTTTTAATCCAGGCTTTACCGATTGAAAGAGTTATAACTATTTTTTTACCAGAAAATTCACACGCACGAATAGCATCTTAAAAAAATGATAGGCTATAAGAGGGATCACTAAGAGATGGTTTCAATATTTAAAAAAAATTCTAATAACTATATTTTGAAACCAATACTACCTCAGGAGCTACAGAAAATCCGCAAGAAACCTTTCAATGCAGCTCACTGTGGGGGTCACTTGATGGAGACTCCCTTGCAACCTTTCAGTTACCCTGAAGTCAATCCTAATGACCTCACACGTCTGAATGCTGTGCCTAACTTGGTATTTGACTCTGAGCGATTTGGCTATGAGGTAAGCATCAAATTCTCAGTTTCTTCCATATTGTTTCTTCATTAAATTACATGACACTTTATGGAAATTTTTCTTTTGGGGTCTTAAATTACTTTCACTTTTCATTCTGGCAATAAAATAAAATGGTTAAGAAATTATTATATCATTTAAACTTCATTATTATTTTACTTTTAAAGTTTGACAATGGAAAAATTATTGTGGTTTTTTTTACTAATAATTTATTATATATCTCCCCTCATCTCTGCTAGTTTGACAAACTTGAACTGAACGGCCATGACGTCAGTGAACTTAATGGCATTATCCAAAGACTACGTGGAAATACCAGATACTTCCTTGGCTTTGTGCTCTATGGTGTCAGGCAAACAGTTGGTGTTGAGGTAAACTGAAGTCTTTTCTCGGTAACAATTGATATAGAGCGGTCAACTGTTTCTTTTTTAAAAAAAGACGCAAAGATATATTGCAAGACGTTTTAAAGAAAATATCACTTTTACAATTAATTGCCAGCTGCATGTGTTCTGAGCTACTCCGACTGTTCTTTTCTCAGGTTACACTCATCAGCAACAAGAAGCGTTACCCAGCTGGAAATTTCTATGTCCTTGGAGGAGAGAAGGAGATGCCTTGGGCGTATGAAAGAATTGCCAAATACGACGTCACTGATGTCTTCCATAAAGCAAAACTGTCGGATGACAAGCCTGTTGTGGTAACTAATTTCTTAACCAGTTCTTAAATAAGAGCATAATTGTTTTTGGGTGCTGGGTGGCTGAATGGTTTAAACTGAGCAAATCCCAAGTTGGTCTGGAGTTCAACTCCAGCCAGAGTCCAGTCAAGCAAAAACATCACCAGCACCCCGGGTAGATGGGACTCGTTAACCTTGGATGGCAACTCATCTAAGAGAAGGAAACTCTGAAATCAAAACCCAGAGATGGAGTCCCGAAAGGCGGATAACATTGATACAATGAAACATTCCGACAACTCCTGCGACGTCACTGGTGCCAAGCTGTATCATCCAATGATGTTACCTTGAGTTAGGCGTGGAGAGAGGCGATTTGCTGTTGGGAATCAGCTTATAATCCTTGAAGTATAATCCCAGGCCATGTGGATTTCGTCCTCTGAAGCCCACTCCATCGTCACATTGTGACGGACGGATGCCAGCAAATTGTTTTTATGCTTACTTTTTTCTTTTTAACCAGTATTTCAATATTAACAAATTAACAAATTAATGTATTTATAATATAAATGAGCGTTTCACATACAGTAGAATATTGTTTTTAAAAAATATATAAAAATTCTTTACTTTCCTACTGTTAATTTTTAATGGATTTAGAAAATTTGAAGTGTTTCCCTAAAAAAAATGTGCATTTTATTGGCAGTTTTATTTCCATATTGTGCTCACAAGAATAACATTCATTCTATTCCAGGGAGAATTTTACTCCAGCCTTTATAATGGCCAGGCCAACAACAATGTGACTGAGGAAGTTATTGTGGTAGAGAAGCCATCTGATGTCAACTATGATATTGTCATCATCCCAATAAGCACTGGCAACATCATACCACCTAAGGTAGGCTTCGTGACATCTTTTTTCCCCCTCTTGCATGCATTATTAAAGGGGGTTAAAAAAAAATTCTTTTTTCCCCCTCTTGCATGCATTATTAAAGGGGGTTAAAAAAAATTGTCTTTTTCCCCCCTCTTGCATGCATTATTAAAGGGGGTTAAAATTGTCTTAATTTTTTTTTTCTCTTTACTTAATGTATATCAAGTGAATAGCAAATGACTACAATTAGACTTTGAAAATATTCACTATTTAATAATCATGATATTTGACCCTTTATTTTATTTACACGAATAAATGCGGGTCAGCAAATAAACACAATTTTTCATTTGTATCCATGTAAGGTTGTAATCCACTGGTTTAGAAAAAGATTTCCTTGTCAATGTCATTATGCTGTTGTAAAATGAAAAAAAAAAAAGATAACAATGCGAAAAAATAAATAAAAAATGTCTTCTTTTTTTTGATCATTTCAGATTATCTTGAAAAAAGGCAGCAGGGTGAAGTTTGTCTCAAGCAACATCTCCGTGCCGATGGAAGAGCTCGGCAGCTACACCAACCTGCAGAAGTGCAAGGTCCCACCCTTCTCCTTCCACAGTTATCCATTTGGTGTTGTCCACACCCTGGCCCCCGGGGACTACTTCTTCGTCCCCAAGTCTGTCCAGCTCTGCGAGGCTGGCAGGAGGATCCAGATCACGGTTGAGGATGAGTAAAGTAAGCATAAAGAAGATGTAGTGTAGTTGTGTTGCAATTGTATGTTGTAGTCACTCAGTAGCCCTAGAGACACCATGTGCCCAGTTTATAGACTGGATATTAAAAAAGTTCAAGGTATATTAATTATTAAAGCTTGTATTGAGATAGAATAACTGTCTGCTAAAAAAAAAACTTTCTTTAGTAAGATAAAATGGACAAGTGAATTAAAAAAAGTACAAGGCTATCAGGAAAGTGCATCAGATTTTCATCTTTTAATAATACATCAGCGAGTCTACTAAGCAAAAATATTTGAACAATTACCGGGTAATAATCATTATTTTATTCCTCATGATGTTCCCGTCTCTTTTTCAGGGAACCTGGATCGTTGGAGGAGAAAGTTTTTAATTCTTACGAGTTAATGACTTGATATTGTTGCAATAGACTCATAAATACCTCATTCATATGTTACGATAACAGCTAATGGGCTGCAGTATTTCTATTTCAAGCGTCCACATACCGTGTTCTACTTTTTCCTTCACACAGCTTGAAAGCGGTCCTGCATTTATTATCCTTTATTTAGGGTCATGTAAATCATAGTATTAAAATATGTTTATTATCTATTCATTTATTTATTCATTAATTAATTTATTTATTTATCTATCATCTTTGATTTATCTTTCCATTTTCCATGTATCAGTTGCTGATAAATGCTATGAACAGATGAATGGTCAAGAGTCCAAAGTACTGTTAGTTTTTGTGAAAGTATGTACTTGTTACACACATTAGTTTATTGGACTAGAAAAGTTGTTAAGAGAAGTCCTAAGATTTTAGATCACCAATATGAATTAAGATATTTTAGGTCAATTTTCTAAGGCAATGACATGCTTACCTTTAAAGGAATTTTTTTATTTCACTTAATTTGAAGAAGAAAAAAAATTAGCTTTGGATAGTTGACTGATAATTGATGCTTATCACCTGGTAATTGGAATGAAAGCAATGTTACTTCAGTATAATTGAACAATTTATGTTTATGTGATGTTGGACCCAATTCATGTCAAGACACTGATGATACTCAATAAAGATTAGTATATTCAAAATGCTTTTATTTATTTGAACAACTTGGAGAAAATGTTACATTATATAATTTTATTTCTGTAAAGTTCAGCAAGTTTTCTGACTGAGTTTACCAGAATTCAAAGCGTTTGGATAAGTCCAGATAGATAATTGATAGTTTTTTGATAGATTTGGACCTGAGTAGTGATGAATATGAGTGAAATTAAGGGGAGATTTTCTTTCTTTGGCTTTGGAGAGTTAGGAAGGCTGATTTCTGTCTCTGGTGACTTAAGATACATACACTCTAAAATCTTTTGGGGGTATGCAGACCTACTGTGCTACAGAGATTTGACATATCTTATGTACGCTATACATATCAGACACCTGGAATTACAAAACATATAGATGAACACTCTAGGTGATTTCAGATCTTCCTGAATGAGAATGTTATAGTATTTTGACCAGGACATTCTTCACTACACAGAGATCACGTAGTACCATTTTTATGATCAAACTTTGAACAAAAATATTTTGTTCCTTGTACACATTAAATATCTTTAAATTTCAAAAAAATTATAATCTAAAAATCAGTAACTTAAAAAAAGACACATTTCAAGTAATTAAACACTAATGTTAAAATCTCATCATCCATAACATTGAAAGTTTTTAAAAATGTTTTTATTTAAGTAGTCATTTTGAACAAAATTAATTCAAAAATACTTAATTTTTTTCCCCAAAATCTTTGAAAAATCAGGAAAAAAATATTTTAATTACACATGCGGGATATCAGTGATGACAATTAATAATCATTTTATAATGGCCAAAAATAATTTATTACAACTGTCACATTCATTAGAATAATTAAATTGTCCATGAAATATCACTGGATTCATGCAAAGTTCACCCAAAGATTTGAATGACTCTCACATAAAAATCATCCATCCCTGTGGCGCTTAAACCCATCTAGGGCTTTGGCCTGCCTCACCACTTCCTTCCACTCTGACCTAACAAATGCTTTTTTTTTTCCATGCTTGGATGCCTTACTGCTGTAGATTTTTTTCCACATCATCCATTCCTCTAAGCCTTGGTCTGCCTTTGAGCCGTTTTCCTCTGGGGTTTTGGTGTTGTACCCTCTTCACTCCTCATTTATTTAGCATTCTTTCTAAGTGTCCTACCCGGCACAGCCTGTACTTTTTTTATTTCTGCCACTAGCGTGGCATCCTGTTACAGACTTTACAATTCCTGGTTGGTTCATATTCTCAATTCATATTCATCCTTTGAGGATCCATTTATTTTCCGGAGAACTTTTCTCTCACATAAAAACCAGTATATCATAAACACTGCAATATATCTGCAAGTTACTTAATGAGTCCAAGTGAAGAGAAGAAATTGTGGATAAAAGTAGTGAGCCATTGAAAACGGAAACGAAGAGGACATAATTTATAAAAGAAGACGACACACGTTCAAGACTAAATCTTAATTGGTGACACACACCTTGTCGACCATTATCCTATGCATCTTTGCTGGGGTTTGAAGAACTGGTGAGCAGCAATCACGGTACCGGTATAACGTATACATTTATGAGACACATACAATGTATACATTTATGAGACACAAACAACTTATACATTTATAAGACACACGCAATGTATACATTTATGAGACACAAACAGCGTATACATTAATAAGACAAACAACGTGTACATTTATGAGACACAAACAGTGTATATATTTATGACACACGCTATGTATACATTTATGAGACATAAACAGCTTATACATTTATGAGACAGGCAATGTATACACATTTATGAGACACAAATAGAGTATACATTAATAAAACAAACAACGTATAAATTTATGAGACACAAACACCATAAATTTATGAGACACATTGCATACATTTATTACACAACATATACATTTATGAGACACAAACAACAAAAATGTATGAGACATATTGCATACTTTTATGACACAACATATACATTTATGAGACACAAACAACGTATACATAATGAGACACAAACAACATGTACATTTATGAGACACAAAAACATAAATTTATGAGACACAATGTATAAATTTATGAGACACAAACAACGTATACATTTATGAGACACAAACAATGTGTAGATTTATGAGACACAAACAATGTGTACATTTATGAGACACAAACAATGTGTACATTTATGAGACACAAACAATGAGTACATTTATGAGAAACAAAACAATGTGTACATTTATGAGACACAAAGTATACATTTATGAGACACAAACAAAGTATACATTTATGAGACACAAACAACTTATACATTTATGAGACACAAACAACTTATACATTTATGAGACACAAACAACGTATATATTTATGAGACACAAACAACTTGTGTGAATAAATTTTTGATTATGATCAGACAAAATTAAAATTTGAAACGTCCCGACCACTGGCTTCATAAGTACAAAGTACAACTTTAAAAACTTTATCGCAGTCTTACAACTTTTTACACGTTGGCAACTGTTTACCGGAAGTACTAGGAAATCGCTTAAGTCTGGGGTATGCACTCTTGTTTTGACCTGGGCCGGTAAAAAGATTATCTTGTCAGGCCTGGGGACCCAATGGATTTGGCCGAACTCGAGGAGCCATACAATATAAATAATCGGAATATCTCACAGACTTGTATTCCAATACAACCAATGTTTAAAATATGTAAGACACACTTACTTCCCTTGTCTAAGTGTGACGTGATTTCCCCTCCACCCCCACCCCAATATGCATGTTGATGATTGCCTGAATTTTTCACAGTATGAAAATTTAGTGAAGCAACTCGCATCAAACGGGACTCAAAAAAAGTAGTCGGTTTGTTTTTTTTCTTTTCCTTTTTTTACCGAACTTCCATCAAAACAGCGGCGTAGGAAGGTTGGGTGCGGATGGGGCGCTCCACCTCGAGTAGCAATTTTTTTCTATAAAACGAGATGCAGTTCTTTTTTTTTTTTTTTTCGCCCATAGCAGAGTTTTTTTTCATGGATGGGAAGCGGTGATGCGTTCGAACTATTTTGTTGCTCCCGTCAAATCTCGTTTGCACATTCATACGCCGTAGGCTGTCTACATTAAAACTGAACACATGTCCTATTCCAAGAACAACGTAAACTTTAATCCAAGTTATTTATCACCTGGTCATAAAATAATTGAAAGATATAGTGCAACTCGCTAGAGTATAACGCTCATGAACTTCTAACGTAAATAGCAGACAACTCGCTAGAGTATATCGCTCATGAACTTCTAACGTAAATAGCAGACAACTCGCTAGAGTATAACGCTCATGGACTTCTAACGTAAATAGCAGACAACTCGCTAGAGTATAACGCTCATGGACTTCTAACGTAAATAGCAGACAACTCGCTAGAGTATAACGCTCATGGACTTCTAACCTAAATAGCAGACAACTCGCTAGAGTATAACGCTCATGGACTTCTAACGTAACTAGCAGACAACTCGCTAGAGTATAACGCTCATGGACTTCTAACCTAAATAGCAGACAACTCGCTAGAGTATTTCGCTCATGAACTTCTAACGTAAATAGCAGACAACTCGCTAGAGTATAACGCTCATGGACTTCTAACGTAAATAGCAGACAACTCGCTAGAGTATAACGCTCATGAACTTCTAACGTAAATAGCAGACAACTCGCTAGAGTATAACGCTCATGGACTTCTAACGTAAATAGCAGACAACTCGCTAGAGTATAACGCTCATGGACTTCTAACGTAAATAGCAGACAACTCGCTAGAGTATAACGCTCATGGACTTCTAACCTAAATAGCAGACAACTCGCTAGAGTATAACGCTCATGGACTTCTAACGTAACTAGCAGACAACTCGCTAGAGTATAACGCTCATGGACTTCTAACCTAAATAGCAGACAACTCGCTAGAGTATTTCGCTCATGAACTTCTAACGTAAATAGCAGACAACTCGCTAGAGTATAACGCTCATGGACTTCTAACGTAAATAGCAGACAACTCGCTAGAGTATAACGCTCATGAACTTCTAACGTAAATAGCAGACAACTCGCTAGAGTATAACGCTCATGAACTTCTAACGTAAATAGCAGACAACTCGCTAGAGTATAACGCTCATGGACTTCTAACGTAAATAGCAGACACATCGCTAGAGTATAACGCTCATGGACTTCTAACGTAAATAGCAGTTAACTTCTAACCTAAATTGCAGACAACTCGCTAGAGTATAACGCTCGTGAACTTCTAACGTAAATAGCAGACAACTCGCTAGAGTATAACGCTCATGGACTTCTAACGTAAATAGCAGACAACTCGCTAGAGTATAACGCTCATGGACTTCTAACGTAAATAGCAGTTAACTTCTAACCTAAATTGCAGACAACTCGCTAGAGTATAACGCTCATGAACTTCTAACGTAAATAGCAGACAAACTGAAATCACATATGCTCTACAGTTATGAAGTAGAAACGAAAATAATTTTTGGCTGGGGGTCGCCACAACATTAGGAGCTCTATTAAAGGGTCGCGGCATTAGGAAGGTTGAGAACCGCTGCGCTAGAGGATAACGCTCACGAACGTGGTTGACACGCCTACATGAGTTCAAGGCCATCACTCTAAAACAGTAGCACATGTAAATTAATTTATGAATACTGTATTTCCTCGTCCCTCTTGCAATTATTTCAGCAGAAAGATTATGGGGAGCAAAAAGCTTTCCGCGTCGCCAAATCGCAAGCGCAAAGCAGACAAAGTACTCATGCGCCACAGCCTGCGTCGTAATCGAAAAAAGAGCGGAGCCATACCAGGGACAGGGAAGGGGGCCAGATGGTCGGGCTCTGGTGGCAGAATGGTCGGGTTCTGGGGGCAGGATGGTCGGGTTCTGGGGGGAGGGTGGGCGGGTTCTGGGG
>CAXITT010000059.1:1698431-1740014 GCA_964033795.1 Lymnaea stagnalis
GGGGGGGGGGGGGTACTGTGTCATTTGCCAGTGGCCAGAGGCGTAGATAAGGGGTGACATATGGGGGCATATGCCTCGGACGCCAGACTAATGGGGGATGGTGTTTAATGATTAACTTACTGGTTGAAAGTAGGCCTAATCAGTTTCAGAGTTGAGGGGGGGGGGCGTAAAAATGAATCTTGCCCCCTCACACCAAACACTGTAGATACGCCCCTGCTAGTGGCGTCGAAATAGGGTGGGTCCACCGAGGTGCCACTTTTTCTTTATATACATGTGTGGCATTTTCGGACAACTGTATCGTGAGAGGGAGGACGGCAAAAAGATTTATCCGCCCATGGCGACAGTAACAGCTGCGCCACTGGGCAGTTTATCTATCGATACCAAAATCGGTGATCATTTTCATCGGGAAGTAGGGCGGAAATTTAGGGCTATGATGAATCTTGCGCGATAGAGGGAAGCTACCCAGAAAATTTTTGATTATTTCAAAATCAAGAGGTGTATTTTTGAATATACATGAATTCAATGTTTCTATTATACTGTTTGAACGGGAAAGGACATTTTTAAGGTCTTGTGGGGGGGGGGGGGGGGGGAGGCATTATGGCGTCTAGTGTCATACATAAACTGAATTCATCCCGCCCCAGAGTGGTCATTTGGCATAAGCTTATAATCAACCCCAGACTGTACCATTGACCAGTGTGAGTGAGGGGGTCCAGATATTTAGGGTGCCAAAGACAGTCGGGCAATTTTTTGTTTCTTTCAGACCATTTTGAGGTTGCATTTCAAACTTTCGGTTGGGCATTCCAAAATTAGCCATAATAATGATTAAAGCCATCTTAAATTCCACACCAGTGTGATGTAAACTATATTCATTCTAGTTGTGTCACCCTTGAGGTTAAGCTTTTGCCCTAGCTCAATATCGCCTATTACTAATTACTGAATCGGAGAACTCATTAGTCAAAATGCCAAAAATAAGCAGCAGGACAATTTAAAAAAATTGAGAGCCATATTTCTATTCAAGAACTTGCCAAGAACAATGTTTTTCGGAGTCAAAACCCATTTGTGGCCGAATGGCCGAGCCGCACTCAGGTCGCTAAATAGCCGCGGTTTGCCAACCACTGTCCTATTAAAGCTTTATAGACCACAGAAAATTTTTGATAAATTGAAATTACAATAATTCATTTTATAACATATCTGAATTTAGTTTTGCAACATTCCACACCTAATTGGAGAGTAAAGGAAGAGATCCTAGTTTAAAAATGTAGGTGTCACTTAACCTTAGAACCATCGTGTCCACACATAAACATGTCACCTGTGGCGCCCCAACGGTCCAATGACTAAGGGGCTTGATGATGAGAATTTGCACCAAACAAGCCTTACGATGGATATTTTAGTGGTTTAATCATGTGATGAGGATATTTTATTAATTATCATCTTTCAATGCAGGGTGCAAAAATAGGAGAAGAAAAAAAGTGGGGGGGGGGGCGTAAAACGGAAAAGTTTGCTAGTGTTATACAAAAAAATATATATATATATTTCTAAAAATAGTAATATGCCTTTTATTTTATTTTGACATTATTTTGCAGATACTAAATAAATAAATGAATTTTCAACACAAAAAAACGTAAGAAGAGTTCCATCACTAGAAAGCACCGCAAACATGATTTTATATGCTGGACGCAATTAGAAAAAAAAACAAAACAACTTACTTTTAATAATTAAACTACCTTTTCTAAATAGGCATATTTCCAAATTTTAACGGAGTCAAAACGAAAAAATAATGTTAATTGGAAAGGTCTATACATTTTTATGGGATTAGAAAACTGGTCATTTTTATAAATTGTAAAAGAACGGCATAACTATTTTAAGAAAACATAAGTTGTTTACAAAAGAATTCTATATTTATCAATGTATTATTTTATCTAAGCGAAATCTTCTGCAAATAAATTAGCCTATAGATTCTGTATTTTGAAATAGACAGTTGATAAAAATGTTTTCATGTAATTTGAAAACACTATAACATTTCTCAGATAAATTACAAATTGTCTTTTAGTCTTAGATATACTTTAAAACACTTTAAAAAACAAAACAACAAATCCACATAATTTAATTCTTTCTAAAACTAGTACCAACAATTTTTTTTTTTAGAAATGACAATTCAAATGCTAGTTAACCAAATTTTTATTATATATACATATATATTTTTAGCTTTCTGATAGATTCCCGTCATGTAAAAAAAATAGTTTAAAAAATTCGTGCAAATAGGTGCGGCGTAGGCTATGAATTTTTTAACCTCTGTAAAAAAAAAAAAAAAAAAAAATCAGTTATAAAGAAAACATTGTAACAAAAGTAACACATTAAATAAAAAAAAAAAAAAAAAAAATAGTTTAAAAAATTCGTGCAAAAAGGTGCGGCATAAGATATGAATTTTTTAACCTCTGTAAAAAAAAAAAAAAAAAAAAATCTGTTATGCAGGAAACATTGTAACAAAAGTAGCACATTAAATGAAAACACAAACGCTTTCGATATAATAATTGATGAAATATGCACTTTTTGTATGCCATTCATTCTTTATTTTTAAAAAAAAAATCTCATTTTTTAAAGTTTCCATTTTATATAACTTAGATTTTTAGAATCGATTAATAAATATATTTATTTTTTAAAGACTATTGCCAAAATTGCCATCATGTCATCATAAAATTTATAATTAGCATCTATCTCTTCTTTAAAAGTGATGCTTTTATAATGAAATATAATTTGAAAATATATTGCGCATGATTGAGACTTAGCAAGAACTTACTATTAATTTTGTAGACCTTTATATTGATGTAAAGGTAATTAAATACAGTGTTATTAAAATACCGATATATTATGCAAACTACAGGAAGTAATACATCGCTGGAGCGGCGGTTACGATATTAATAATGAAATACTGTAAGCCTTTAACAAGCTTGGCTTTATTTACGGATCATAATTATATCTAACGTTACTAACGTAGCGATATTTCATAGATTCCATTTATTGTAATCGTTTAAAGGCATCAAATACTATTCTTTTAAAAACTTAGCCAAAAGAAAAAAGACAATATAGTCGTTTTTTAAAAATATAAAATTAGGTAAATAATATTTAAAATATATAATAATAAATAATAGTTAAATTTTTGTCCCCATTTTGCTACGGCTACGGCCACGAGAGGTGACTGAAACTGAAAGAAACCCTGCGACTTATTTGGGAATCTTATTCTTGAATGCATGTTCTGTCAAATAAAGCCATTGTTTTGCGTCCTATAAAGCTAGTTAACTATGAATGAGTTCAGTATCAGAAGGCTAGGTGAAATAATAGTTGAAATGATCATTCATTAGCTAAATTAGTTAACCCTCTGGAGACGGAGCCTTTTCGGGGTGTATGTGCCAAAAAGACGGAGGCCTTTTTACGAGCTCGGCACTCGCATTGCAAAAAAATTTATAAAAAATAAACTATTCCCTTAATGTATGTAAAACTATATATATTCTTGTAGGAAATTGAATGAACTAATACAATATTTATGAATCAAACTGAAATATCAAAATTTATGCAAATGAGCTATCCTAATTTGCATAATTTATGCATGTAATTTTTGTTACACCTAGACTAAACATGACTTACTTGTATCAATTGTGTGAATTTTTTGATGGATGATGCCTGAATAAGTCCTAACACTTATGTTTTTGGGAGACAAGACCCATGGAGGCCCTTCAGATACATCTGGCATATGGTTCTACTCCTTTTCCAGCCCCCATCGCCAATTTTTCAGTTGTTACAGACACACTGTAACAGGCCCCCATTTATGACCTATGGACCTTCTCTTAAGCTGGATGTTTTGTTACTGAGAAAGTTGTCTGCATATCTATTGGTCTCTCTCATAAACATTTGAGTGATATTTAGTGTAAAAAAAATAGCATAAAATACTCAAATGGGGTGCTTATGCCTTATTTATAGGACTCATTAGTCTCATTTTGTCTAAAAATTCAGAGGGGTCATCTCTGTCCATTTGAGGACCCCTAATACTAGTAATACTAAACCAAAAGTTCACAACATTAGCTTTACCCTCAATTTGAAAGTCTTCTTTAATTTCCTGGTTGTTTTCAGCAGTTTCAGTGCCAAATTCACTGCTAGAACATCAAAATTACTAAGTCCAGTTTGATCAGAGTCACTGTCGGACCTGTTCGAAATTCACGATGTAACTACACACACACACAAAAATTCCTGCAATCAAATAAATTGAGTTCACTTTCAACAAACGCCGCCATTACAATGCCGGGATGTGCAGGAATACGTATGAATAATTTTGATTCGCTGGTACAACGCCAAGCCAGCCAATCGTGAGGCTCGATCTATCAGGCTGACGGCTCGGACTTGACGTCTTTCTCGCTAGTGTACCTCAGGCCGATAGATCGGCCCTTACGTCTCCCGAGGGTTAAATTCATTATCCAATAGATACATTTAGTTTTAGCAGTGATGGTATCATCATCGGGTGACTGTATTTAACATTGTTCCTTTTATTATGTCATAACTATGTTGAAATAATCCACAATTAACCACTACAGACGTTGTCGGTCTCATTCTGATTGTTTGAACATTTGTTTGATCATATCGTCACAAACTTCCATCTCCTCAGCTGAGTTTCGGAGACGCCGCCTTGGTCAGAAAGAATGTTGACAACCTCAGTGAGGAGGACATCATCAACCTGCAGAAGACACTCCGCGATGTGGCAGATGACAAGTCCGCCAAAGGTTATGCCGCCATAGCTGCTTACCACGGCTATCCGGCCCAGTGCAAGGACTCCAACAACCATCCAGTCGCCTGCTGCGTCCATGGCATGCCGGTCTTCCCACAATGGCACAGGCTGTACGTGGTGCAGTTGGAACAGGCACTCAAAGAGAAAGGTGAGAGTATTTTTTTTTAAAACAGCAAAGGTAAAAAAGGTAAAAATCAAAGATAACATTTTGTCAAATAAATTAGTTTTTATTTTAAATGTTGCTTTATATATAAAATTAAATTATATTTCAAAACATAATACTAATAAATTGTGCTATTTGTGATTAATACTTTTAAGGTCTCTGTATAATCACTAACTATATTGTTATGAGCTGGTTTTGTGAGTGTGGTCGGGCTGTGAGTGGGAGGTAGTTGAGCATGTCTTGCTTACTTGGGGTTAGCTGTGTTATTGAATGAAAAGGTAAAAGGTCAATAAACAAGTGATTTGTTTAGATGTCCTTACAGAATTATAGTCTTAGTGTGTTAAATTATATTGAGTTTTCGTTAGTGAGTTGTCATCGTAGTGTGTTACGTTATGTTGAGATCAGTGTTCCTAAGTGTTGTTGTTAGCCGATGGTCATGAACTTAGATTTGAGTGTCAGCCATCCAAGGAGTTTTCATTATGTGTAACTTGTGGTTTTAAACAAATTGTAAAATTAAACAACTTGTGTTTTAAGCACATTGTAATATTAAATAACTTGTAGCTTTAAACAAATTGTAATATTAAATAACAACTTGTGGTTTTAAACACATTGTAACATTAAATAACAACTTGTGGCCTTAAACACATTAAATAACAACTTGTGGTTTTAAACATATTGTAATATTAAATAACAACTTATAGTTTTGAACTCATTGTAATATTAAATAACAATTTAGGAAATGAGAAAAAAAAAATATTGTCAAACCTGAAAATAGGAACACAGAGAACATGTTGACAGGAAGCCTTGGTCAGCGAACAAACAACAGAAAAAAACAGAATTAAATAGCACTTAGCTGAGAAGGCAGCAAAGAATTGGCTGTATATTTAATTACATTTTGGGAGCTGTTTAAAAGAATTTCTGTCTAAATTGCCCCCCACAATTTTGATAGGTGTACATTAACAACTTAACTTCATAATCAACTTATCAGTTTAAAACACAACCGCAATGAATAGGCAGATTTTAAGACTGAAACTACAAAAATTTCAAACACAACTCAGAGGTTCATGTCTGCTTTCAGGTCTCAGCATTGGTATCCCATACTGGGACTGGACCCGCCCACTGACCAAACTGCCCGACCTAGTCAGCCAGCAGGTCTTCATTGAGAGCGACGGCACCAAGGCCAAGAAGAACGTCTGGTACCAGGGAGACATCGAGGTCGTTGAGAACTCCAAGACCGTCATCAGGCACACCGCCAGAGCTCTAGATGACAGACTTTTCCAAAAGGTTCTTATTATACAACCTTTTTACATTACGCATAGTACAATAGAAATAATTTGATGCAGAAATGAATTATCCACTGAGTCATTTGTTTAATCTTATTAAATTCTGTGCGTGAATAGTAACTAACCACAATTGTATAGTAACATTCTAATAATATTTTTTATGGGCAAATTGTGTTAAATATGAAAGTATGCTATAAATTTTGTCATTTCAAAAAGTAGCTTAGTGCTTTTAAATAATGAAATATATGCTGTTTATTCATGTAAATAAAGATGTTTATTCATGTAAATAAAGATACTAAAGATGTTTATTCATGTAAATAAAGATGTTTATTCATGTAAATAAAGATGTTTACTCCTGCAGGCTGGCTGTTAGTTTTATGAAGGTAATTTTGTAAAAATTCCTTCAATTAAAGATGCTAAGTCACGGAAGTAATGCTTTTTAAAAAAATGCTTTTACAGGTCGAACCCGGTCAAAACACAGACCTTTTTGAGCAAGTGTTAAACGCTCTCATGTACCCCAACTACTGCCAGTTTGAGGTCCAGTTTGAGATCGCCCACAACACCATTCACTACCTGGTCGGTGGACGTAACAAATACTCCATGTCTCACCTTGAGTTCACCTCATACGACCCCATCTTCTTCCTTCACCACTCCAACGTCGACAAGATCTACTCCATCTACGAGGCCCTGCAGAAGGACAAAGGCTACACACCTGGTAAGAAGTGCCTTACTGGATTTGGTTTATAAAATAAAACACTATCATGCTATAAAATAACAGTAATAATTTGCCAGCATCTTTTTTTCTTTTTCTTTTGGATGAAGGCATTTGCTGAAACGACTACATTTGTATTTGATATAATCATTATTAAATTTTAACATATATTGTTTTATTTACTCAAATTGTGTCTAATTAATCTAATTACTACAAAGTTTGAAATGTACGTTTTGCATTCTATCGCCTTCAGCCATTTTTAGATTTCGTTGAATTATTAGCTTTTTTATAATGTATTTGTAAACAGCATACAATTATAAGTTTAAACATAAAAGGGGAAGATAAAAACTATACAAAGTATTTATTTCTAAACTCACTGGATATTCTACTTAATACACATTTTCGTTAATTTTTTAAAAAGATTCAACCAACGTAGCTAAACAAGCACACATTTGATCCATAGTTTCTAAACAAGCACAAATTTGATCCATAGATTCTAAACAAGCACACATTTGATCCACAGTTTCTAAACAAGCACAAATTTGATCCCTCTTTTCTAAAAAAGCACACATTTGATCCATAGTTTCTAAACATGCACACATTTGATCCATAATTTCTAAACAAGCACACATTTGATCCATAGTTTCTAAACATGCACACATTTGATCCATAGTTTCTAAACATGCACACATTTGATCCATAGTTTCTAAACATGCACACATTTGATCCATAGTTTCTAAACATGCACACATTTGATCCATAGTTTCTAAACAAGCACACATTTGATCCATAGTTTCTAAACATGCACACATTTGATCCATAGTTTCTAAACAAGCACACATTTGATCCATGTTTTGTTTAGGACCCGGATGCACCGGAAAATGCGAGCTGTGTGACCTGAAACACTTCGACGAGCCTTTGGCCCCATTCAACTGGGAGACCAACCCTTTCGCTGTTACCAAACAGTTCAATCTTCCCAGGGAGGTAATAGATGGTTCAATCTACGGATACAAGTAAGTAAATATTTCATTTATATTCATTTTATATTCATGTTCAAGATAAAGTCTCATCACTTATAATAATTGTTTGGAACATTTTAATTTTTAATACAACAAGCCACTAAATATTTAAAAAAATTCTTACAACAAACTCACTGTGAAGAGATAAGAATTGTGAAGAGATGTGAATTGTAAAGAGATGTGAATTGTAAAGAGATATGAATTGTAAAGAGATATGAATTTAAAAGAGATACGAATTGTAGAGATGTGAATTGTAAAGAGATATGAATTGTAAAGAGATACGAATTGTAGAGATATGAATTTAAAAGAGATATGAATTGTAAAGAGATGTGAATTGTAAAGAAGTATTAATCGTTAAAAAAAACAAAAGTATGTTATAGTATAAAATGTTCATGAAATTTAAAAAAAAATTGAAATGAACAAATAATTAAATGGTTATCTGTTTGTTCAGATACGACAACCTTACCCTGAATGGCTATGATTTGAACGGCATAAAGCGATTGCTGAAAGAGAAATGGTCACATGCTGCCTCATACGCCGTTTTCCGTCTGTCTGGCATTTCCACTTCTGCCAATGTCCGTGTTCAGGTTCGTTAAGGTCTTAGATTCTAATGGGATGAAAACTTCAAAGAAGTTCATGTTTATTTTCATATAAATTCATTTAAACATCATTCAGAAGTATTAAAAATGTATGTCAAATCAAACGTTGATCGTGATTCTGTTTGCATTTACTCTGTTACATTTTTTAATAAATGAAATTCAAAATAGTACCGAGCCTCATTCCAGATTATATTGTTGTAATCATTTAAATAAGACTAAATTGAAGTCTCTCTTCCAAAAAAAAAAAAAAAACACAAACAAAGGGAAATAATTCTTTAAACGAAGAAGAACAAACCAAATGAAACCATTCTTCAAAATCCAAGACATAAAGTTAAATTACTGCTTGCCAAGTAATTTAATTACATAAAAATGTAAACTTATTTATTCTGATCTATACTGGTTCATTCTAATTTATACACTTTATTTTTCTTATTTATGCTATTTTGTATTGGTTTATTTCAAAATAGCAACTGTCAACACTATTATTAAGTCGTTAAATTAAAAACATGATTCTATTATTTTCCCATTCTGTTGTTTATGTATTTTAAACTGGTAACTTAAAATTTGACTAAACCACATCACACACCTGTGTCCAGCTCCCATTGCTCACAACGAGGTCAACCATGAGCACGAATATCACGAGGGCATCTCTGTCCGTAAGGACATTGACCGCTTGACCAACGAGGAGATTTACGAGCTCAGAGAAGCTCTCCAGAAATTCCAGGTATGTGCTTGTAGTCATGTACAAGGTCAATGTTTATATGGTCCACATAAATCTAATTACTTTCAAAATTATAACTAATCGTTTTTGAAACAAATGAGTAATGTTTAAACGAAAAAAAAAATCTAAATTAATCTGCTCTTGAATCAACCTGATTTCATCTAAACGATTTCCTGTGATCTTCATCTAAACGAATCTACGTGATCTTCATCTAAACGAGTTCACGTGATCTTCATTCAAACAATATATTCGTTTGTGCAGAATGACAAGAGTGTTGATGGCTACCAGGCTATCGCTGAGTTCCACGGTGACCCCGGCAAATGCCCCAACCCCAATTCCAAGAACAGGAAGGCCTGCTGTATCCACGGCATGCCAACCTTTCCCCACTGGCACAGACTCTTGGTTGTACAGGTAAGAAACAACGTTGGCATGGCAACAAGGCGTGAGATATTGTTTACATTACAAAATCAAAAGTCGCTCATTGGTATAACTCTTTTAGAAATTTAAAAACTTAGCAGTAAAAAATGTTTTAGCCTAGAATTAAAAATAAAAAAGTTTTTTAAAACCGTCATTTTAGTTTTGGTCTGTAACACACCAACACTAGTGAGAAATTCCGCTAAGCTAACCATAGTACTTCATTTAACTCTCTGTGGTCAGGTTGAAGATGCCCTACGTCGTCGTGGCTCTAACATCGGTGTTCCCTACTGGGACTGGACCAAACCTAGGACATCTGTCCCTAAACTGGCCGCAGATGAGACCTACACCGACCCCAACACGTGAGTACTGAAAACTTTTGTAACTGAATTCAACTTGTCAGTTTTACAATATATGACTCTCGTGGCCATGTCGATGCAATGTTTTTTTTATTGTAATGTTAGTGAGGACTTTGTTCAGGTTGAAGCGATAAGAAATAGAAATCTTCTTGTTGATGTAAAGGGCCATCTTACAAATACTTGTGAATTTGTGTTAAGATAAAAGTTAAATTCATTGAGAATTACAGCCCAAGTTAAACTGCAACAGTACTATTAGGGAAATCAGTCAATATTTCCAACAGGTACAAGTGTGAGACACTATAGGTATTACCTTAATCTCAGACTTTCAGACATTAATTGTATATTGAAAACAAAACAAGCAACAGTTTCAGACAGTTATCGTTGAAATATACATGACTCAACATTTTTGATTATAGTAATGAAGTAAAGAGAAATCCTTTCCATGACGCACCAATCGCTTTCCTCGGCGACTCCACCAAGACAACACGTGACGTCTCTAGCTCACTGAGCGACAGTCCAAAATGGGGAGACCACACTGAGCTTTTTGATGCCTTCCTTCTCGCCCTTGAACAAGACAACTTCTGCGACTTTGAGGTTAGCAAAGGATTAATTAATAAGCCGTCTAAAATGTAACAATTTAACATGTGTAATGTTATAGAGAATTCAAAGGCGTAAATGTAAGTTATAAAGAATTCAAAGGCGTATATGTAATGTTATAGAGAATTCAAAGGCGTATATATAATAAATTGAAATTGTATAGTTTAAAAAAATGAATAAAAATTAAGAAAATTATATAATTATATGTTAGGACAGTAAAATATTGACAGTAAATTCTTTCAGTTCCATTTTTAAAAGCTTTTCTTTTAATTATTTGCTTTTCCCTGTTTGTTTTTAAAAAAAGAAGCAACACATACAGGCAACCTAAATACTGTACATCAATTATTTGCCCATATTTTCTTCCGTCCCATAGGTTCAGTTTGAGGTCGCCCACAATTTGATCCACGCCCTCGTGGGAGGCAAAGAGCAGTACAGCTTGGCCACCTTGTCCTACAGTGCTTTTGATCCAATCTTCTACCTTCACCACAGCAACGTCGACAGGATCTGGGCCATCTGGACAGCTCTTCAGGAACTCAGGTAGGAGAATGATCTGCTTGGCGAGGAGTGCCAAAGGGGCATGTTACAGACTTCTATGTACCGTCTGTTTCTCCTTCCCAGAAGAAATGAACACTCAACTTGTTATTCCTTTTCTGTTTTCTATGGCAAGCTGTGGCTGGGTTCCTTAAAAAAACTCTTGTGTAGATTTATATCTTTCAATTGATATCTTTCTTATTTTCCAAAAACCGGTGGTGAAGCTAGGCTTAGTGCCGCAGAATATGGCTCAGATGTTTGCTTCTTCCTCTTCCAATGGCACTGTCTTATAAGATAAGCTTAAACCAGTAACCACTTTAACTTGATAATTTATTATAATATATTTTTAAACTTTATTGAACAGAAAAAGTAGTAGAAGAAAATGTTAAAATAGTGTCATATTGAGATATTCACTTTACCATTGCACACATAAAAATAACAGATTTTAGCTAAGAAAAGCATAATATAAAAGTAAATGACCGGAGTTCACCTTAAAAGACGTAAACCCAGTGACCTATCTATACTTAAGGCAGTCGCATTGAAATTAACCTTGACCTTTGACCTACCCCAACAGAGGCAAGCCGTACAAGGCTCACTGTGCCCAGTCCTACACCTACGAGCCGCTTAAGCCCTTCGCCTTCTCCTCCCCTTACAACAACGACCAGAAGACCTTCTCACACGCCGTGCCCAGGAACGTCTACGACTACGAGACCGAGCTCAACTACGCCTACGACTCCCTCGAGTTCGGCGGCCTGACCATCAAGCAGCTCAACGACTACATCAACAACGAGCGTAAGACCAAGAACCGCGTTTTCGCTGGCGCCCTTCTCTGGGGCATCAAGAGATCCGGTGAGTTAGGCCAATGGCAGTTTGTATCTTTTAATATACCGTAATGTATATATTTTATGGCCGTTTGTTTTAATCTTACTCTACATCTCTATTTAAACCGCATTTGTACCCTTTCCTATTACATTAAAAATATGCACCAATTAGATTCTTTTAAATTCAGATTTTTTCGTTTAAATTGTGTTCTATTATGCACTCAAAAATATGGCCACGTTGAATTGTTTTACTTAATAAAACTTGACACATTTTAAGATCCTGCACTTTACAACTCTGGGAATGAGTAAAAAAAAAAAACGTCTTTTTTTCCCTTGACAGCTTTGGCCACACTTTACGTCAATGACGTTGAAGCCGGACGTTTCGCTTTGTTGGGTGGAGCCTCTGAGATGGAGTGGCGATTCGACCGTCTCTACAGGTAACAACCTCACCTGATGCTGGAGAATTCACTTCACATTTTTTAATTTAATTATTTTTATTTTGAAAAAAAACCAATATTATATTTTATTATTCATTGAAATACAATCCTGTTAAACACAATTCTGTTAAACACAATTCTGTTAAACACAATCCTGTGAAACACCATCCTTAAAGATGTTCGTAGTTTCGCTTTGATGGCCATTACTATTCATGTTTCAGTGATATTCTCAAAGCAATAGTCAGAAGTAGTTTCTAAACTATAAATACAAACATAAATTTTAAAATATTTTAAGCAATCATTAAAGCAGCAAGATTAAGCAATGATTTCTTGTCGTGTTTCCACAAGGCACGAGATCACCGACACCCTTGAGGAGCTGAACCTTCACTGGGCCCAGCCATACAATGTCACCCTGAAACTCACAGACTTCGAGGGACACGAGATTCCCATCAACCCATTCCCCAAACCACAGATCATCTTCAAGGCCAAAGAAGGTTGGTATTACATAAACAACTTATAAAACAGCAACCAAGTCCTAAGAATTAAAGTATTGTCTGTCCACGTTATCCAGCCACAAACAGAAATAATTTTCTTTTTTTTTTTTAATGTAAAACCCACTTACAATAAGAAGAGTTCTATTGATATAATTCTTTAATTCATTCAAGATAAAGTTTGTTAAGACATCATAGTAATAAACAAAAAAAAAAAATCGGCCAGGAAAATTTTTAAATACTTACATTAATTTTGTTCTCCTTTTTCTGTCGATGTATTCATTTATGCAAAAAACGTATAATTGACAACAACCAAAAAATTGTTAAAAAGATTCTTTGCTCTAAATAGCACAGCTATGAAAGAAAGCTTATTGTGCTACACGCATAAAATCAATACGTCATTTCGATTAATTTCAGGGTATCGTTCTCTAATAGAATTGGGATTTGAATACTAAGAAAGAAAAATAAATCTATCAAACTTATTTCATGGGCATTTAAATGTCTCATCATGATTTAATGAACACTGAAATGTCTCATCATGATTTAATGAACACTGAAATGTCTCATCATGATTTAATGAACAATGAAATGTCTCATCATGATTTAATGAACACTGAAATTTCTCACTTTGATTTAATGAACACTGAAATATCTCACCTTGATTTCATAAACAGAGCCCAAGGATGTCTCTGCTGACACCATCAGAATCCGTAAAAATGTTGCAACCTTGACCGAGGCTGAGGTGGTCGATCTCCGCCAAGCTTTGGCCAATCTTCAAAATGACCAGTCCGCTGGAGGATACCAGGTAATTGTCTCAATTTATATCCATATTGTAAAACCTGTTACCAATGTTTCCATGCGTGCAAAATAGAATTAGTGAAATAATGAAAATTATGATTAAAAAAAAAAAATTACGTCGACCTTATACCCACCAGGATCTTGGACGCTTCCACGGCACACCCAACTGGTGCCCCACCCCCGATGCTGAGGTGAAGAAATCCTGCTGCCTTCACGGCATGCCCACCTTTCCTCATTGGCACAGGTAAGACAAACTTTACCTGGAAATATTGTTTTTGTGTTAGTAAAATTGACACGTCCTGATCGTGCTGCACCAATCTCACTTTTTCTATTGAAATACTTTCTAGATTAAAAGAAAATCCTTCTCGGTACAAGTAAATGCTTCTAAATTTGAAATAAAATTTTTACACGTGTATCTTAAATGTCTCACGCTAAACCAACTTATTGAGCAGTCAAAGCTAAGTTGTTGTTTTTTTATTTTCTTTCTAAAGACTTTGGACCGTCCAGGCTGAAAACGCCCTACGTCGTCATGGTTACGTTGGTGCTATTCCTTACTGGGACTGGACCCAGCCAGTAAAGTCTCTCCCAGACCTCGTCACCTCTGAGAAATACCTGGACCCCAGCAGCAACACTGAAATTAAGAACCCATTCTACAGGTAATCACATTTCAATAATGTTATGAAAAAAAAAGAATTTTTCAATTTTTTTTTTTGGATTTTATATAAATACAAATAAATGTTTCTTACCAATATGATATTTTCTGATTCGTATATAGATAAGAAAACAAGTAAGTAAAATCAATTTTAAATGAAGTTGCCTAGTAAAAACGTGTTCCTTTGTTCTGTACGATTTTAATTTACTGACTTCGTTTGAGTATTAAAAGCTTAAGCAGTTGCTTTAAAGATGCCATTTTTTTTGCATCACTAGCGCTCACATCACTGACGCTGATAAGGACACTGTCAGGTCACCCAGAGGTGACCTCTTTGAACAGCCCAAGTTTGGACAAAACACAGCTATTGCCAAACAGGTGAGATTCTTCACACGATGTCTCAAGTAAATCTATCTTGACACATGGTGTTTATCTAACCAATGATTTTTTAATTCAGAAGATGACGTAAAAATGAGATATGTTAAATCTTTAGAATGGTCTAAAAGTTGTTCTTAAACTAAAAACTTTAGCAGGGCAACTTAAATACGATTGTTACTTAAAAGAAATAATTACAAACACACCATTGTAAAATCGGTGATAATTATTATTAATAGTTCTTAACTCGAATAATTTAAAAGCACATTTATGGTTTACTTGGTTTTTATTTAAATATAACGAAACAAATGTTAGTCATCCTGCATGAATGTGTAATAAATTTAAAAACCTATTTGCCAGGTTCTCCTCGCCCTGGAACAAGACAATTTCTGCGACTTTGAGGTTCAGTTTGAGATTGCCCACAACTTCATTCACGCCCTTGTCGGTGGCAACGAGGAGTTCTCCATGGCATCCCTCCTGTACACCGCCTTCGATCCTTTGTTCTACCTGCACCACGCCAACACCGACAGACTCTGGGCCATCTGGCAGGTAAGTGCACTTAAAACAATGGGACATTTTCCTTTTAACTGGGAATTTCAGGATACTATATCATTTATTTTGTTATAAAAGAGTAAATAGGCCGGGTCTTCTTATCTTATGTTTAAAGAAGCGAGAACTCTTGAATGAAAAATGATTTCAAACAGTAAATCAGAATGATATCCCTTAGTTACTAAAAACAATCTGCTGATGAAAGAAATCTTAGTTATGTATTGCAAGTTATAGCACAAACTACACAAATGTTATCTCTGCAAACTTTATAGATAAAAACAACCACAAAAATGAATTCTTTTAACTAAGTTTCCAACTTGGTCTAATCAGCACTGATGTATTCTTCAGAGAACTCTGTATATTAAAATAAATTTTAACGTGCCTACAGAGTTGTGTCTTGGGCCAAAAAAAACACAACTTTTATTAAATATATGGGATATTTATGAAGCGTAAACAAGTTATGCTTTACAAGAAAAGAACTTGAAAATTACAAATTATTTTGGTTAAGCTTGTAAATATTATTTAGTATGGATAGTCTTAATTTATTTCCCCCTCCCCCTCTTCCAACAAAACAACAGGCTCTTCAGAAGTACCGCAACAAGCCTTACAACACTGCCAACTGTGCCATTGGACAGCTGCGTAAACCCTTGTCACCATTCAGCTTGACCTCTTCCGTTAACCCCGATGCCAATACCCGTGAGCATTCACTGCCCTTCCAGGTGAGTTTGACGTTAGGATTGCAACACACCAATTATTGAAGTACTCAACAGTATGTATTATACTCGGTGTCACCATCATTAAAGAGATTTAGATAAAGGCATGCATAAACATTTACAGTTAATAATTTTATCAGTATAACCTGTAAATGCCTTTTTAGGTATTCGACTACCGCAATAACTTCCACTACGAGTACGATAACTTGGAGTTCAATGGACTCAGCATCCCACAGCTGGCCAAGGAGCTGGAGAAGAACAAGGGAGATGATCGCGTCTTCGTTGGGTTCATGCTTCACGGTATCAAGAGATCTGCCCTCATCAAGTTCCAGATACAAAAGTACGCACCATGATTTAGATTAAATAATGCAATGACAATATTGAATTGTTTGAAAAGCAAGTTGATTAAATGCCTTCAGTTAAAAAAAATGTTTCATCAGAAACTCATATATCTTACAGGAAGTAAGTTATTTATTAAATATATATTTTTGATTTTAAAGAAATTAAAAACTTGAGCATTTATCGAAAGCAAATATTTTTTTAGGTCAAAGTTAACACGCAAAGCAGAAAGTTGATTCATGTTTCAGAAATCCTAATAATTTCAAGTTCCATTCAACCAGTCTGAAATAAAATATAATTTTTTCTCTAAGTCACAGTATCAAAAAATGTATTTCAATCTCCTGTAAACATATCTTAAATTAAATATAATTTGCTTACAAACCAGGAGCGATACTGAGTCCAAAGAAGCTGGAGAGTTCTACATCCTGGGTGATGAGAACGAGATGGAGTGGTCCTACGATCGCCTGTACAAGTACGAGATCACCCAACAACTGGAAGATTTCGGCCTTCGCTACAACGACCGCTACTCCATCAAATACCAGGTGCTCAACTTAGACGGCTCCGTCTACAGCACTGACACCTTCTCCACACCGACCGTGCTCTTTGAGCTGGGAACAAGTGAGTACACCACAAGAAACCTAAACCACTCAAAAAATTAAAAATAATTACATTATCAAAGAATAATAAATGAAGAAATGCGTTCAAGCTGTGTGAAGAAAATAGTAGAACAAAGTGTGTGGAAGCTTGAATCGGAAAACACAGGACAGTAGGATAAGAATGTTTCGGCTAAGAGCCTTCCACAGCAGACAGGACGAATGAAAATACTTCTTGTAAACTTGGTTTTGGAAAATCCAACTTCCGGCAACAACAATGGCAATCACTTCAGTTTTTTAAAAACTATTTTCTTGTTCTTGTCGTATTTTTATTTGTTATAACTTACGTAAAGATTCACTTGGTTTCAATGATTAGTGCTGACGCGGATACTTTCGAAAGGAAATGAGATTAAAGAATCCTCAGCATTGAAAACCACGAAATAATGAACTCTGATTAAAATGAACTTTAAATAGTTTCATTTTGAATTTTTTAAATTCCTTTCAAACAGTAGGTTCACGCAAAGCATTGAACGCAATAATTTAAGACCAAACGACTTTCTTGTAGAATTTAGTTCTGTTTGAACTTATCCGCGATGTATGTTTATAGATCTATGAAGTGAACTTGAATTTAAATTGAGGTATTCGACTTATCCCTGATGGGCGTTTGTAGATCTTGGAACTAAACTTTACTTTCTCCTAACTTTCCAGGCAATCTGTACGGCAAAGAATTCCGTGCCGTTTCCACAGCTGCATCTCAAATCCGTCGCAACCTGGACTCACTGTCCCAGGGTGAGATTGAAAGTCTCCGCGCAGCATTCCTGTCCATCAAAGAGGACGGAACCTACGAGAAGATCGCCTCTTTCCACGGCAAGCCCGGTAAATGCAAAGACAGCGCCGGCCGTACTGTTGCCTGCTGCGTCCACGGCATGCCAACCTTCCCTGCTTGGCACAGACTCTACGTGGAACAGGTACATTTTTTGGCGTTGATTATGTAGGTCATTAAATCGTTATTTAATTTAGTTACCAACTAAAACTCCAGTCAACACGTAACGAACATTCCATCCCTTGCTAGAGAGCTGTTAAAACTATATTGGCTAATGATGTGACATTACTCATCACCAGGTCGAGGAAGCCCTTCTTGGTCGTGGTTCATCAGTCGCTGTACCTTACTGGGACTGGACCACCGCCTTCACCAAGTTGCCCGACCTCATCAACCAGGCCACTTACTTCAACTCACGTCAACAGAGGTTTGAGCCCAATCCTTTCTTCAGCGGTTCTATCGCTGGTGAGGGAGCTGTCACCACAAGGTTAACACTCATTTTCTTTCAAATAAGCCGTTTTTTGACATTATCGGTGTTCAGTAATATTTTAGCTAAATTGTTTACATTTGTATTTTTTGTATTTCAAATATAAAAAAAATAAATGTTTTTTTGATTTACTGAATTAAAATTATATATGAAGTTAAAACTTTTAACAGCAGTGCTTATAAGCAAATATTAAAAAGTAACCCACAGAAATGAAACGGCCGATTAGCTGAGTTCATGATTCCTAATGATGCGATCGCTTTAATTTCAAACAATGTCTGTCCCCAGGGATCCTCAGCCTGAACTCTTCAACAACGACGACTTGTACGAGCAGGTCCTCTACGCTCTAGAACAGGACCACTTCTGTGACTTTGAGATCCAGTTTGAGATCATCCACAACGCCCTCCACTCCCTGCTTGGAGGCCGTGCCCAATACTCTCTGTCGTCCCTCGACTACTCAGCTTTTGACCCTGTATTTTTCCTCCACCATGCCAACACTGACAGGTTTGTTGGGAACTTTTTCCTTTATAAGATAGTTTGGACTGACAATCAAGCTTAAATAGTCAATAAAATTACACAAAATAAAATTTTAAAAATCTATTGAACAACACTATTTCCAAACAATGTTAATTGAATCTTATAAATATATCGACTATGTCTTTGAATCAAAGATCTCTTTTAAATAAATAAATTTTTACAGTAAGAAATTAAACCTAATGAAAGTATTTGAGAGTGTTCTTGAAAAAAATCGGTAACATAAAAAATATTTAAGATCACCAAATTAAAAATGAATTGTTCCCCCCTTTCTTCAGGATCTGGGCCATCTGGCAAGAGCTCCAACGTTACCGAGGACTTAAATACAACGAAGCCGACTGTGCCATTAACCAGATGAGGACACCCTTGAGGCCATTCAACAACGATGAACTCAACCACGGTGACCTGACCCACAGATACAGGTATGTGGAACATGATGACGCAGATGAATGTATTTGCCCAAGTCCTTGCTGTTGGTCAATTTGAAAGGAACGGTTAATACATAAATATTAATTTTAATGAGGAATTTCTGTTTCTATTGTGTAGTGATTGTTCTTCAATGGTGCATTGAGTTTGTTCGATTTTCACATTAAGTTCATGAACACTTCGGCCATGAAAATGGGTTTGCTTTGATTACGCCATGAACTATTTAAGCATTTATGTAACATTATTTTTCTTTCTTATGCAATCTCTGATGTAACGTGATGGAACTATCCTTTTGCAAGTCTCTTTAAATAAATGGTAGTATCAAGACATAGATAACTAGAATATTACAAGTGGGGCTATAAAAACATTCTGTCATCTTCATTTGTTTTGTTTTTTTCATAGCCGCCCAGCTGACACTTTCGATTACCGCAACCATTTCCAATACGAGTACGATACCCTGGAGTTCAACCACATGACCGTCCCTCAGTTGGAGGCCCTGCTCAAGAAGCGCAAGGAGTCTGGTCGCGTCTTCGCAGGTTTCCTCCTGCACAACATCGGTCTGTCCGCCGTGGCCAACATCTACGTGTGCGTCCCAAGTGGACCCAGGGGCAAGAAGAGCTGCAATCACCCGGTAGGTTATCCGAACATCAAGTCTCAAGAGTACAAGATGTTCGCATATAAAGCGCCATTAATACTTTGTGGTCCACATTTAAAGGAAGAAGACATCTTTGATTTCATATTTTTTTCCATTATAGCTTTTTAAAATAATCAATTTTAACATGTTTTTATTGTAGCCGTGAAAGGGATTAAATAGGATTCTTTTTGTTCGTAGCTAAAAGAATATTGGAAAAATTTTAGCCTAATACTTTTGGAAAACAAAGCTTAATATAGCGCACATTATCGTAAATTCAAGATTTCTCAATATTCAATAAACCTCTCTCTTGCTAATTTGTCAATAATTAGAAACACTTACAATATTCCATCTTCTCATTTCGGCTTTTTAAAATGTGGATATTGCATAAAGTACGTCATTTAACTAATCTTTGTTAGAGAGTTGTTTTGTACATTTTGCTTCTCTATTTTACATTATTTTATCATTTGACATTGTGCTCCAACAGGCTGGCTCCTTCTCCATCCTTGGAGGTGAACTTGAAATGCCCTTTGTGTTTGATCGCCTGTACAAGTACGACATCACCAAGACCGTCCGTGACCTTGGCCTCAAGCTCGACAACGCCGCCAACTTTGAGCTCAGGGTTGACATCAAGTCCGTCAACGGAAGCCTCCTGGACTCTGACATCCTTCCAAAGCCCACGATTTTGTTTGAGCCCGGAACAGGTAAGTCTGAGGACCTGTTGAGATGATCATTTTGAATTTTGGTATCAACAAAGCCGTACAGAAAAATATAAAATGACAACCACAGGTGTTACATATTTTTAAAAAAAAAACAGGAAAAGAAAATAGAGATTTTTTTTTAAAAATTCACATTTAAAATATATTCGTAAAAGCTGCATATCTATTAGCACCCTTGGTTCTAATACTGAGAAAAAAAAGACCTATTTAAATAAGTTGTATAAAAAAAGTATCCGCCCTAGCTAAATGTCCTATTGTTAAAGAGTGAAGAAGATCAGACAGTGCAAATTAAAAACCCAGAATTTATCTTTCAGTAACATTGCATTTTTTTTTCAAGGCGAAAGACAGAAGTCTTCTGGTGAGGTAACCAACTACCTGGTGAGGAAGGAGATCAACTCTCTGAGCCCCCGTGAAGTCCAGTCTCTGTACAGCGCCATGGAAGCCCTCCAGGCCGACAGCTCAGCCGACGGCTGGCAATCCATTGCCTCTTTCCACGCCATTCCCCCACTTTGCCCGAGCCCAAGTGCTGAAAACAGGTTGGGCATTTTATAAAGGCATTATGGGATTTGTATAAATCTAAGACCGTCCCTATGACAAATGGAAGTGTATGCATTTGATAAGACCGTCCCCATGACAAATGGAAGTGTATGCATTTGATAGGACCGTCCCCACGACAAATGGAAGTGTATGCATTTGATAAGACCCTCCCGAGACAAATAAATAGTGATTCAATTGTATCCGACCTTCTATGTCTATTGGATAATATATGAAGGACACTGCTCAAGACGTGTGAAATAAATAAATAGTGGAACAAGATGTGTTTAGGATTTGAAAAAAAAAACAGAGAGAAAAAACAAAAAAATATGTTTCTGCAAAATGTCTTCTTCAGCAGGCAATCCAAAACTAGAAAAACAAACCTTCACTTATAGGAAAAAAAATCCCAGTGACCTGTTCAGTTATTTCAAGCTTGTTGAAAATTTCGTTTTATATATATTAAAAGCCATGTGACATTGATATATTTTAAGCCTTGTGATAATGCTACATTTTAAAAACTTATCTGAAACTTTATAAAAGAAAAAAGAGAAACCGTAATTTTTCTTTCCTTCCAAAGGTACGCTTGCTGTCTGCACGGCATGGCCACCTTCCCACAATGGCATCGTCTCTACACTGTCCAGGTTGAGGATGCCCTCAAGCGCCACGGCGCCCTGGTCGGTATCCCCTACTGGGACTGGTCACGCGTCAGCGACTCTCTGCCCCACTTCATCGATGACGAGAACTTCGTGGATCCCGTCACCGGTGATCAGAAAGCCAACCCATGGAAGAAAGCCAGGATTGAGTTCGAGAACTCAGAGACTGAGAGAGAAGTCATTGTGAGTACCTTTCATAAAGAATTTCTTTTTAGAAAAAAAGTAAACTTAAAATTATACATGAAGATGTATGTATAAAATTAAAAAATAATGTATTTTTGCATTAGTACATTTGATACTCTTACAACTCAGAACTTGTTCGAAATTTAAGGAAGTATGTTTATCTTTGGTTTCGTTTTACTCAAAGTTTTAAATATTATTCCAATATGTCATGTTAACTTTAATAAGAAATTATCACTTTAGCGCCATTGTATTTTTTTTTTATTTCTTGACAAATTACATAGGTATTTTCAACGAAAACTATATTCTTTCAAGTAGCCCAATATTTGAATAACATATTGCATATTTAGTATAATTTATTCTTAGGACGTATTAATAATTAAAAACTCAGTCATGCAAAGTATGTACCCAATAGCGATATTTTGCACAATTATTGTAATAGGTACTTGTGGGTCAAAGAGTGATTTACATCAGAAAAATAGTTGTCGCATTATGCAATGAAGGCTTAGATATTCTTGTGCAAGTACTCATAATTTTCTAAGGATATCCATAAAAATAAATGCATTCTCCACAGTCTGACAGACTGTTTAAGCGTGGTCCACACGGATGGGACACCTGGCTGTTCAACCAGGCTCTGCTGGCCCTGGAGCAGGAAGACTACTGCAACTTTGAGATCCAGTTTGAGATCACCCACAACGCCATCCACTCCTGGGTCGGCGGCTCCAAAGAGCACTCCCTGGGACACCTCCACTACGCCTCATACGACCCTGCCTTCTTCGTCCACCACTCCAACACTGACAGACTCTGGGCAGTCTGGCAAGCTCTTCAGAAGTACAGAGGTTATGACCCCAACGAGGCCAACTGTGCTTTGGAGCAGATGAAGGTAGATCGAGGACTCTACAATACAATACAATTTTATTTTTAAAATTTAGTGTTTAAAATATATTAGTCAACAATTAGCCAAAGATTTTTTTTGAAAACCAATTTCTGTAAAAGTGAAGAAAGAACAATTAAAATAAATCAACGCACTGTTTTATCCAGGATCCATTGAAGCCATTCAGTTTCGGACCCCCCTATAATCTTAACCCTCTGACCAAAGAGTACTCTCGCCCCGAGGACACCTTTAACTATGCCGACCACTTCCATTACCGCTACGACAACCTGGAGTTTGTTGGACTCAGCATTCCCCAGCTGGACGCCTTCATCAAGGAGAGACATGAGCATGATAGAGTCTTTGCTGGTGAGTACATGAGTAGGACATAGTCTTTGCTGGTGAGTAAATGAGTATTATAGATTCTTTGCTGGTTAGTAGATTGTATGATATAGTCTTTGATGTTTAATGTCTCTGATGGTGAGTACATGAGTATAATGGAATTTTTGCTGGTGAGTACATGAGTATGATAGAATATTTGCTGGTGAGTACAGGAGTATAATGGATTCTATGCTGGTGAGTACAGGAGTATAAAAGTAGTTGAGCAAATCAGGACATAAATAGGGACATACTTAAAAAAGGAAACTGTAGTAAAATGTTGGACACCAAGTAAAGTAATAAAACTCTTACAGGGGTGAATCAATCGAATAATGTTCCCAGGGCTAAGAGAAGGACACATGCAGTAACTTTAGCATAGTTATGGAATTCTCGTGTTATATTAGAGTTTTTCTTCCAAAAATTGACATTTGTACAAGCAGTTTATAACTTTAAGCAATAATCTGAGTTTATTTATTTTTAAACTAAACTGTCATTAAATTGGGCTCTGCTCTTGAAAAATTAGAACAACATTGCTCCCGGCATACTTAAAACAACATTGCTCCCGGCATACTTAGAACAACATTGCTCCGGCATACTTAGAACAACATTGCTCCGGCATACTTAGAACAACATTGCTCCCGGCATACTTAGAACAACATTGCTCCGGCATACTTAGAACAACATTGCTCCGGCATACTTAGAACAACATTGCTCAGGCATAACACGTTCACATGGCTACATCGTTAAATTTACTTTTAATGTAGAAGAAATGCAAATCTTCTGCGATCATTTATGGATATCGACGTTATTATATGACCAAAGGACGTACGATGTTTGAAAATCAATCGAACATTATAAATATTTATATACATTTTTACATAAATTTTTTCAGGCTATAAACCAACAGGAATATTCATCGAGTAGTTTATCGATTACAAATCGTTTTCAAACTAGATTTCCATCAAGTGTGTTATGTTTAAATCCCCAGGTTTCCTGCTCAAGGGATTCAAGAAGTCTGCTTTGGTTGACTTCGACATCTGCGCCGATGGCAAATGTTTCCCAGGCGGTTACTTCACCGTCCTCGGTGGATCTGCTGAGATGCCCTGGCAGTTTGACAGACTTTTCAAATATGAGATCACTGATCAGGTGGGTAGTGGTTTTTGTTTAAATTTACATTTTTATTAACGCGCCCCGACTCCACTCATAAAAAGTGGTAAACAAACAATCTGAAATTACCACCCGTTTCTTTCGTCTGCCGTTAATGAAACAATAACTTAACAGGTTAGGGGGTTAAATTTTTTATGAAATAGATGGGAGATTTTTATAAAATGTTATAAAATGTAACCTTGTTCAACAATTTCCTAATTTTATGGAAATATAAATAACCTTCATGATATGTCTGGTTTTTTCTTGCTGCGCAGCTGAACGAACATAAGCTGAGATTTGACGACGAGTACACCTTCCAGATTAAAATCCGTGCGCCAGACGGCACTGAATTGAGCAGTGATTTGATTGCTACCCCCAGCGTAATTTTGGAACCCTTCAAACGTATGTCCGCGTGCTCCTGGCGAGCCTCGTTAAAAAATTGTATTTCCGGTTTCATTTATGTGAATTTGAAATAATCTATATATCAAAACTTCTAATTCATTAAAAAGAATGTAAGTTAGGACAAAATTTCATTAGGATTTTAAGAAAATATTCTGCATAGATGACAATCATTTACACATATTTACATAAACAAAAATTTTGAAATAAATATAAGAAAAGAATTGGTTCACTTTCACAAAAACAACACTAAACTGTTAAAAAAATCAACAACATTCGTAGTCTTACAGTAAAACATTCAAATCAGAATTGATAAGTAATTGAACGATCTAATTTTACAAAGAAATCTTTAACTTTATTTCAGATGACTATGACCTTGAAAAGGTCACCCCCAACTTTGTGCGTCGCGACCTCTCGACACTCACCGAGCGTGACCTTCAGGGACTGAAATCCGCCCTACGCGACCTTCAGCTGGACGAGAGTGCCGACGGCTGGTCCAGTCTCGCCTCATTCCACGGTGCCCCCAGCAAGTGTGAGAATGAAAGTGGTGCCAAGGTCGCCTGCTGCATTCACGGCATGCCCACCTTCCCCCACTGGCACAGGCTGTTCACCGTACAGGTAAAAAATTGGCAATGAAATTATGTAATTATAATATATCACCAATATATTTCCTTCTTTACTCAAATATGGCCAAAAAAAAAAATAATAATAATAAAAAATCCAATATTTAAAAATCAAATACAGCAAATCAAGGACTTCATTTTATTTTAAACTTTGTGACATATGATATTTTGAATGCTTCGATGTATAGTCTATTTTAAAAAAAGCAACAACTCAAAAACTCATTTATGTTTAGTGACAAATGAAGAAGATAGAAATAAATTTCTGAAAGTAAGTTTAAAATAATTTGTGTCAATTTCCTTTTTCATTGTTCGTACTTACCTATGAATTGATTAGACTTGTATTTTTTTTTCTTAAACTTAGGTTGAGCGTGCTCTCCAGAGACACGGAAGTGCCGTCGCCATTCCATACTGGGACTGGACCAAACCAATCACCGCCCTGCCAGAGATCTTCACCAAGGAGGACTTCTACGATGCCTGGAGAGATGAGGTGAGTCACCTGTAATTTTAACCTAAGTTTACCTTAACCTGCTTCTCGTACAGTAATATATTTAGTTAATTTATAAAGATGATATGATGCCATTAAGACACGAACTATTTTCTTTATTTCACAGGTTGTTGACAATCCATTCGCTCGCGGATTTATCCCAACTGAGAACACTTACACAGTCCGTGACGTCAGACCCGAGCTGTTCGCCACGTCCAAAGATGGAAGCCACTCTGACCTCTTCGAGCTCGTGCTCTCTGCCCTCGAGCAAACCGACTACTGCGACTTTGAGGTCAGCAAACAAGCTTTTAGTTTTATATATTAAAATCCCACGATGAGAATAATCTTTAGTGTTCGACAACGTAGACCCTTTTAGAGACACAAGTCAATTCTTCTGTGTAATATTTTCATAGTTTACTTGTTCAAGACAAACGCATTGTTGATTCAAGTCGGTTCTGAGAATCCCATTTATCATTGTAAATAATTACCAAACACAATTATTCACCAAACACAAGTTAATCTCAAACGCATTTCAATTTTTTTGATAACATTTGAAGAAATATATTTTCTGTTTAGGTCCAATTCGAGGTAATGCACAATGCTATCCACTACTTGGTGGGAGGTCTGCAGACCTACTCCCTGTCTTCCCTGGAGTACTCCGCCTACGATCCAATCTTCTTCATCCATCACTCCTTCGTGGACAAGATCTGGGTCGTGTGGCAAGAGCTCCAGCAGAGAAGACACCTGCCCTCCAACACCGCCAACTGCGCCCTCAACCACTTGGCTGAGCCCATGAAGCCCTTCAACCTTGACCTCAACATCAACGCTTTCACAAAGTGAGTCGCCGTTATTAAAACGATTCAGTCGTGCTAATAAATTAAGTCTGTTTGCATCAATGGGAAGCATCTTTAATGAAAGACAGAGTCATACTTATTCTGATTGTTTCTTCTTTTAAATTGTTTCTTCTTTTAAATTGTTTAAATTGAAAAAACAAATTTTATCTTAGGAAACACGCAGTTCCCAGAGACGTGTTCAACCACGAGGAACTCGGCTACCATTACGACAACTTGAACATCGGCGGCTACAATCTAGACCAACTCGAGCAGCTCATCGCCCAGCACAAGAGCCGCCCCAGAGTGTTTGCCGGATTCCTGCTCAAGGGAATCAAGACTTCCGGATCTGTTGTATTGAACGTTTGCAAGGTTGGTAAAAAGAAAACTCTCTGAAAGTTCATAAAGAATTAAATATAAATATTGTTTAGGATTTAGTAAATATCGTTTAACGAGTTTTACAAGATAAATTATATGCATCATATTAATCCTGACCCCCCCCCCAGGGCTCTCAATGCACATACGCCGGGCGCTTTAACCTACTCGGTGGACCCTCTGAGATGCCGTGGGCTTTTGACCGTCTCTACAAGAAAGACATCACCTGGGCTCTGGAGGCTGCCGACATCAAGCCTGAAAGCGTGTTCGATGCCGACTCACTCTTCACCCTGGATGTCAAGGTCTTTGATGTTGAAGGTCACGCTATCAATGTCAAGTCGGTCTTCCCAACTCCAAGCATCATATACGACCCTGCTACAGGTAGAGTCTAATCATGCATAAGATATTTTTTACTATATATATAAGAATTTTGTTTGACACAAATTGTTTTTTCTACAATCCAATGTCTTCAAATACTACAAAAAAACACACACTAATTTGATAATGAGACTAAACAACATATCGGCAAGCTTAATACCCATATAATTTACACATTCACCCGATGGCTAAGGACGTTTGGGGATTTATTTCCATCCAAGCATTTTACAATCATCTTGTATAATTACCGAAACCCAGTTTGCTAAGCATGGTATATTTACCAGTTTAACTTGATAGCATTTTTAGCTCTTTAATCCAAAATCTTTAAAGAATACAAAAAAACACGAGTTTGTTCATTAAAAAACAACAACCTATTCGACATCTCAATTGCTACATAATTCAAAAAGCCACATGGGGGCAAGGGGGTGTGTGTCTTTTTTGTTCTTTTCAAGAGACTTACAATAATCCTAAACACAACTACCGGGCACCATTGTGATAAGCACAATAGAAAAAAGCTGTTTAAACACATTTAAAAAAAAAATAGGTTAAAATGTAATTTTATTGACCTTTCTGAAAAGCTGAACAACATTTTCTCCCCCTCACCTTAAAAAAACAACAACTGTTGCTGATAGTGACTTAGTAAGATACGTGATTATTATTTTTTTTCTGTGCGTTAGGTGTTGCCAACGTTGACGTCACAAGTTCTGTTGCTGGCGTTGGTGTCCGTAAAGACGTCTCATCCCTCACCGCGTCTGAAACCGAGAGCCTCCGCAACGCCCTCCGTAAAGTCCAAGAGGACGATGGACCTAACGGCTTCCAGGTGTGTTCGGGCACCTCGTCAAATTAAATTAAACATCATTAAATCATATGAGCACTCACCTTGTCACAATCAAGTACACAACAGTTATAAGATTAATTATGTTTATGTATATGATCGATAGTTAATTATTATAAGATCAGCTCAATCCGCCACTACCTCACAGTTGGCGCAACAAAAACCCTAGTCTGTGCTCTTGTTCTCTCTCCTCTTGACTATTGTAACGCTCTTCTATCAGGTTCACCAAAACACTTCTTAGAAAAATTACAAAAGGTTCAAAACTCAGCTGCCAGGCTGATTCTAAAGGCCAAAAAAAAAAAGTGATCACGTCACACCACTACTTCATTCACTTCATTGGCTCCCTATACAAGCGCGGATGGACTACAAACTCTCTGTTCTCTGACACATCTTTTTCTAAAATTCCTGCCCTTCCTATCTAACCGAACTTCTCTCCGTCTATTCAACCCTTTGACAGTTTCACACCTCCGCAGACGGGCGTAGTCTTTCTGTCTCCAAGACTCATACAAAAACATACGGTGAACGATTTTTTCCATGCCCCCAAGCAATGGAATTCTCATCCACTACACATTCGCAATATACCGACCATCACAGCCTACAACACTGCACTCAAAACACATCTCTTTAAACTCTACTATCCAGACTGACCCCCCCCCCCCTTTTTGACCCAATAAACGATGCTGCTGGGTATTGAATGTTGTTGAATGGGTGGAGTGAATAGACATTTCTTTTGTTTTATTTCATTAATGTATGTTCATTTTTAAGTTCATGATTACTTTAAATTGTATGTACAGCGTAGTGAGCCCAGGCCTCAGCTGGGGTATCGCGCTATATAAAAACACCAATAATAATAATAATAATAATAATAATAATACTAATAATAATACTAATAATAATAATGTCAAAAAACATTAAATTTACTTTAGAAAAACTTTTAAAACCCAAGTAAATATTAACAAAACAGCAATAAATAAATTACTTTTCTAATTATTAATTTTTTAATTTGCCAATTCTCCCTCCCTACACCAGAACATCGCCAGCTTCCACGGCAGCCCGGCCAAATGTGAGTATCAAGGTCATCCCATCGCTTGCTGTCTCCACGGCATGGCCAACTTCCCTCAGTGGCACAGACTCTACGTCAAACAGTGGGAGGACGCTTTGACTTCTCAGGTAACTGTTCCTGTTATTTATCTTTACATTAGTCAAACAGTCGGAAGAGGCTTTGACCTCTCAGGTAACTTTTTATGGTATTTATCTTAACATACTTAGCCAGGGAATATTTATATCATGAGTCAAGCATTATATGAAATAACAATGACTTCTGGAAGGAATTCAAGACGTTCGAAAAATAATCTAGCGCAAATCCTCTTTGGAAAAAAAACAACTTATTGCGTTTCCAAAAGATTAGAATTCCGCTTAATTTCATTATTATTTATCAGTACCAATTAAACTATTACTTCATTATAGTTGCATACAAAAAAATTCATAAAATATTCACAATGTGTTTAAATTTGCCAAAATTACAATTGATTGGAATGTAGAAACGCTAACTCTCCGTGACCTTTCCTCAGGGCTCCAAGGTCGGCATTCCCTACTGGGACTGGACCACAGCGTTCACCGCTCTCCCCACCCTCGTCACAGAGGAGACCAACAACCCATTCCACCACGGCAAGATCTACAACGGCGAGATCACCACCAGGGCACCACGTGACCAACTTTTCAACGACCCAGAGTTTGGAT
This sequence comes from Lymnaea stagnalis, assembly GCA_964033795.1. NCBI lineage: Eukaryota > Metazoa > Mollusca > Gastropoda > Lymnaeidae > Lymnaea > Lymnaea stagnalis. The sequence goes on from CAXITT010000059.1 coordinate 1,728,409, forward strand.
CTGAGTCCTTCTTTTACAGACAGGCGCTCTTTACCTTCGAGCAGACCGACTACTGCGACTTTGAGGTATGGCAATTTTTGATTTGGAAAATAAAAAGGAGACTAATAATAGGCTTCTTTAATTTTATATAAAAACCATTGCTAAATTTTCGAAATAAATTTCGATAGATACGTTTTAGCGATTCAAAAGTTGATTATATCTCCAAATTAATATTTTTTGAAGAAACTTTTTAAAGAAAGCTAATGCATATCCCCGCAGGTTCAATTTGAAATTACCCATAATGCCATCCACTCCTGGACCGGAGGCAGCTCCCAGTACGGCATGTCCACACTCGAGTACACCGCCTACGACCCTCTCTTCCTCCTGCACCATTCCAACGTTGACCGTCAATTTGCCATCTGGCAAGCCCTCCAGAAGTTCAGAGGCCTGCCTTACAACAGTGCCAACTGTGCCATCCAGCACCTCCGTCAACCCATGAGGCCATTCAGTGATGAGAACAACCTCAACGCCATCACCAGGGCAAACTCACGTGCCATTGATGCCTTTGATTACGACAGGTGTGTTAACGTTTAAATAAATTTAATTTAAGATAGCTGCGCTAAAGTTGCGCATATGTTTAACTGCTTTTGTTAACGACTGTTGTTTTTAATTTTCAACTTAATTGAAATTTTAAGTTTACAACTATTCATTGCTAAAACCATCAAATTTTTCAAAAATTTCGCAGCTCTCACACCATTTCTACCACTTGACCTGCAATTTTATTCAACATGTCCAAGTCTTTTATAAAACAACATGTATTTGTATATTCAAAAATTTAAACATTGCTACCTGCTATCTCTTCAGACTCAACTATCAATACGACAACCTCAACTTCCACGGCCTGACCATCTCTCAACTCAACGACGTGCTCGAGAAGCGCAAGGAAGAAGACCGCATCTTCGCCGAATTCCTTCTCCGTGGATTCAGCGCAAGTGCTGACGTCATTTTCAAACTGTGCGACGAGAAAGGACACTGCGAGTTCGCTGGTGAGTTAGTAATAGTGTAACCATGTTATGAAAAAAAAATTCTTTCAAAGAATCAGTTCAGTGAGCTGAGTAAAATGACATTAACACGGCGTTAAAGAATGATGAAGTCATGTACATAAATGACTTCATTTGTTCTGTCAAACACGTACTTGCAATGTTGACATGTTCAAACACATTGAAATAGTTTATTGATTTTATTGCTGTCAGTATGACCAACCTGATATTTGGAGATAAAGTAAACGACTATATTGAAGAAACAAATAAACAGACAGTACTTCAGTAAAGTATTGACTTAAAATTCTGAATGGATATATCCCAACATTGGTTTGGTTTTATTTTTCTTTCAGGCACATTCGCTGTTTTGGGCGGACCACTTGAAATGCCATGGGCCTTTGACCGTCTCTTCAAGTATGACGTCACAAACGTCTTCAATAAGCTGAACCTCAGAACCGACTCCGATTACCACTTCGATGTTGAAATTAAAGCCATCAACGGAACCGTCTTGGACAGCAATCTGATCAGATCTCCTAGTGTGCAGTTTGTCCCCGGAGTCAAGAGTAAGAACTCATTTTAATGACGTCATTTTATCGTAAGCTCTTCTTTTCATGGCTATCTATGAAATTACTTTATCACGCGTTCTGTGAAGATATTTGAAGGAAACAAAACACTGTTTAATATACCAATCTTGTCCACGAAGTCACGATTAAGAACACAATAGCTTCACTACACTGATATTGGTGAAGTCATTATATCTTTTATCTCTTCTTTACGATGAAGACCATGACATATAGATAAGAATGAGCTAGGCTGGCCATAACGCCAAAGAAACGAACCGATTTAAATATGTTCCAATTCTTAAAAACAATGCTAGTGATCTTCAATTATTTCACGGAAATCGAATAAATTTAAATGCGTAAAAAAAGAAAATAAATCCAATTTTTAATTAACATTTTTTTAAAGTAGGCCTATTATTAGTATTAATTACAAAGTCATTTAAAATAACTATAAAGGAACTATTTTAAGCATTTTTCCGACTTTGAAAGTTGTGAAAACATTTTTAATCACAAAATTATGATATAAGAATTACATTGACTGGGAAAACCCAAACATCTGTTGTTTTAGTGCGTTTTTAGTTTGCTATTAATAATGCGTAATAAAATTAAAATTAATTCGTTTAAAAAGCACAAATGACGTCATAGCGCGAAGTGCCTATTTCAGCCAAAACTCTAGGTTTCTTTTATTTATTAACCCCTCGTGACCAAACTGATAACGTATTTATCCCTTTTTAAAAGTAAAATTAATAAATATAGTTCATTGTTTTTTTTTTTTTTTTTTTTAATAAAACAAAAAAATTAACTTTATTTTTAACATTGAATATTTTTTTTTATTTTTTTTTATTCGAAAAATTTTTTTTTTTTTAATTATTTTTAAAATTAAAATTAATAAATATATTTAATTGTTTTTTTTTTTTTTTTTTTAATAAAACACAAAAATTAACTGTATTTTTAACATTGAATAATTTTTTTTACTTTTTTTCATTCGAAAAATATTCTTTTATTTAATTTATAAAGTAATACAAACTTAACCTTTAAAAATACTTCTAATAAGAAAATGTCGTTTAAGTCAATCAGAGCAGCTAAACTCCCTAGCCAAATAACATTCACTAATGCACTTATCACTTATCCAAATAATAATGAACCATATGAAGTGCAAAATATTTGTGTTTGCTTAAGTAGGAGTCTACAATACTGTGGATGATTGTATTAGTCTACAATACAGTGGATGATTGTATCAATTTTTATTAAAACATGGGGAGGGGCTCTGGGATGGGGTGTCGATACTTTCATTTTTCCCCAGGCAGCACAAGATACGCCTCAGAATAGAGGAATGAATTTGACAAATAATTAACCTTCTTAGGTAGATACATATCGAAGGTAGGAAATAAGATGTGCACATTTTTACGTGGATGAAAATATATTTAAATCCTATGATATTACAGTTGTGAAAAGAGATGTTACATTGTCTTTTTAAAAATAAAATTATGCTCACCAATTAAGAAAGTCAGTGACGTAAACAAAATGTGGGTACATTTACTCAAGTATACCCATGAATATCAAAACCCATTCATTTTACACACGTAAAAATTTAATTTTGAGATGGATTATGATTTACTTTAAAACAAATGAAAATGTATTTTTTTTTTTTATTTTGCGAAAAGTGGTTGTATATTGTTTTGAGATTAATAACATTTCTGTAAAAAGAAGTTCAAGGCTATTTCAGACGTGAAAACCGTTATAATATTCTTCTGTAGATAAAAGAATTCTTTGTTGTTTTGCGATATTCCAAAGATACAGTAGGAAAAAAAAGGCAAAAGTTTGCTTAAATTTTCATTGAATATATCAGTATATCAAATTCCGTTTAAAAAAAATCTATTTAAATTGTATTTAGAGTTTTTGTTTTAAATTTAAAATTAAGTTTTCCCATTTTTTAGAGAATTTTTTTTTATAGCTAAGTTGCACAAAATGTGATTGGGTAGGCCCAACATTTAACAATAGTAAAACACATGTCATCATAGGTACTTCTCTAGCGTAGAAATTGGCCGTTAATGAACTCCTTAAGTTAAAATAATGATTTAATAATTTACATTTGGTAATTTAAGGTCATGTTTAGAGAGAAAAAATTATATTTGAGGGGCTCGAAAATGGGTAGGTTAGGCTTATAATATATAGCAGGAAAATAACTTTAAAAACTTTTAATGATGTTAGAAACGTGAACATCATTACATAGATACTTATTTTTAAAATACGAAATTGTGGTGAGTTTTCACAATAGCAGGTGGGAATTATCACCCTTATTATCTCGATAACATCCAGCGATAATTTCTAGTTACTAAGTAACGTGTTAAGGGAAAACGACATGTTAAAAAAGACATTGTTTATAACTGTTATTTTCGTGTCCTACTTGTTTATACAAGACATTCAAAAATGTTTAATGCCTACTTGTCTATACAAGACATTCAAAAATGTTTAATGCCTACTTGTCTATACAAGACATTCACAAATGTTTAATGTCTACTCCAGAATTCTACGAGAAGGTGGCCGAGAAAACCGTCGTACGTGACGATAAGCTGGTCAGAAAGAACGTGAACCAGCTGACCTTGGACGAGGCAGCCAACCTGAGAAACGCACTGAACCAACTCCAGAACGACCAGGGCCCCAACGGCTTCGAGGCCATCGCTGGATTCCACGGTGCCCCCTTCAGGTGCCCAGCCACCGGTGATGACAAATATGCTTGCTGCGTACACGGTAAGTCCAATGGATATGTTCACAACGTAAGCTGTAGAGATACGTGGAGATTTTAGGCTCCTTCGAAATCAATTGAATTAATTTTGTGACGATTTGAAGTTATAGGAAAATGAATTTAGAATTCCTATGACTGTTTTGTTCCCAATCACCACACAGGTATGCCCGTGTTTCCCCATTGGCATCGTCTCTTCACCGTCCAGATTGAGCAGGCCCTCAAGAGCAACGGAGCCCTCATCGGCGTTCCATACTGGGACTGGACCACTCCGGTCAAATCTCTGCCCTCATTCTTCGGAGATGACGCCGACCACAATCCATTCGCTTCATTCAGAATCGCAGCCGCCAATGAGGTAATTTACTTTCATATTGGTAACATTTAATCGCCTTTAAAAAAATTACATTCATTCTTACATTCAATTAAATATTGTAGATTAGGACTATTTTAAAAACAAAATTACTACAACATTGTTTTAAATTCAAATGTACTTATCTTCTTAAATGTATTACATTCAGAAAACCACCCGTCAAGTCCAATCTGAGCTGTACAGCGAACGTAAAGTACATGGATACCCCTACCTGTTCTACCTGGCACTGACCACTCTAGAGGAAGACAACTACTGCGACTTCGAGGTCCAGTTTGAGGTACTCCACAACGAGATCCACGCCGACATCGGTGGCTCAGGCACCTACTCCATGGCCACACTGGACTACTCCGCGTTTGATCCTTTCTTCATGATTCATCATTCCAGTATTGACAGGATCTGGGTCATCTGGCAGGTATGTCATTGAACATCTGGGTTATCTGGCGGGTATGTCATGGAACATCTTTGTCATCTGGCAGGTATCTCTTGAACATCTTTGTCATCTGGCAGGTATCTCTTGAACACATTTGTCATCTGGCAGGTATCTCTTGAACATATGTGTCATCTGGCAGGTATCTCTTGAACATATGTGTCATCTGGCAGGTATGAGTTGACGAGAACCCCGACTTCTCGGCATCGTCGCAGAATTACTACTGGATCGTAAAAACCTTCCCATGTTAGGCGTAATGAAATAGTTTTTATCAATCCAGCACAAGATTTAACATCAAATATAACGCGGCCAAAATCATTTTACAAAATGCGTTGCATATGAGTTGAATAATTAAAAAATAAAATAATAAAATCTCATACAATTGAAATAGTGTTAATGAATAAAATCGATCCATTTTTCATTCAGGAACTTCAAAAACTCCGCCACAAGCCCTTCAATGGTGCCAGCTGTGCCGGACACATCATGGAGAGACCCCTGCAACCCTTCAGCTACCCCGAGGTCAACAAGAACGAGTTCACCCGCCTCAACTCTGTGCCCAATGTCGTGTTCGACTCTGAACGTCTCGGGTACAAGGTAAGTTGAACAAAGTGTCACACCACTTGTGACTCTTAACACTTGTTCTAGATCTACTTACAAAGGCTCATAACAATTTCATGGGCCAGTTTTCTCTTGGGGAAGACTATAATTTCGATAAGTATAGTTGTTTAAATCGAGTATACTTGTAACAGTTTCCTCTAATTATTACTTAATGTTGGATTGGACAAAGTTTGATAAGTTAATTTATAATCTTTTAAACACGGGGTATGGATGTGTGAGCAGGTAGTTAAAGGAACTCTCGACTGAAAGTAGGGAAGTGTGTGCAGATCTTTAAAAAGGACTCCTGACCAGCGTAGGGATGTGTGTGTGCAGTTGGTTCAAATGATTCTCCATCAATAGAATAGAATATTTTTTTGTAAAATTCGTGTTGTCACCAGTACTGAAAGTACTCTAATAAATAAAACTTTCAGATCACCATTTTTTAATTTCTTCCATTTTTTTTTGGCGTGGCATTAAATTTGTTGCATAAAAAAGCACACTCTTTATTTAAGTTTTTTTTTCCTTCATAATATTGGTTACAACACAACTGTAAAAGTTTTAGTTAAAGAAAAAAAAAAAAAAAAAAAAAAATTGTTTTATTTCGTTTTTCATTGATGTGTAAACTCCAATCCTAGTGTTGCACAGTTCTATAAATTTGTGTATTCTTCTTTCAGTACGACAAGCTTGAACTTAACGGCAACAGTGTAGAGGAGATCAACAACATCATCAAAAATCTCCACCACCAGGAGAGGATCTTCGTCGGCATCGTTGCCTTCGGTCTCCAGAAGAGTATCACAATCCACGTCAGTGTCCATTTTAGTGAAATTTAATACTTTGTAAAATTATTTTTTTTTTTTACATAAAATGGAATGTGCACTTTGTATAAGGAAAATCGTCATGGTTCGGGATTTATCGTAAGTTAAACGAATTGTTTTCTTCAAATGTTTTACGATATCTAATACAATATTCTGTCTGTTGTCACTCTTGAGTCTGCCTGTTGTCACTCTTGAGTCTGTCTGTTGTCACTCTTGAGTCTGTCTGTTGTCACTCTTGAGTCTGTCTGTTGTCACTCTTGAGTCTGTCTATTGTCACTATTGAGTCTGTCTGTTGTCACTCTTGAGTCTGTCTGTTGTCAATATTGAGTTTGTCTGTTGTCACTGTTGAGTCTGTCTGTTGTCACTATTGAGTCTGTCTGTTGTCACTATTGAGTCATCCCACGAACCCTTTTTCATCGCACGATAACATTCTATATTTTATTTGACAGATCTCTCTTATTAACGATGATGGTGAAGAAGTCGATGCTGGAATCATCCACATTCTTGGCGGTGAGAAGGAGATGCCATGGGCTTACGAGAGGATCATGAAGCTTGACGTCACCGAGGCTATCCGCAAGGGCAAAATCTCAACTGACCATGCCGTTAAGGTAGGCTACTCGTTTGTTTCTCTGTTTCTCTGAGCAAGGCTACTCCTATCATTAGGCTACTCCTATGACAATGGGAACTACTGAACTGTTCTAATATATGGTTACTTTTGAGGACCGGCAATATCTAATGTTAAATTGGATTAGTATTGTTCGTCGTTCCCTCGCGAAGATGACCATGGGGACTTGATGTAGTAGCCTTGACTTGAGCTTTAGCCTTGACTTGAGCATTAGCCTTGACTTGAGCATTAGCCTTGACTTGAGCTTTAGCCTTGACTTGAGCTTAGGTTTTTTTTTTGGCTTAAAGTTATGACTTGAGCTTAGTTTTTTTTTTTTGGCTTAGAGTTAGGCAGAGTTGACTGGATATTGAAAGATTCAACCGACAGAAAGAGTAGCAAGATGCAGTGGACATCCCGGAACAGTTGAATGACATGGACTTTATAGATGACATTGCACTTCTGTCCCACAACCTACAAAAAATGTAGGAAAAGACGAGAGATGTAGCAACCATTTCAGCACAGCTTGGACTCAGAAAAAATAGAAATGAGAAAAAGTTCATGAAGATAACCTCAAAAGACAAGAAATAATATCCTTGGCAGGAAAAGCAGTTGAAGACGAGAAGCCTTCACGTAATAAGCAGCACCACTGACTTAATGGTGGATCAAAATCTATTTTTAAGGCTACAATTGGAAGCACAATGTCAATATTTGTACTGTTAAAGAAAATATATATGGGAATCAAGGGATCTGACTCGGCAAACTTAAGCAAGAATGTTCAACACAAATGTCAAAACAGCGAGCATCACGCACACGGTACAGACCTTCAAAATATTTGCCTTGAAAGACCATGAACAGAAAATGTGCAAACATCACCGACAAAGAGTTACTGGAAAGAACATACCAAGAGTCTATTGCTGAAGTCGTCATCAGAAAACGATGGATCGTAAACCCCATATAACATCACCAGGCAATCCCCAACTTAGAATCCACTGGGAAAAAGGAAACGAGGAAAGCAAAAGAGACACGGAGCTAGAGGCAGACTAGAGGCAGACTAGAGGCAGACTAGAGGCAGACACACAAAGTATGGGATACACATGAGTGCAGCACGAAAGTTATGCACAGAATCGAGATGAATGAGACATACTTGTAGATGACCAATGCCCCATGCATAAGTAAGTAAGTAAGTAATAAATTTACTCTTAGATCAGGTGACCCAAACCAAATGTTTAAATTGATCTATAATTTGTTACCAACAGGCCAAATTCACCTCCACTGACTACCAGGGTAATTTACTAAAAGAATACACTGATTACACCATCATTGTTGAGAGGCATGCTGAGCAGGACTACGATGTTGTCGAGATTCCAATAGGCAGAGATTACGACTTGCCACCCAAGGTAACTTTCTATTCTTTGTTCAAAATTGAGAGGCTAAAGTTATCATCACGGCTTTAGCGAACTTGGCTAAAATAATTTAAAAAACGCTTGATGGAGAACGCGTTGGGTCACCCTTCATTTTGTTAAAGCCGCATAAATAGCCTCTACTAAAATTTTGATAAATGAAAATTGTTGAGGAAAATTTCAACCATTTAGACACGCTGGTTGTGAGCTGTTGTTTTTTTAAACACTGTTATTTTTACTCACTCAGCGGTGAGTGGACATGCGGAAATCAGGGCCAACGAAGCCCTGGAGTACAAAATTATACGTTCTTAAAGTCTTTTCACACAAGTAATTTGTATGCATTTGTTTTTATTATAATTTGACATTGTTTAGTAATACACAGAAAATACACTAAAATGATAATAATGTTTAACACATAATTCCATCAAATGACAGATCGTCTTGAAGAAGGGATCCCGCGTCAAGTTCTATGCTGGCAACCCCACCTTCAACTCACCCCTCGAGAACCTCGGCAGCTACACTTCTTTCAGCAAGTGCTCCATCCCACCGTTCTCCTACCAGAGCTACGCCCTCGGTGTCGTGCACACCCTGCAGCCAGGTGACTACTTCTTCGTGCCCAAGGACAAGGCCCTGTGTGAGGCAGGCAAGAGGATCCAGGTCACCGTGGAAGATGAGTAAACGAAGGTATGGACTTTTGCTTTGTGATAGATCTTAAAATAGATTTATTATTAAATCCTTCGTCTTGCAGTCATTGTTTGTTCGAATAAATGAGATACGATATTAGAAAAAAATATCCCAAGCAAACAATGACACATCCTTTTAATGATACTACAAACATATTAGCTAGGAGAATTATCTTAACTTCACGTGTGGAGTATATAATAATTTAAGTTCTTCAAATTTCGCTATAACATTTTCCCTCTCGTTTTACCAATTTTAGCCAATCTTTTCTAAAATTCTGGTAACTCTAAAATGTATCTAACCTATTCGCATTATAATTGTAGCATTTTTTTTTCCTCTTTCGTTCACAGAGCCCATGAACAAGAAAAACCACTTAATGGCAATATTAGACTTAGGAAATTCTCTTTGCATGTTTGTTGTGCTGATTGTTTTGTATATGTAAACGTTGATTTGTTCAGACTTTGTAGTTCACCTGGTAGTTCATTGAACGAAGAACAAAGAACGCTGAAATCATTTTTTAACATGTCTTGATTCTAAAAAAAATGTATCCCAATAGATTTTTCAAACTGTTGAAAGTTCAGGTAATTTGTGTGTGTGTAGTTTAAGTGAAACATCATGATAAAGAACATCATGATAAAGAACATCATGATAAAGAACATCATGATAAAGAACATCATGATAAAGGACATCATGATAAAGAACATCATGATAAAGAACATCATGATAAAGGACATCATGATAAAGGACCATGAATCTCATCTCCCTCCCCCATTCGCGTGTATGTTAACCATACATTCCTCATTGTGGTCGTATCTTTCTTTGTAATTGAATCAAAGCTAAATAAAAGTGGTGTTAAACTGAACACTAAATGCATGAAGTATTTTGAAATGAAAGCAGATGAATGTCTTCAAGTTACTCTTTCTTAAGACTGCACACACAGTCCACTTAATGCTACACATGCAGATCACTAAGGCCTTCACATGCAGATCACCTAAGGCGGCACATGCAGCCCAATTAAGGCTAAACACACAGATCAATTAAGGCTGCTAACGCAGTCCACTTAAGACTGCTAACGCAGTCCACTTAAGGCTGCTAACACAGTCCACTTAAAGGCTGCTAACGCAGTCCACTTAAGGCTGCTAACACAGTCCACTTAAGACTGCTAACACAGTCCACTTAAGGCTGCTAACACAGTCCACTTAAGGCTGCTAACACAGTCCACTTAAGGCTGCTAACGCAGTCCACTTAAGGCTGCTAACGCAGTCCACTTAAGGCTGCTAACGCAGTCCACTTAAGGCTGCTAACACAGTCCACTTAAGGCTGCTAACACAGTCCACTTAAGGCTGCTAACACAGTCCACTTAAGGCTGCACATTCAGTCCAGACGGACTCTAAATGGGGATGGAACACTAGTAAGATGGCTTAACCTAAAGAATATATTGCCTCCATCATTTTACTGACGTTGTTGTAGAATAGATGTGAAAATGATACATTTTGATCAGTTTTGCCAATTAAAAAAAATATCATACAAAAGAAATATTACATATTAAGGGCATCTTTTAAACTATTATTATCTGTTTATAGGTAGCTGTTGAATTTTATGCTAAATTTATCGTAATACATTTTTTGTTTTTTAAAACAAAACACAAAAAAACAAAAGCAATCATAATATCCTACGTGCAAAAAAATCTTTAACATTAATAAGTAGTATTTTATTTTGGCAATAAATTGGCACTATCAGCTATCAAATTGAAATACATCCGCCCCCCCCCCACCCCCCAAAAATTTGAAAAGTCAGATACATTAATTTTAGTTACCTACAATGATATAGATTTCAAAGGGCAACATTATATTTGTGTAAAAAAATAATGATGGTAAAACAGTATTGCCAGGATAATATAAACAGCACACATTCAACATAACAATAAATACGCGACCATCAAACAACTCTCCAGTCGTGGAGAGTTCATCCAAAAGATTTCAACGGCTCTGTGCTAGGAAGCTGGTCACATTCCCCAGAACGTGAAAGATGCCAACATCGTAACAATGTACACAAATAAAGGTGATTGTAATAATCCCCGAGGAATTTCTCTCCTTTGCTCAGTTTGAAAAACGTTTGTACGAGTCACCCTTAAAAAATTGCAGGGTCTAGCTAACCGCATCTACACAGAGAGTCCCATGTGGCTTCCGCAGTGGTCGTTCAACTATAGACATGCTATTCTCGTTGCGCCAATTCGATTAACTTTCCAGGGGGGGGGGGGGGCAAGAAATTTTTATTAATTTTTTAATATTGTTTTAATTTACTGTAGCTTTTTTGTATGGTGAAAGAAGGGACAGGACATCAGCTTAGTTACTTTCTCTTTATTTTCTCTTTACTTCAATAAATTTTTT